>OZ018399.1:10776898-11188836 GCA_963969525.1 Ontholestes murinus | reverse complement strand
CTGCGAAATGTATTGGGTCGAGTGGAAGAACACAAGAAATCGTGAACTCCGCCTTCAGGATCTATATTCCAAATTTTAAAGTGATTCAGTGTTTCTTTGTATGTATTTTTATATGTTTTGTAATAGATCCTGTAAAGTAATTAATATAATATAATATATATATAATATATAACAATAAAACAAGTTTTTTTGACTTGTCCAGTATCTGTTGATTTTTGTGGATTAATAAATTTATTATTATTATTGTTATAACCTTAACTCAGGTAAACTCCTGAGCAAAACCACAAAATCCTCAAACAAACCTGTAATTTCATACATCAGAATCTTTCTAAAAATTCAAATGGATTATCAATTACAATCCTCACATTCAAACCCACTACCTCGAAAACCCGACAACAGACTTTTTTTTAGATATCAAACATCTTTTGTATTTTATTCATTTGTAAATGTTTTTGTCTTAATGTACCCAAACACTTAATTTTTTCTGGTGTCCAAATTAAAACACTTAAAACCTGTCTGTACTTATAATCTTGATCCAATCCTACATTTACCTCGTATTATTGTTTCTTTCAGAAGTGCCCAAATTAAAACACTTAAATCTTGCCTGTACTTAAAGTCTTGATCCGATCCTACACCTACTTCCAATTATTGTCTTATAACATTACTATCAGTACTCCGATACAAAATCCTCGAACCAATTAGTAATTTTGTACCCCATTACCAATTCAGATTTTTCTTATAAAGTAAATTATATTACCTCTTACAATCAGCATATTCAAACCCACCACATCGAAACCTAGAAAATTTTCTTTTTCAATTTTTAGATATCAAAAATTCTTTGATCCTTTTTCTTACTCCTCAACATACCCAATCACTTCTTTTTCCTCATTATCTTTCAAAAATACCTAAAGTAAAAGACTTAAATCTACCTAAAGTATTTAAATGCTGAACCTATCCTACATCTATAACTTATTATTGTCATATAACCTTACTTTTAGTACCAGGTAGACTTTTGAAATAATATTCGAACACAGCAACAATTTTATACCTTAGTACCAAATCAGATACTTCCTAAAAAGCCAATTGAATTACCTCTTACAACCCTCAGATTTAAACCCATCACCTCAAGAACGAGAAATCAAACTTCCTTTCTTAAACATCAAACATCTTCTGATTCTGTTTTCCTCTGTAAACGTTTCTTCCTTAACGTAACTAAATTACTTAATTTTTCTTGTTTGTAATTATCTTTCAGAATGACTCAGATTAATAGACTTCAACCTTGCCTCTTCGTAATGTCCTAAAATTCTGAACCGATCTATATCTATCTCCAATTGTCGTCATATAACCATACTATCAGTACTAGGTACACTCCTTTAAAAAAATCCTCAAACTCGCAATTTTATATCTCTGTATCAGTTCAGATTATTCCCAAAAGTCTTCAATTCTCACATTCAAATCAGAAAATAGGCTTCCCATTTTAAAATTCAAAATTCTTTTGATTTTGTTCTCTTATCCTCTGGAAATGTTTCTTGTTTAACGTACCCAATCACTTCATTTCCCTTGTTGGCAATTGTCTTTCAACACTGCCCAAATTAAAAAACTTAAATCTTGCTTGTAGCTAAAGTCCTGAAATCCTGAACCGATCCTACAACTATCTCCGATTGTTCTATAATCTTACTACCAGTAAGTAAATTTGCGAAAAGAACCCACAAATTAACCTGCAAGTTTATTTATACCCCAGTACCAATTCAGATTTTTTTCCCAAAAAGTTAATTGCATTACTTCTTACAATCCTCACATTCAAACCCAGAACCTTGAAAACCAGAAAACAGACTTCCTTTTTTTAGATAGCAAACATCTTTTGATTTTCTTTTGCTCTGGAAATATCTCTTAACGTACACAACCACTTAATTTTTCTTGTCTGCAATTATCTTTGAAAACGGCCCAAATTAAAAGATAAATCTTGCTTCTAACTAAAGCCCAAAACTCCTGAATCCATTCTACAGCTATCTCCAATTGTTGTACTATAATGTTACTACTAGTAGAAGCTTAATTTTTGTAAAATATCCTCCAACCCACCCGCATTTTTATACTCCAGTACCAATTCAGATACTTTCTAAAAAGTCAATTGCATTATCTATTACAATCCTCACATTTAAAGTCATCACTCTCGGAACCAGAAAACTTAAACTTTTTTTCATATACCAAAATTTTTTGGTTTTCTTTTGCTCTGGGAATGTTAAGTAACCCAAATAAAGAGTTAAATCTTGCTTGTACCTTAAATCCTGAACCGATCCTTCATCCATCTTCAATTGCTATCCTATAACCCTACTACCAGTACCACGTAACGTCCTGAAAAGATAATCCTCACATTCAAACGCATACGCTTTCTCTTTAGGTATCAAAAATCTTTTGATTCTGGTTTACTTTGTAAATGTTTCATCCTTTTTCACTCAATCACTTCAGTTTCCTGTTTTGAAATTGTCTTTTGAAATAGTACTCCAAGGTTCATTACACTATTTTTCGCAAAACCCCACATCTAAACCCAAAAATTCGAGAACAAGAAAATACACCTAACTATTACAATTTCCTCCTTTGCAATTAACTTTCAGAACTGCCTAAATTGAACTATTTTAATTATTATATTCCTTTTTTGGAAACAGTCGTTCTGCAAGGTTCATTATACTATCGTTCACAGAACCCTCATATTTAAAACCGCCAATTTCAGAACCGGAAAAAAGTTCTCCTGTTTTAGATATAACAAGTTTTTGATTCTTTGTAAATATTTCATCCTTAACACACTCACAGCCGTACTAATAGACAGAGATCAATTCTCCGATTAATCTCGGATTCTAGAATCCTAGATTAATCGCTATTAATTGCCGTATCTAAGATTATTTGTAGAATGAATCCGGGGTTATATCGACTATTGGACTATTTAGCCCGATCGGAGGATTCATCCTTAATCTCGAATTAATTCGTGACCATTAGTACGGCTGTCAATCACTTCAGTTTCGCTGTTTAAAAATTGTCTTTCAGAACTGCCCAAATTATTAATTAAGTATTTTTACCATTAAATTACCTATTTGTCGAATAGTTCCCACATCTAAACAACCAGAAAATAGTTTTTTTAGATATCAAAAATCTTTTGGTTCTGTTTTGATGTGTAAATATTTCCTTTATACAGTCCTAATCACTTCCTTATTTGCAATTACCTTTCGAAACTACTACAAAATGGTTGTAGGTTTAGATGCTAGGATTCTGTGATAGTTTAATGACCCTTGCAGAATTACTATTTCGATAACGAGGAAATGTAATAATTGAAGTACTTTACAATTATTACATTTCCTTTTTATCGAAATAGTAATTCTGTAAGGACCATTACACTATCACAGAACCTTAGCATCTAAACCCACCACCTCAAGAACCAAGAAAATACGCATCCAATTGAGATTTCAAAAATCTTCTGATTCTAATAGAATGGTTGCGACCGTTACTACATGGTAATCGGTACTTACACTGAATTAATATATAATAATATTATTTGTGGTTAAAACATAGTGAATCTTTCAATTCAGTGATTTTAGAACTGCCGAAAATTAAGTTTTTTTGTATCGTAATAGTAATTTTGTAATGGGCATCACATTTCTTCCACAGAACTCTCACATCTAAACCTACCACCTGGAGGACTAGATAATAGTGTTCATTTTTTAGATATCAAATATATTTTGATTCTGTCTTCCTCTGTAAATGTTTCCTCCTTAACGTGCCTAATCATTTAATTTTTCTTGTTTATAATTATTTTTCAGAACTGCCCAAATTGTCTTTTCTCTTTTTTAATCACAATAGTTATTCTGTTAGGGTTTTGCTCTATCTTTCACAGAAATCTTTATTAGGCTTAGACATCCTGATAACTCATTCCAAAGCTCTTCTAATGAACTTGTTTATAATTAGTCCTTCCTAAAAAAAGCGCATACTATGTTTAAAATGTTGAATGTTTCTTTTGCTTTACTTGCCTTTACGAAGTACATAAGTTTATGTAAGTAAATTGATGTTAATAGATCATTTAGACACAAAGGGGATTGTGGAATTAATATATAGCAATAGGAATTCTAAATCCTTTTGATCCTTGGATTTCAAAATTTTCCATGGCTGAGCTGAATGTGAAAGAATGGATGATATGCTAGATACTTGTTAATAGAACTTTTTGGTACAGAGGGGATTCCAAGTTAAATACGTTATAGAATTTAATATAAAGCATTAGGAATTTTGAATCCTTTTGATTCCTGAATCCCAAAATTTTTGAAGTGTTTCCATGGTTTATCTGAATGCGAACGAATGTGTGATATGGTAGAGACTTGATAATGGAACATTTTGACAAAGAGGAGGTTCCAAGTTAAATACGGTATTCAATTTAGTATAAAGCATTAGGAATTCTAAATCCTTTTGATTCTTAAATTCCAAAATTTCTGAAGTGTTTCCATGGTTGAGCAAAATGTGGATAAGTAGGTGATATAGTGGAGGATATGATGCCAATAAATTTTGGGATCTTTTGAGTTTAATATTATTGGAATCAGTAGTAACTATAAGCTAGAAAATAATTTTAATAAATAGAACTAATCGAAAGGTTTGTTTTTTTTTCAGATTTTCATTTAAAAAATCAAAAATAAAATCACAAAATATAGTAGTTATAGACAATAAAAAAACTGGACAACGTTTATTAAACAAAATTTTCAAAAGTATTATGATTTTTGAGAGAAAAAAGACTATTTTTTTAAATTATTTCAATAAATTTGAAGTGTATTTTTGCAAGTAAAGCATTATATATGGGTGGTTCGTACCGTTTTGGTTGATTTCCATTCAGACGGTCATTTTTAATAAATAATGTCAGTGCATTAACGTAATCGTGGTCCATGGATGCTTTAATAATTGGCGCAAATGTTTATATAATTTATGTTATTACTTGGAATGCGTTATGGCTGCATGCCTAAGAATGTTCTGTACTGTCCACATTTCCTTGGTCCAAATTCCTTCATTTTTTATAAGCCATAATTTACAACTGTCTCTTATTATATATGGAATACCTTTAAAAGTATTTTCACATTTCACAATATTAATAAAAAGAAGTGCTGCATGAAATACTGTGATCATCCTTAATGCATATTTATGATTTTTAAATCAGTATTGACTATTATTAATTATATTTTATATCCACGATTTAATTTCTGTAAATTATTAATTGTATTTTTATAATAAGTAAATAACTGCTTTGTAAATCTACCTAAAATCGGACTAAAATAAGTTATTAAGTTGATATCTAGTAACATTAAACATTTGTTTTTTTTTTAAGTTTATTACCAATATTAAAATCGATTTTAATATTGTATAATATATTTAACTATTGTCTAAATCACCTTATGTTACATTTGCAAATTTTAATATTTTCATGAATATATTACTTTCCCGTTGTTTACGTAGAGAAAGCAATAGCACATGGCATGCATGCATAGCATAAACTACTTTTAAACGAGAAACAGTATAGGAAAAATGTATACGATAATATTTGAAACTATTATTTCGCTACTTTCTTGATGGAACCGTATTCTCAAATTGGAAATTAGAAAAGCGCCCTGATACGTGATACAATATTTAAACTTAAAATTCAGTTTGAAAATCGAGTACATTATTTACAATTGTAAATATTTTCTTTTCGTTTTTAACTTTTATAACATTTTTATTGTATTGTAGTTATTTTCAACAGTTAGATTAAGAAACTTTACACGTAATAAAATGTTATTGTCGAAAATTTTTTACGCCACGTATTTTCGAAACAAAGCGGGTTTTCAAAAATGATCAGTTATTATAATAACCCTGGGAATTTTTGCAGTGTGTACAATAAATTCAATAAACAATACATTGACTCGACGTACTCCCGACCACAATACGAAGTATATTGACCTAGCGTAATCCTGACCTACCTTAATAAACTGTATATTAACCTTGGACAGATGTATCGCCGCTCAATATATAGTTTGTTGGGGTAGGTCAAGAGTACGCTAGGTAAGTCGAAAAAGGAGCGAACAATAAAAATATAAATAATCATCAGAAAAGTAGTTTAATAAATCAAAAAATATTATAATTGTGGATTAAAACGTTTTAATTATTGTTAAAAGACAGTTAAAAATTGTCAAAGAAAACACTATAGATGACATTTACCCTTCTATCAGAACAAGAACAGATAAAAATTCAAAAATGGATTTTGGCAAAATTCAAATCACATTAAAATATATCCTTAAATATTAAAATTATTTATATTAGAAGACCTCATTTTGTACTAGAATTATTTCGCATTACTTTTGTAATATTTGCATCATTCCTTATTAGGAAATCTGTTAATGGGTAATTTTATACTTTTAATAGACAGTAATGACATCTATATGTTTAATTATGAGGCTAAATTTTTATTAAATTCACACGGCATTCATCTAATTACGATTACGCACTTTTATTATAACCGTGTGAAGTGAGAAATTAAGCTGTTGCAATGTTTAGCATTGGAAAATAGCAAATTCTTCTTGCCATTGAGATATCATCCTAAGAATTTTTCAGTAGATATAATTAAACATTTCGATATTAAGTTATAGCCTATTTTTTGAGGTAGACATTTTTATATTTTATACTTTTTTATAATTAAAACTATATAATTTGTTTTAATAAAATATACGTAAATAATGGAAAAGAGCGAAAATTACAACTTCCCACATTTCCCCAACAAGGAGAAACTAAACACAGTGATTTTCAATTCAATTCAATCCGACCAATTACAAAAATATACCTCATTCATCACAGCCGATTAGTCAATTAATTAATTAATTAATTGAGTGGCAAATCGATTGTATAACAACTGTAATAAAAATCACTGCGGTATTTCCTGCAAAATTAATAGTATTAAGAAACACGTTCACTAGAAACGTTTACCGCGACGTTAGCAGCCGCATTATTTCATCTTTAATAATAAGAAAGCTACGTGGAAAAATTATACTTTCCACTTTTATTCATATTTAATGATCTTCCATAAAAACGTGCCTTATTTCGCCGTGGCGTGCTGCGCTTTAAAGCCGGCAATTAAGTAATTGTTTAGCGCTTTTTGTTCATCTGACGAAATTGACTCTCTATTCACTCCATCAATGTGTATGATTTTACGCTCAGATTATTTACTTTGAGACTGTATTTTTAATCAGCGTAATTAACGTTATGAAGAAATGTATTGTTTGCAACAACAAAAGTGTTTCTATTCGAAGAGTTTATTACTTTTTCATCATTAAATATCAATACTTCTACTTTCAACAACCTGTACACAACAATTTAAAAATATAAAACGATGAATTGTTGCGATCATTACTACGTGGTAATCCATACTTACACTAAATTGAAAAATTCACTATGTTTCATAATGTATTATTTGTGGTTAAAACATAGTGAATTTTTCAATTCAGTGTAAATATACAACGCTTCGTAAATGTGCATCAATAATGTTTAATTGATGTGATATAAACACTTACTATGTATTGGAACGATGAGGTTGTTACTTGTTGAAACTCTATGGTATCACTCCAAGTAAAACACTAATAGATTATAAGGTTTCAAAAATTGTTATTGTATATATTTATCATCTACCTGATGAAGCCACAAATTTTTGAAACCTTACACTCTATCAGTACTTTACCCTAAGAATTTTTTTTAAAAATATTTTTGATATAATCATTATTTAATAAATACTTTCTATTGTTCGTCCCATCAAAATCATCATAAAAGTGAATACTAATCCAACCGTTCGTTTCACTTTCAGCATTAATGAAACGTGTTTTTATCAATTATTTATTGATTAGTTTCTCCGACTTCAGGTATTCCGACTATACGATAGATATTTCAATAACTTTAAACACCGTTAAAAAATTTAACCAGAACTTTCTCCACGCTGGCCATTTTTTCTCGGTGGTGACACTTAAAAAAGTGAAGGAAATGCGAACTTATCCAATAAATCTACGCTAGTTACACATGAAACCATCCATGAAATCCACCTCTAGTTATAATCACGAATTTGCGAACGCATACAAACATCGAAACGAAATTAGAAAATTCAATTATATAATCGCGCTATATTTTAATTTTTTTAATGTGGTCGTGCTTTGATTAATTTAAAATTATAATTTTTGATAAGGATTGTCGTGTTTTATGGAAATGTTTATCTGGAGGCGAATTTATACAGGTTGGGCTCGTTGATGCGGGTTATAAAACAATTATCGTGAAATATTAGAAAATGGTTTAAAGTAATAGCAATTACCATAGGTTTATAAATATATTACCCAGATATGAGTTTTTTAATTTTTTAATTATTGTTTAATAAATTTTATTGTTAATTGAATTAATTGTTATACATCTCAAATATTTAAATAAAACACTTCCTTTCTAGATATCACATTGCATTTTTAAAGTTTAGATTATTTTCATACTTATATAATACATTGGAACATATATTTATACGTAGTTAAATACTCTCGTCGTTAATTATGGAAATAAATTTAAATATTATCGATTTATTTTCTTCAACTTTCAAAAATTAACAAAGTTGATTTTCAGCAAATTGCTAATCTCAGTTTCAGTGAATCTTAGATATAATTTTGTAATTTTAATATTTCTTGATCCATATGACTATAAAACGTAATTTGTTTAATATTACCTGAAAATACATTTTTAATTGTATTGTTTTTTTTTAATTATTAATATTTTGAAAACAACATCCCAAAACTTGGGATGATTTAGACTAAAGGATAATTGTTAATTTCTTGTCATTCTATGTATGCAACTTTCTTTACTATTCAATTATGTTGATTAATGGTATTCCAATAAAAGTACCATCATTATGTACACTTCATTTACATGAACGATGGTTGTTTAATACTACCTGGGGCGTGATCCTTAATAAGTTATTAGTATAGTATCAACAATTCTGAGAACGTTTTGTATTGTTCGGCGCAGAAGAGCAAACGTAACGTAACGGTACGATCGTAAATTGTTTTCTCAACGCTCACAAAGGCGAAAATTCTGCACGTTCGAGCCCACATTGTTTACATAGTCAAATAAACACCAGTAACACGCTTTCTTTTGTTTTAGATTATGTTATTGTCGTCTATTTGGATTTATACTGGAACATGTGAAGAAATTGATGATTACAATGTGACGCGGGCGAAAAGAGAACCCCCTGTCGTACTGTACAGATCGCCACCGAAGTTTTACATACCTAGAAGGAAAGTCAAACCGTTATATGGACCTCCGCGTCCTTCATACGGTCCGCCGAAACAAAGTTATGGACCACCGCGGCCAAAATACGGTCCGCCTTCGCCGATGTACGGACCGCCTAGCCAGAGTTTTCCACCAAGTTCATCTTATGGTGCACCACCTTCAATAAGTTACGGCCCCCCACAAACATCATATGGCCCTCCTTCGTCATCGTATGGGCCACCGCAGTCATCTTATGGCCCTCCAAGTAGTAGCTATGGACCACCTAATTATACACCCCCGCCAGCTTACGGGCCACCGCCATCTGGAAAGTATGGACCACCGCCTTCCTCTTCATATGGTGCGCCCCCTTCATTTAATCCGTCGCCGTCATATGGACCTCCATCAAATAGTTACGGGCCACCATCTTCAAACAACTACTCTCCGCCAGCACCTTCATATAGTCCACCTTCTCAATCATACGGAGCACCACCTAGTAGTTCATATGGTCCTCCTAGTAATAAATATGGGCCTCCTTCATCCTCTTATGGCCCACCCTCTTTTAGTCCTCCATCATCCTCATACGGAGCACCGTCACAATCCTATGGTGCACCGTCACAACCACAGGATACACCTTCTCAATCTTATGGAACACCTTCACAATCATATGGGGCACCATCACAATCATACGGAGCACCATCCCAATCATATGGAGCACCGTCACAATCATACGGCGCTCCTTCACAATCATATGGAGCACCTTCACAATCATACGGTGCTCCATCACAATCGTACGGAGCCCCATCACAATCATTTGAGGCTCCTTCACAATCATACGGTGCACCTACACAATCATACGGACCTCCCTCACAATCATATGGGAGTCCACCACCATCACAATCATACGGAGCTCCCTCTCAATCGTATGGAGGTCCACCACCATCACAATCATACGGAACACCATCCAATAATTATGGCCCACCATCAAATAATTACGGTCCACCATCTCAGAGCTACAACCAGCCCACATCATCATTTACTCCATCTATTAACAAATTCGGTCAATATCACGCAGGTTATGAAGTGCCCAATTTCGGAAGTTTAGGCCCATACGATAACTCCCCACAAGTCAGTTACAACACACCCGGAGCGGTAACATCATACGGTACTCCCGTTAACCACGAACCTCAGAACAATTACTCCCCGCCATCAAATACTTACGGAGGACCACATAAACGAACACAAGAAATTGATTTCGGAGAAGACGCCCTATTAGCTTTCGACGAAATCCTATCATCACCAAGCCAAGTGAATAAAAAATTTATCAACCCCAACGTAACCGATACATTCAAAAATTTAACAGATGTAAATATGAACAGGCTATCGAACCACAATTTTGACGGCCCTGGAGTACAGGACGAAATCCCACTGGAAGCGATCAAAACTAAAGCAAAAGTCAAAGACCGATCCAAACAGCAAGCAGATAATAAGAAAATATTCGCCAACCGTGATTTGAACAAAGGTGCGTCGGACATCTCGACATTCGGACTGAAAATTCACGCGACGAACAAGCAAGCCATGGCAGCGTAGTTTTAACTTCCAGTATTTATTTATTTTTAAATCGCGACAACATTCAGAAGAGGTATACACACAAACCAAAGATAAACGATATGAACGAGGGATGATTCAAAACAAATTAACCTGTAAATAATATTGTTAATTATTATTAATGACGTTGAAGAATGTATATCTATAAGAATATGAATTAAATATTAAAATTTTGAGTTGATGTGTCTCTCATTCGGCAACAATAAGCCAATAAAATAATTTAGAAATTTAATCAATACCTAAAACCCAGTTTAGGAGTACAATATGAATTCATTATGGCTTTGTATCTTCCAATTTTCTTTGAAACAAGGTAGACAACCCAATGTATAACCGTTGATTGAAATATTAATATTTCAATCAACGGGGTAACTGAACAAAAGGTAGGTTCAACACTTACATTACTTAATACATTGTATTATGAAAGCAAAAAGTTCTTTTGCAATGAAAATTAAAAATCTGTATAGTATTTAAATGAAATAAATATTTTTTAAGTCTGTAAATGTAATGTTTTTAAAAATGAATTAACCTATAAATAATATTGTTAGTAAAGGTGTAATCTATTACCTAAAGATTTCTCTATATTAATGGATACCCGAGATTACAAAATTCTTCACAATATTGTTAATTATTAAACATTATAAAATTATAAATTAAAACGTGAAAAATCTCTGTGCGATAAGAACTATACAATGCATAAAATCCAAAGTTTTGCTCGAAAATAATAGTGTTGTTACATTCCACTTCTGTTTCAAACATCATATGCAACCCAATTTACACAGTACATATTAAATATTCTAAGTGGCGCTAGTAGTCTTTCATTTCTTGATAAATCATATTATGAAAACTGAAAATATACCTTTATGATAAACAAATTAAAATAAAATAAATATTATTTACGTCGATCCACTATGCAATAGCTTTATTGGTTTTATTAAGACAATCTTGTTTTTTTTTAACTTTAGTCGAAAGGTAGTATAAATCCTTGATGATAGAGGCGTTTGCTTACATGGTACATTTTGAATAATTTGGAATTAAGACAAAATAACTTACCGCTATATATTTTTTTAATATAGTGGTAAAACAAAAAGTATAATTTCAAAACATTAATAATGAAAGTAACATAAATTAAAATACAAATCCAATTGAATGCGAACACAAAGATAGACTAAGAATAAAATAACCAACGAAAAATAATCCATTGTTAGATGGCGATAGTATCGCGAATTCAGAAATCCTAATCTATCTGCTTTTAAATACATTCTGAATCATTTTATGCCAACAGTTTGCTTTACAGCAAAGGTTATGTGATTAAAAAACTAGGAAAATTGTATAAAAAACACCAAAACTATTTTACCAAATTCACTATTCCTTTTATAATCCGTATAAATGCACAAAACCGAAAAAGTTAACATTTGCAAATGAATCATTTTGAACTAAAAATAAAACGAACGTACTGAATGTTAAAACAATAGAAACCTGAATTAAAAAGCTTAACGCCTCTTATTCTTCTTCTTCTTATTTTGCACATTTCGCTTGTTCGAATTGTTCTTCTGCATGGGTGAAGGCTCAACACTACCTGGGGTATCTTCAGAATCTGCCACCATTTTAGAGTAATCACTAAAATAATTAAAATTAGTATTATTTCGAGATGCAGTATCCTCATAACTTACTATTGCTCGCTCTGTCCAGACGACGTTCCTTGCGATCCTTTAATGATATCCTTCATCCTGCGGTCTCTCTTCTTGCGGAAACCTGTCCTTTCATATTTTGGTAACCATCTTTCGGGGTCGGGCGCAACGCTGGCGTCGTAATTTTTAGGCTTCTTACCCGGACGTTTTCTGCTCTTCTTCTTTTTCTTAGCTTCAACATGAACTCTAGAATTATACAAGTTTTATGTTTAAAAGTTATTACAATTTACTTATGCACATTCAAAGTGATAATAATAGTTTTTTTATGTAATAATAAATTACATAAAATTGAAGAGATTTACTGTATTCACTATGTATATTTTTTATATGTAGTCAAATCAACTTTATTATTATTAGAAATTTATTTACCCAGGTGATGAATCTTTTGTAGCAGTTACACCGGCTTTCTTGGCTAACCATATTGCATTCTCCAGGTTCTCCATGTCAACCTCCTTCCTAATTTCTGCCGTGTTACCCAACTTTTTACCTAGTTCGATAACCTTGTCATTATCAAATTGTGAATAAGCGATAATTAGCTGGGCGAGGGTCTTGGCATCCTTCGGATTTCTCGCCAGCAGCTGTTCCAAGCTTTTAGCGGCTACTTCCGGTCTTCCACTGCGTATATGGAATTCGGCGGCTTGCGCGAAAAAGTTGGTCAGGTCCATTCCTGATTTCTAAAAAAATACGAAAACTATAATTACACATCCACGCAAAAGTTACAATACTGAAATTACCATCTATTATAAATTAAATATTATTTTATGAAACTATTGAGCTTGGTTTTTTTAAAAGCCGTGACATAGTATGTGATAAGTACAGTGGCAGTGTTTACAGTACAAGATTTTAAACAAAAACCTTAAAAGATTTTGTAGCTCAATACTACTGAAAAAAAAACATACCTCATTAGATTTGTACCATTCAATAGACTCTTCATAAATTTTAAGAGCGACATCCTCTTTTCCCATACTCAAATACAAGGTGATGAGAGCTCCAACAATAGCTGGTTTATAGCGATAGCTACCCAAACTTTCAAGAACCTCACAAGCCCTAGCTGTCTTTCCCTCATTTAACAACAACTGCACGCTTGTGAGTTTAACATACAGATTCTCCTTCTCAGATTTGACCTCATACTTCAGCAGCTCATCAACGGGGTCGGTTTTTGCGCTCAGCTTATTCTGGCACAAGACGCCCAAAATTTTCGCTTGCATTTGATATTCAGGCCAGTCCTTCTCAATGTTAAGACACATTTTCCGCGCTTGTTCATATTGATGGGTGTTGAAATTGAATATGGCGTTGTTGAGAATGATCGTTTTCCTTTGTTCTGCTGGTAATTTTTGCAGCGATGTCTCATTTGTGGCCACTTTCATCTTCTTCTTCGAATCAAATACATTTTGGTCCTTGTTTATTACAACTATATTATTGCTGATTACAGCGTTTAAGGTTGCATCATCAATGTCTAGTTTTACTATACTTAGGTACATCTGGTGGGCTTCTTTAACTCTACCCTGTTTTTGATAACAGTATCCTTGCAATGCACTATAAAAAAATAATTGTTTTTACATATTACTGTACTTAATTACAAATTTAACTTATCACTAATGGATATACATAATGATTTCAAATAATTTATTATTTATTTGGTTATTTCTTTTTAATAAGATTTGGAAAATGTTTCAGGAACATATTAGGGTTGTATTAGATGATATTTTCTTCTACAAAATACTGTTCATGAAATTATGATTGTTTTTAGTAAAATTGTGTTTATCAGTTCAATTGAAATTCAATAATATTACATTATTAATTATCACATCAATTATGCTTTAATAAATAA
The DNA here is from genome assembly GCA_963969525.1 of Ontholestes murinus. Taxonomy (NCBI): domain Eukaryota; kingdom Metazoa; phylum Arthropoda; class Insecta; order Coleoptera; family Staphylinidae; genus Ontholestes; species Ontholestes murinus. The sequence goes on along the minus strand of OZ018399.1, from coordinate 11,174,430 downwards.
TGAAAAAATTGTTAAGTGATTTAAATCACAGTAGTATAATAGAAAAATGAAAACTTTTAAATATTTTATACCACAATTTATATTTATATTATACCATAATAGTCGCCACCATCATCTTTAGTCACAGTAGTATAATTTATTTACCGTATATGGGCCAACTCTGATTCAATATCTTCTTCATTTCCTGCATCTTCTTCAAAAGACTCTTTCAGGAGTTTCTCACTCTTCTTAAGCAAACGTTCTGCATCGGAATAGTTTTCACGTCTCGCAAACATACAAGCTTTGTTGAAACACATTTCATATGTGTCCTCTTTCAAGTGATTTTCATAGTCATTCTAAAAATATAAAGCACATATATCAATGTCTTTTACTTGTAATTTATGGATAATAGAGTACACCTTAAAATTAAATTACATAATTGAATCAATTTAGGAGTATTTGAATAAAATTGTTCTTTATATAAATACTTACTGAATCTTTCAAGAATGATGCAACAGCACACAGATTTGTCTGTCTTTCTTCATCATACTCATCGTCTGAATCTTCCCTGAATATTTTATCGTACTGACTCAACGCTTCCAGGTGTTTGTCAAGGCGGTACAAAATCTGTGCCTTCAATTCTTTTACCCCATGGTTATCCTGGGATATATCTTCCACAGCTTTCAAGGCCTCTTCTGTTTTATTCAATCTGTAGTAACAATACGCTCTTTCGAAATTCAAACCCCTAAAAAATAATTAAAATAGTAAATAGTATTTATTTCAATTAAAATTTATTACAGAATAAATACAAATAATAGATATTGATAATAATGTAATTAATTATATATGTATATATTATATTGTATAGAAATCTTGCTAAATAAAGTTTATTGTCATTATTATTATTATTAACAATTTTAAAATAAATACACATTCGTAATCAAAGAAAGACAATAGCAGATAAAATATATAATAAAAATAGTTGACAAGTGAAATAAAAAAATTTTGTGTAAACAGCCTCTTCAAAATAAATATAGTTAAGAAATTATAAGTTTTACTATATAAATATAGACTAAGTGTCAAATTAAGACTGTTACATTTTCAAGAAAACAATATATTTAAATTAATTATTATTTCAAGTTAAAAAGGAATTTATACTAAAATTAATATTTATCTAAAAATTTGAATTACCATTTCAATCCTAATAGCTTGGTTGATTCTTTACAATCGAATTAATTTATTTTATTTTAACATCTTGTAAATATAAAATGTTTTACATTTATTAATTAAAAAGCACTAAAAACCTTTCTTCACAATTTTATTTAAATTAACAGATATATATTTCGGACACAAAGTGACCATTATCAATGTTTTAATAGTATTAATACTATTAAAACATTGATAATGGTCACTTTGTGTCCGAAATATATATCTGTTAATTTAAATAAAATTGTGAAGAAAGGTTTTTAGTGCTTTTTAATTAATCAAGTTTACCTTCACGTAACTCACAAAAATCAAACTTTTACATTTATGTTTAGTACTTACTGTGAGAGCTTGGGATTATTATTGGTCAAACGTAGTGCTTCCTCAAACTGATTGGTTTGCAAAAGGCATATAGCCTTACACTTAAATGTAGCTACATCGTTGGGGTTTTTCTGCAGAACTGAAAAGTAAAATAAATTTGGCCCAATTAAGTTAAAACCTAATATAAATTACATACTCTTGTTTGCGATTTTAATCGCACGTTCATATTCACATAACGTAGTGCATTTCAACAATTCTGCCTCTAAATTTTGAGGATTTTTGTCTCTCCCCTTTTCCATATTTCAACTCAAATTTAACCTCCAAACGTGACAACACACTGCCTCGGAGGTTAATTTACATATGTCAAACAATTCTGAGTTGGCATATGGTTTGAAAGTAACATAATTTAAGAGTATTATATTATGCTATTCGTATTGTCGACATTAACTTTAAATAATTTATTTGTACAAACAAAGATACAAACAATTATTTTTTTACTAATTACGATGCCACGTATGTCATAAAGAACATAGGGGTGTTTTGTATCTTTATTATTGCCCCCATAAATTCTACCAACATTGCTTCAGAATCCCTGGGAAATTAAATTTGTGATATATCAATTAATAAAAATAACATAAATCCTGTTACTTTAATATATCCCAATAGTAAATGGATTGCAATGTTAAAATATTATTTGACCTAATATAAAATTACAATAAAGCACATTTATATTAACCGCTCTGTTAACATCTCCCATCATGGCAGCCAACGCCTAGGAAATGATAACACTACAAACACGACCTTGTCATCACGGTTGAGTGCAACTTCTCGAAATGTAGGTTCTACTTTTTTTTGGTTTAATTGAAATTTAATAGATGGAGGTAGTGGTTTCTCACCCCGAAAATGGCCGATTATTTTGTAAACTAATTTTTGTTTGTGTATGCTTAATGGGGTTAGATTTGAAAATAATCCCCGAAAGGTGTAAATTATGATAATGGAAAGGCGAATCAAACTGAGAACCCTAAATAATCATATTACTTGTAAAATATGTAGAGGTTATTTAATTGACGCTACTACAGTTACTGAATGCCTGCATACCTGTAAGTAGATTATACTCATAGGATCTTCAAGCCAACACGTATTTCCCAATGTTTTTTTTCCAGTCTGCAAGAGTTGCTTAGTCAAACATTTAGAGGAGAACAATACATGTCCGACATGCAATATCGTAATACACCAATCGCATCCCTTACAATACATCAGTTTCGACAGGACTATGCAAGATATAGTCTACAAACTAGTGCCGGAATTACAGAAAAGTATGTATCACCTGTGGTTTCTTTCACTAAATTACACCTGTAAAAGTTAGTACACTTGTCTTCACTAAGAATTATAATGCATGAAAAGTAATAAAATCTTAGAATTTGCACTTCCTTTTAGTAGCACAGTGTTGATATTATGTTTTTATTTTGTTATTTATTTTTATTTTGATTGATTTTCAGGTATTTATAAATAGAACATGTTTCGTGTTACTTGAATAGGATGGCATATAATTTAAATGAGAATTAACAAAACAAAATTTATATTTTTTAATAGTTGTTGTGAGTTAATAATTTAATTGTATTAGGTGTGTTACAAGGATTACTAATGTGTAGAAATAGTTTAAAAGACAGTCTTATTAAATTTATGAGAAGTGTATATAATTTTATTATGTTATGTACTTTTAAGTATTAATGTGTAACCATACAAACAGTGTTTTATACATAGTGCAATCAAGTGATCCATTTAAAGTAATAGTGACTTAAAATTTTGGTTTAATCATCTGCTGATGTGGACTATCAAAGAAATCATGAACAGCATTGACTACATCAATAGTCTCTATGGATATTAGTGGTGCTAGAAAGAGACGAGGAGTCATTTTATTAATTTAATTATATTAAATTTTTTTGGAGGTGGATGGATATGTTGTCGTAAGTTTTATGAATTAAATAAATTTTTACGCCTTCAATACGTTAAAAGGTATTGCATTATTTTATGCACACTTTGAATGCACTGAGTGTTAGAAACTTATGATTATGATAATTTAAATTAATTTGATGACATATTTAACAAATCTAATTTGAGTTTTTCTGTAAAAAGAACTAGGTTGTCAGCAAGATGACCTAAATATTTTGTTTTGTTTACTATTAAATTGAAAAATATCAATAATTGGCAAACACTCGAGTGCATTATATACAGTTCCTTAAAGCCATAATTAATTAATCAATTGTTGGATAATTAGTCGAAAATAGTTGATTAGTTAACCACTCTAATAATCGATTATTGATTATAATTTAATCAATATAATATTGAAAATAATTAAAAAAGTCATGTTATGTTTATTATATGTGTGTAAATCATGTATATGTACCTTTAGTACAAATTTGGTTGGTGTTGAATGAGGTTGTACGGGAAAATAAGTTAGTAAGCTTTAATGGAAAATCATAGAGGATACGAAATTTGTTGGCCTTATCAGAATTCTGATCTAATGATTTCTTTCTATTGGGATGTTTGAAATTAAAGTTTGGTCTGGTAAATTCGATAAATAAAATTTACTTCTTGTTCTTTGGTAGAATATTATTCTCATTATTTAAGATATTTTCATTGTTTGGGAAAAGTGATATTTAACTTAATTAGAATGGCAGCGTTTGTTTCAACAAGTGGCTGTTTTTGTTTCCTTGTTTATCCTTGTAAGTGAATTCTTTAAATGCAATATTACTTAACTTATGTTTAAATTTATCTTTCAAACATCAACACGACTGTGACGACCAATGATTTTAAAGGTTATCTTTACATTTTTCTAAAATAATTAGGGGATCCAATATTTCAACATTAACAATTTTAAAATGGTGCATAAATCCTGTTTCATTATTTGTAATTATATCAAATGTATAAGTTGTAAACCACTTACTACATTCCAATCCTGCATTTCTCGGGAGCCCTATCCATTCCCAAACCTCTAAGAAGATAATGAATTGGATAAACAAATCTGATTGTATCCTTTTTGGGCCATTTTTTTTCACAATGATTTTAGTCCACAAGAACCCGAACTGGACTTGATTAAACTACTAGTGCTGGTATGATTAATTGTGATGACAAACCCACAGTTTATAAAACAACTGATTAAGTTTGATTCTTTAAAGGTGGTATCAACACATGCATTATCAAAGACACGGTCATAAGTGACTATACTGCATGTTTCATTTTGATGGAACCATAAATGCCTATTAATCTTGTGTATTCTGTGTGTTGTTGAACATCATTTATTCAGCATGGAGAGTAAGTGTATATTTTTTTTTTTTTATTAAGATTGAATCGAAAATATTTTAAGCAGCCTGGACATAAAGTAAATCATTTATTTCATCACACATCTTCATGTTTTGTTAATTTAGCAAAATGTACATTTTATAGTTTTAAAGATTTACTTAAAGTTTAAGTCCTTCTGCTTTTAATAAATATATCATTTAATTTTTCCTTGTTTACATACTTATTAAGTATATACTTGCCCAAACACATCACTACTATTTTATACATTTCATTCATATTTCTTTTGTTGGTAATGATGAATTCAGTTTTCTAATTATTTTACATTTACATTTTTAAAATTAAAATTACATCCACACCTAATTATTTGCAAGTAAATAAAACACATCATTTTCCATTTTTACTTTTATATCAAAATCTTGCCAGTCTGATCTTCTATGTTTACTGAAATTTCCTCAAACATAATTGGGTGAATATGTCAATTAAGCAACCCTAATGCAGTACATTTTGTGATCATCTCTTAGCATTCAAGGTTGATAAATTATATAGATTATGGATTTGGAAGTTGCATCTTTATTATTACAGATGAAATAGCTAGAGAAAGAGAATTTTACCGTATGAGAGGACTTCCTTGTCCAAAAGATATACCGCCTAACCCAGGGGAACTGGAAGAAGAAAAATCCGTTGCAGATGTCCATGCTGAATCCGACTATCACAGGCAAGACGAGCAGGTGAACGTCTGCCTAGAATGCATAAGCAGCAACCTAAAAACGTTGAAAAGGCGATTTATTAGATGTTCTGCTCAAGCCACAATTCTTCACCTTAAAAAGTTTGTTGCAAAGAAAGTCCTTAATGGAATGGAGAAATATAGAGATGTAAGTATAATAAATTGATTTGACTATCCTTACAGTTTAGGTTTATTTATTTTTTTTTATTCACAGATTGACATTTTGTGCAATGATGAGTTATTAGGTAAAGATCACACGTTGAAATTTGTATATGTGACTCGATGGAGATTTCAGAATCCCCCATTAACGTTACAATACCGTCCTCGGATTGATTTATAATTATTCGTATTTAAACCAAAAGAGTATAATCTAAACAAATCCTTGCTACTATCTTGTGATTTACACACTTATCCCTTGGTGCAGAATGTTTTTACCAACACCCCCTCCCCCCCTCTCCCTACCATTAAGCATTCTACATTACCCGATGTCACAGCTTCATCCCTCAATTAGTGTATAATCAATATTTTTTATACCATTTTATAATTTCGTACGCGATAAAAGTTAGCATTCTTGATTGGGTAATGTAGAATATTAAGCAGTGGACTTAGGATTTTATTTAATAAACTACTAGAATTGTTATGTCTGTTTGGGTGCGGATTTTGTAGGTTTCAATTTAATTGTTGATTTTATTTTAATCTATCTTGATACATGCTAGTAGAAAATATTAGAGCAATTTATTATTAAGGATTGTGATATAATTGACAATTATAACATAAATACAGTAAGTAGTATGATATTATATTTTGTTCATTGACTTGCAGAATTGTTTTTAAAGATGTAATTTTTCTTAGTTAATTAATACTTTACTTTAGGGCTGGAATTTATACATCTATCCTGAAAACTCTTTGTTTTCGTTAACTGACTATTACAACTTTTGTTTTGTTTAATTTATTATATGAAGGACTACTCATTCTGAGCAACATTTTTATTTAATATGTTTGACATCATTATATTCAACTGATTTGAATGTTTTTAAAAATATCATATTAAGTAATAATTTTTCTTATTAGAACCATATCTGAGTAAAAAATAAAAAAATTTAACTGCCATTATTTTATATTCAACAAATTAATTTTTAAAAAAACTTACAGTCATAGGATAGGATCGGGGTAATACAATTCCAGATTTAGTCAACAGTTATTCATGTCGGTAAAATCTATAATATCTAGTCGGCATTTGTTTGCCAATATTATATTGTGCAACTTTCAATGATCATACTCATCTTTTATATAACATACAAGCTTGAAAATTTCTGTGATAACGTGCAGTTCTTACTGTAATGCCTATAATGCTTCAGAACTTTTGTACTATTGTACATAATAATTTCATTTATGCATATATATATATACGTAATCAAGCTGCACATCCGTTATGATTTACATTAGTTTTAGTAGAATCTCTTAGCCGCACTCGAACAAACATCCTTTCGCTACTATTAAGGAAGAGAAATTGTATAAAAATCAAATTGCAAATAAAATTGTACAATTACTTATATATAATTAAAATAATACAGTACAAATTTTTATAAAAAAAATCGCGGTGAATTTCGTTTCCTTTTTGTACATTTTTTAAGCTTTCGTTGGGAATACGATATCGGAACTATTTTGTATATAATTAGTTTTCTTTTACATACACTTATTTTTCAGAGCACAAATTTGTAATACGATTGGAGTGGTAATGGTGCCCGTATATTTATAACTTTTATGTTGAATACTATTTATCTCGCGCAATAAAGAACGTAACACAATATATGATTGTATTGTATAGTGATTTTATAAAAATTCTTAAAGATCTTGTGTTATTTATTTCATTCACTTTATTTTTTAATACCTTTCCAAACATCCTTTAACTCTAATTACACTAATTAATCCAATACCCGACTAAAACAGCAATTAAGGAATATTTATTTATTATATGTTGTATTTTTTTGTATTGAGGCAGTTATTTGTCATCTATATATAACAAATGAACGGAATGGAACAGATTCTAGTTTTTTTTTGTGTATTATACAAATAACTTGTACATGAAAATACATAATATGAACTTAATTGTATCTAGTGCTTGCGTAGTCACTGTGAGAGTATGAATATACACTTGTTTATGTGGCAAATCAGATTGCCTGTCAATAACATTTTCAGTATTATATTGATTGTTAAAATGTTTAAATACAATCTTTAATAGCACTAGATATACTCTAAAGTTACCGTCTGGTAGATTTTGTGAGAGATAATAAACAAATAGGTACGTGTACATTGGTTTGCCTATATTATTTTGTTTTGTTGAAAATTATTAATTTAGAAATGGAAACAATTTATAAGGATTGCTTACCTACTAAATGCGTTCGAAATTCTAAATAGAAATTCAAGGGGTAACAAATGTTTGTTCTCAATTAATGTTTCAGGAAAAAGCTAATATTATTACCCATAATTTTATTTATTATATATGCTTACAGACCATTGCATGTTTTTAATAAAAGTGTAGAGTTCACAATATTGCGGTTTTTTTTTTCAAGTATACTATTATTTAAATAATGTCGCAATCTCGGAAATAAATTGTTCAATATAGGGTCACTTACTGTGAGTTTAATTATTATGTTTGCATTTTCACTTATCAAATTGTTTTTCCACAGTTTCACAATAAAAATTGTAATACTTCAGTTTGATACTTTATCACCTTTTGTTATTGGGATATAATTAACTGGAAGTCAAGTTACTTAACTTCCGCCCACATTTGAAATAGATAAACATCGCTGTTATCAGTCGTATTATATTTCTTACATATAATATTTTCATCAACCTTTCCTCTTATTCCCACTAAACTTATTATACTATTTTTGATGGTAAGTGAGGAAGCCGATCCTTTAGAGGAACAAATAAGACAAAGGAAGAATCATGTGGTGGATAGCCAAACACTACTATTACTACTACTACTATATTATCCTTAAGTATCTAATTATTGTACTGTTAACTATCTGTTTATTAGTTAATTGAACTCACGAGCAAACATTTGTTAGCGTTGTATAATGCAGTAACAATTACAGAATGTATTTTTAATTAAGAACCTATTAACGCGAGTGTGTACTAATTAAAACATAATTTTTATTCAGTTGCATTGGAAAGTTGATGAAATCCTTTCATTGTGTACACTGACGGCACCGCCAAATATTTTTGTTGTTTAAATATTTAATGAGTCAAATTAGGAAATGTGCTACGGATTGTGGACATAATTATAGAACAATTTTAGAAACGCACTTAATTGTGCAGTCGCGGTTTCATGCTTTCTGCCATTGCTAATAAACCAAAATGTTTTTTTGGCCTGCTCGAATGTGTAATGTAATTAATAGGCGTTTAAATTAATTACCGAAAATAATAAGATAAATATTAGTGAAAAAATTAATTTATTAGGAAATTAATACCTTAATTTGCAACTAATATGATTTGGACAGGACAATGGATTATTATTTGGGGTAAGTCAAGAGTATGCTAGGGCAATGGATAATTTGTTAACTTGTAGGTCGAGAGTGCGCTAGAGCAATGAATGATCAATTGGTGATAGGTCAAACGTACGCTAGAGTAATGAATAATTGATTGAGGTAGGTCAAGAGTGCGCTAGGGCAATAAATAATTTGTTAGTATAGGTCAGGATTACGCTACAGTAATGTATAATAAACTCGGATAGGTCAAGAGTACGATATGACAGTAAATAATGTCTTAGTTTAGGCTAAGAGTATTCTAGGATAATTAATAATTTATTGGGATAGGTGAAGAGTGAGATAGTATATTGAAAATAATATTGCGTTATGTGAGGAGTGTGTAAGGATAATAATAAATAAATTGGGATATGCCAAAAGTACACTAGGACAGTGAAGAAAAGATCCTAAAGAGGAAATAATATTTACTACTGTCAAATATAAAAATATAAAGAAGTAAATATATCGTATAAAATAAATTATTTCCTAACTCTTTCTTGAACGTGTCTTCATTTACCGGTAATGTTATAGCATTCGTATAGACAAGAACAAAAGAAAGAATGCCAGAAACGCCTGCGAAATTTCAACCGGTCGTTGATCGTTAAAATATTTCGGCTTTTGCTCCGGTTCGCAACATCCTTTCGCTTTCATCTCATTGCCTTTAGCAAAAACCGGTGCGGAAACGACACACAAATTTAGTTCCCACAAACGAAAACACTCGCGCCTGTTTATGATAATTTATTATGTACGCGTCAATAAACCCGTGTTATCTTTGATTGGTCTCTTTTTTGCCACCAAGTACAGTTTTTAAATTAATTAATTAACGTTTTAACAATATAATAAAATTGATTAACAAATATTAATTATTATTACCTAACTAAGGTTAAGGACCAGTTTTGATCTTACAAAATCTCGTCAGCATATTAAATAATACATAATTATAATGGGACTGGTTTATGAATATGTCGAATTGTTATCAATGAATGGTCAGTTGAAATAAGTGTAAAATATTTAAGGAGATAGATAGTAAATAAACATCACATCTTCGAATACATATTTCAACGTAGTAAATATTTTTACTGTCGAGAATTTAAGAGCAATAGTATAATAGTTGTGGATTTTGCCTGAACGACAAGAGCCTCCATGCAACATCAGTCATAGGTCTTGTACCCTGAAATACAAAACCAGGAATTAAATATCGATTAATCTGGATTCTATAATAAAACTTGAGTTTGTAAGAACTTTAATATTTAAAATGCCTTTACTTATGTAATAATAGGTATTTTAGTACTATCCTCAACACTGATTAGAAGATATATCTAAAAGGTCATTATATTTTCAGAGAACAATTTTGAAAGGTGATTTTTGTATTTGTGTAATTTATTAGAATTCAGTTGAAAGCATAACTGTTAATTTTAAGGGAATAATTGAATAAAATAGATATTCTATATATTGTTTAATTGCATATTCTATTCATATAGTTTATGTGTAAATATCATTTAGAAAACTGGCCCATAGTTCAATAAACATTGCTGAAGCCTTCACTTTCGATTGTCGCCCTTCCTTTCACCAGTCATTCATCTTATTAGCGTGGCACTAAAATACTTTTATCTGCTTCTTAAAGTGTAAATGCATTAAATATCATATTTCAGATTATGGAAGCTGTGAAAGGAAAACACGTATAAATTAAAATGTTTTGGGCCGCACCTAGTAAATACTGAAATATTTTAATAGATTTTTTAAGCTAATCAATATAGTAGTGAATTTATCTTTAAAAAAGAAAAAGGATTTAAAGAAACAATAGTCGATTGAATTTAGAGAAAGATGATGTTATTTTATTATAATTGTTAAAAAATTCTGAAGAAAAATTTAAATGAGTAATAATGCTGAAAAAATATAGATGTTATGACAGAAAAAGAAAATAATAAAAGGGAAGTATTAAGAAATTATTTAATATAGTTGATTGGAGAGGATGGACTGTAATAATTTAATCAAATAAAAACTAATTAACAATAATAGTTATATTTATTTAAAACGTGAAATATATTATATAGGAATAAATAATCTCGACATACATTCCTCACAATGCCGCACAAAGTAGAGCAGACTAACAGCACTAGCAAAACGGGATCGCGCGGTCGAAACGGGACATTTAACGGTGGTGGCGGCAGGCAACCCTAATAATAAAAAAAATCCGCGCCGCCCTCTAGGGACGATGGCGACAATCGCACGAGCTGATAAAATGGCGTTTTTGTATTTTGCGTCTTCATGCGCAGAACTCGTCCTTATCATTTAACAATGTATCATTCACAACACACAACCCCGTGAATGGTACACTAAAAACAGAAACGTGATCCGTGAAACGTGGAGGGTGGACTACTTAGTGCAATGTAAACTTATGTAAGTCGTTATTTAACAAATATTGTTTTAATTGGTTCACGGCGAGGACGTTTTATTTAAAAGGTCGCAGGTTTAGTAGTCGTAGAAGGTCGCCGTGACACAAAAATAATGTAATAGGTATTACATTGGCATTTGAAAGTGAAAGGAGTGAAAAGGAAATATTAAATAATTTCATCTCAGAGTGCTCGGTGTCAGTCCAGGCCAGATTGTTTGCGCTACAGCTCATCCGTTTTATTTTTAGGTACAAACTTTTGCCATAAAGCCAGACCAGCACATTTATTGTTCGTCGGCTCGAAGAAGAAACAAGGAAGGAATTATTACATATGCAGCGGAAGAGAAAGTGTCTTGTGATTTCATAGTTATGTAAACCACTCAGTTTTACTTTCATTTTAAAACCATTTACTTTCAATGGTCTGCAGTTAACCTTCTTCAGTATTGTTTTGTGATCGCAGTGAGGATACACATTGGATATTAATATAGTGTTTGTTAAGTAATTTATATATACATTGGTGTTTGGTGTGTTGTGATGGAAGACACGAGTGATAATACTAGTTCTAAACGAAGAGTGCGCCCAGCGCAAAAATTATATGTACCACCAGCACAAAGGACCAAAAAGTAAGTGCATTTCTTTTTGTACGTAACAACCCCCCTGTAAAACATAGTTTATTGTAGGACAAATTGCACGAAAAAAGAGGAAAACCAGACTATGAAAATATGTAAAACCGTAAGTCACACGGCACACGTCTATATACGTTTTTCACTCAATACTATTGCATGATCGTATATAATAAAATTAATAACTTTGCACAAAAATATTTATTGTGGATTTTTTTAAATCATAATATTTAAAATATTAAAAACTACATTTATTAAATTCAGGTATGTAATTTGCCAATACAGTATTAATTTAGTGTTTATTATGTATAGTTCTTTAATTCCTTGCATAAAAATAATTATTGTGGATTCTATAAATCATACATGTTGTTTAATTTATTTTAAGTATTAGATAGCGTATTTATTAAAATCAGGAATGTTATTTGCCAATAAAATATTAATTATATTTCCGCCTTATAACCAATTCACAGATGTATTCTAAATTTGTAATTGCATAATCAATATGTTTTTATTATGTATTGTACCTATTATCAATAAAATAAAGATGTTTGTATATATAATATAATATTAATATTTAGTGATATTAGATGAAATATGTTTTTCAGTTGCTAGCACAAAAATTAATAAATCACAGTAATTAATTTATTTAGAGAGAATAATATCTTTATTTCGACAAACATAAATGTAATTAAAACACATAGACGTATGAGTATAAGATATGAGATAGTCTATCAGTTTAGCCTTCTGATGACCTGCAATCCCCTGAGCAAAATTTTTGTGCTTATATGTACAGTACTAACAGGACATTAAAGGATTAAATAAATACAGGTAAATGTATTTTTTTTAATATTATTACACTATATACTAATTTAATAATAAAACTGTACTGATGAGCTCTGAAAGATTGAAACATGTGCCTACGGTTGAAATTTTCATGACGATAAAATCCATAAATCCTTTTTTCATATTTTTTTTAAAAAGAAATTAATTCACTCAAAAAGTTTTCAAAATAAATTTTAAATTGACATAAAAAAATACATTTAAACCAGTGTTGTTTTAGTAGTTGTGCTTTTTGTAACAAACAAATGACTTGTATAATACCTGGTGTGATATTAATATTAGTAAGGGATGTAATTGTTTCAAAAAAGATTTGTAATCTTATTACATATAAAATAATAATTCTTACACAGCGTTTCGTATTTTTAAATTATTATTTATCTTTTATCCTTTTACCCATTACAGATGTCAGACTTATTCTCTAGAATATGCCTTAGTTATTTTCTTTTATTCTTCTTTTCTACTGGTCTCTATCTTGTGCCATTTTTCTTATTTCTCCCCATTCTATTCCTCTTCTTGATATACTTGCTCGTTGCAACCTTTCCTTGGTCTTCCTGTTTTATTTTTATATCGTGTATTCTATTTGTTAATCCATTATCTTCTAATTTGTATGCACGGCCCAACCATCCTTTAATTCTTTTAAAATTATTAGTTAATTTTCTACAATCACATAAATGACTTTTTAATTTTTTTTATTAAATAAATAGTTTTTTTAATGATTATATAATACAATAAAATATGTAACAAAACATATATCACTTAAGAAATACAAATAATATTAATGAAACCACGATTCTGTAATTACCAAATTATTGTTAGTTAGTTTATCATCTACATTATTTTCCATCAAATTGGTTAATAAAAAAAATTCTCACAGTTTTCTTTTAATAAATCCATTTAAATATTTGTTTGCTATTAAACATGGCTCTAGTTAACACATTTATTAACATGATAACAGGTTAGTTGCAATTGTTTCCAGAACAAGTTTAAATCATCTTCATCTTTAAAGTTTCTATAAGTCTGTATTTCTAAGATACCCAAACAAAACCTTCTCAAAGTAGTAATATTGAGTATAATATAATTTTCAAATATATGTATATACATATATTATCAAAATGCCTTTTACCTTTCGGTGTAGGCAAATATAACTGGGTATATATTATGATATAAAATAAGTTGCCTAAATTACTTAGAACAGTGCTTTATTTCTCTATAAAACTTTTTCATATGTATTGTGTTTTATAAATTCATGGAAAATATGTTCAAATTGACATTGTTGCCATCTGTCACAACTTAACAACTTAAACACCTAATATCGTTGTTTGTAATGGCATGAAATTACATCACCTATCATTACAGAGAAGACTTCCTCAGATCATATTCTCTTACCAAGAAAGTTTACTTACTTTGCCATAATAGTTTTGACATTCTACTTATAACAACAACTTTACTTTTACTTTATATTTTGAATGATAAAAGGTTTTTTGCTATCTAAACATTGTTCACTTTGCTAACAATTAATGTTCACAATACAGCAAACTTATTGAATAATTCAAGTAATTGTGTATAGGCCTTAAGATAAAGTTTTCCTAAAATTCTGCCAGCTTCTTTAAAAATCTAAAATTTTGTTGCTTTAAAATGTTAATAAAACTATTCAGGTACCTGAACATTAGCTACTATTACCAAGAGCCATTTTGCTTCAGCTCTATAACAACCAACTTTGCTTCAGCTGTATACAAAACAGATACAATAAAGTTAGGATCTTCATCTTGAACACTGATTATGGCAAAAATGTAAATCTCATAAAGAAATTTAAAAAATGTATATATGGTTCATCAAGAATTAAATCAAACATCTTTTCTATTATCCCCTATCTTTGATTATTAAGCCCAAATATTCCTCTTATGATTGATACACTGATAGTGGCAAAGATGTAACACTTTACAAAGAAGTGTAAAATTTTCTATATGGTTCATCGAGTATTACATCAAATATTTCATCTTTTATAAGACTATATCATTGATATTACAAGAATCAGCAACTAGTTAATATGTGCTTTCTATAGTACTATTATTGTAATGGCAAGTAATCAATCAAATTAAAAAAAATATTTACCTATTTTTGTGAATTGAATTGTCATTTTCTTTGTAAAAAGAATGTTTGAAGTAGTTTAAGTAGTGATGGAATATAATAAATTAGATAAAAAAGTTGGGGTTTGTTTCTACCATGAATAAAAACGTTCATTATTGATTATGAGTAACAATTGACAAAATCCATTAAAAAAAAAACAATACTTGCAGGTAAAGCTTGGTTTGTCTTCTTCCTCTTTGTTCATAATTGCCTTGGCTATTAGGCCCTGTTGATCAGACAATAATTTTAAAATCTTGTGTTTCAACAAGTTTCTTTGAAGTAATTGCTTTGCCGTTTAAAAAAATTTGTAGATACTGGAATCAATCAGAAGGAATTGTGGGCATGGAAGTATATCCCATCCAAGCTGTAAAAGCTTTTGTTAAACTTGTGTGAGGTCTTACATGATCATCTTTCCTAATGATCAATTCAGTTTGCCCAACTGAAGAAAATACACTTGTTGTGTTGTTGAGTAGAAGCTTTAAAAAAAGATTCCCACTAATCAGATACCATAGATCATATTTTTTGACAAATATTGGCTTTGGAAATGTGTTGAGCCCATGATCTCATGCATTTAATATTATCCCAAAAGTTGTTTGTTATTTGCCAGTTTACATCAATTAAAGCCTGTGTTGTATATTCAACAGATCCTCAAAAACATTGTGCATCTTCAACATACAAATTGAAGAATTGAAATTTTGCAATTAAAATTTAGAACAGACATTCTGTCAATATCACTATCACTTTTGATTATAGAACCTTCCTTTACAATTAAAAACATGCCTGATTATTCACTACACTTGTTGAATAACTAAGACAAAATGAATTAATAAACATGTAATAGATATTAGAATCCACAAATTAAAAAAAAAAACTATTTTTTGAAGTTTAAGTGAAATTCATTCACGACATGACGATCACGTTCTACCTAGAATATTTCATTACAGGCGGATGGAAACCTGAACCCGTCCGAACGGGTCGAGGCACCGACGAATGGTTACCAAAAGCATGTACAAATTACCGAAACGATCGATCTCACCGACGACAAGTCGAAACTAAGTACAAAAGAGGAGTTAGTAATAATGATTAAAAATATCCGAACGGGTCCCGATAAAAACGAGTCAGACAACGAAAAAGGGGACTCGAAACGTGCAATTCAAATCAATGTAAATAAGAAACCTAAACCTTTAATTAAGCCCGTGAATAAAAATGACGTGTTGCAAATCGATTCAAAGAACATATCGAATAAGTCTAATAAAAAGAGCCCCGTTAAGTTAATGCAGGTTGCTAACTGGGAAGACTTGTTCATTGAGGATGACCAAGAGGACAATTATAACACTCAAGTAATTTTAGGAACAGTATAAATATTATTTCTTTTTATATGCCCGGTCGCCTTTTACTACATGTTGAGTTTGTTTTTCAGCTGGACTATGAGAATGAGAGTAAATCAGATTCCGAGCCTGATGACCTTGACGCCGCCCCAAAAATCCAAGAGTTAGAGCATGTTATCGAACTGTACGATTTTCCATCAACTTTTAAGACCCAAGATATTATGCAAATTTACAATGAAATTAACAAAGAGTCCATATATATTAAATGGTGTGATGAAACCCATGCTCTTTTGGTTTTGGGTTCTGCGATACAAGGTAATCAAAAATTCCCTATTTATTTGAATTTGAACATCAGTGAATGCCTTTTTATATATATAGTAATTTAGATAATTTTTTTTAATATGAAAAAGAAATAGATTTTTTAATAATAATATTTACATTCACACCTCTTACAAAAACGAACAGAATTTACATAAACACACTTATTATTAATTTCACCAGTCAGAACGGAGTTCATTAACATCTATTAGGCAACAGTTGTCGATAATTTTTATTGGAGAATGTCTGTGAATAGAAGTTTTTTGTGTGTTGCTAATTTCACTCAAATATTTTATGCTTGGCTGTCTCCAGTATTAGTATGAAAGTGCACCGACAAAAACTAATGACATTCCAGCCAGAAGAACTATGAAAGCAAATGCGTGCATGAATAATATATTATCTCCATCTGCATAATGAGGCTGTTGAAAAAAGATCAAAATTTTTATTATGATTCTCATTGATTAGGCCGGGAAGCATTTGTGAATTGTTTTCACTTAATTCAATCGAAATGGAAAGTTACACAGATTATGTGTGAAATTTCAATTACTTCAGTGGTATGAAGATTACTAGGGCACATGCTGAAGTTTATCTGTTATTTAATTAAAATCACATAAACAATAATTTCAAATTAATTAAATATTATAATCACATTTTATAGTATGTTAATACAGTATAAACTATAGGCAAATAGGTATAATTATTATACATATAGATATTATTTGTCACTGATTAAAGAACAATCTTTTTTGGGATGTAGTTTGGTTGACATTGGACTAAATTTGGTTATAGATCAAATTTTAATATCTAAGGTTACCATTTTACATTGAAAGAAAAATTCAAGTTCATGGATAATTTATGCATAAACTACTTTTACTTTCCAAATTTATTATATTTCTATTAACATTGCATTTCATTAGGATTGTAAAAGTTGTCCATAAATAACCTCAGAATTAGTGTAAAATTAATAACATGAAGGTGAACAGGGCTTTTCCAAAAAGTTTCATTTACAGGTTATTACAACAAAAAATTTTTTGGAAATCAATCACAATTTGTTATATTTTTTGTATAAACTTTAATAATTGTGGTGGTTGTAGTGATAGTTATTTTAAAAAATCTTTTTATTTTAAAGTTTATATCATAATTTAAACACTATTATAAAATCCATATTACTTCCTATAATACAGAAAGAAAGTGCAGTTCAATATGCTTACAGTAAAACAAAGTGAAGCTATTAATGAATTCATAATATTAATGAGGCACGAACCGTACAAAAGTGAACAATTAATCTGAATGAACTTTAATTGACCAGGAAAGAAGTCTTCCTGATCATAACTTATGCAATTAAAATTCCATCTGGTATATTGGCAAGCGTGGACCTTTCCATTGTGCAAGACTCGACGAAGAGCCGCAGTGGTACACTTTCACTGAGAGCAAATTTCGAGAGCTCAACGACTCCAGCTGTTTCACTTTTAAATCTGCTCTTTTTATTGGAACTATTGAAGCCAGTCAAATATTTGTTTTTCATATACATGATTTCTCTTAAAATTCATTTACATCTTTACGAGTCGTTACACCCACCTGGGATTAATTTTAGATTTTTTTTTGTGGTGTAATAATAGCCGTCCAAGTGCTGCCTTTATTTATTTCTGTCTGTTGAAATAAACCTTTTGCAGATGTTTTTGTGCTCGAGATTGGGCAGCGCTCTGTATTCAAGTGATTTGTGTTATTTATAAACTGTAATGTAGGCTATTCATCAACAGAAATAAATTGTTTATATGTTTAGTGATTTAGTTATTTTTAAGTTATCAACTTCTTAATAAAAATTGTTTTAAGAAGCAAATCTGGTTATTGATTTAGTTTGTTTATGCATGTTTAAAATAGAATTTCCCAGGTTATTAAACTTTAAAGTTGTAAGTGAGCTCATTCTAAATTATATATATATATATATATATATATATATATATACTAAATATTTTTTTGCATTTAATTTTTATTATTTTTGTTATAAAAATAAACCTACATAAAAAAAACAGCAATCCTTTATGGTTTTAACATAATAAGGATTAATATCTATAAAAGTTTTACAATTTAAATTATTCACAATTGCTTCTAATCTTGTGTAACACGTATTTTTATAATCATTTTAATTTTTGTTGTTAACTCAATAGCAGAAAATTGAACGCAGTTCTAATTATTGTTTGAAAATTGTGTGGGTTATAATGAACGTGTTAAAGACAAGAAAGTTTTGGTAGATAATTAAAATACTCCCATTAAGTGAAATTAAGGTGCTGCTTATGTTAATGAACGTGTTTGCAAAACAACTTAAAAAAAATTGTGTGACACTCATTAAACCAAATTAGTGTGAAATTTAAAACAAAAAAAATAACCAAGCATAATAATAACACTTCATATCTTCATTTAATCAAAACCCAACTGTTGTAAACAGGTTTTCCCAATTTAAATATTTCCTGGAGAGTGAAAGTACTCTCAGCACACAACCACAATCGGGATTTTTATTATGGTCACAGTTACATAACCATGTGGCATTGTTTGGTGTCAGTCTTGTGGGTAGTTACCAACCAGTATTTCTGTCACAAAAAGACCACAAGCTGGCACATAAATCTGCACTGAATGTAGCATTTCCTGCACGGTGAAAGTATACTTAATATCAGTAAATCCATTATGTAATGTGGTTTTGCTTATGACATGGCACTTAATTTTCATTACTCCATGATGTTATGTCAGGTTCTTGTTATGGTATATAGGGAAGTATGTTAGGCCAGTGGCTCTGTGAATATTAATTAGATAATAATATACACAAATATATTGGTTATATAAGTGACAAACATACAAATTAGTATTAAACATCACTTTCTTTCTTACAAATCTCACGATTTGATAGACGCTAATAAAAAAATCATTTGATATTAAAGAAAGTGTTATATATATATATATATACTTTTCATATATCTATGAATAAACGCATTAACTAACCGCGCTATGGTGGATTCATTCAGTTAGGACCGAAACAGCGATAGCGAAAATGAACATTTTTAACACGAGGCTACAATCCTATCTTCTCTTTTATGGAGACTCATATAAACATCTCAGGGGCTTCCAGTTGACTAATTTAAAAGTTTCTTCCATTAATTTGTGCTTAAAAACTCTTTTTAAACATTATTTTCCATATCCAGTAACGAGAGTTAAAAATTACGCACAAAGTGAAAACGGCTTTATCAATATATAAACTAAGCAATAATTACAATTATTGCTCGAAATACAAATCATATTAATTAGCGCCGCCAATTAGTTTAAAAGTAATAATTTCGAAATCTGGCTTATGTAAATTTTAACTGCAACGCATGTATACATTCATCGAAAAACCAGCACAAGGACGCATTAGTTTTTAACTCATTTACTGCTGTCTCATGATCTTCATCTGTTATGATATATTTTTTAGTAATTGCGCAGGTAAATAATGAGGCGGCCTTGTCCTTGACAAATGAGCACATTGCAATGAAATGAAAGAGAACTCGTTCTACTTGCTAAAAGTTATAGTGAATGTCATGCGATTAAATGTTAAAACCTAGGGTAACCAGAAGATCATCAAAATTACTTGATTAATTTGATTTAATATAATTATAAATAACTAGATGGCGTAAGGATACTTACTTAATTTTTCATTTATAAAAACTAACATATTAGGAAATATTTGCAATTGGTCGCTGATTTTACATTTTTTAATCAATACATATATTTTATTTTCTAATTGTAATTATGCAGAAGTTGTATATTCATATTATAGTCTGGCCCACATTTACGCAATTCTATATGTTACATCATCTGCATTTTCTAGGAAATTGTGAAACACACGATGCCATTGTATATAGAAACTGCCTTCTGATGAAACTGTAGAAAATACATTTTACAACAAATTGTGCATGCGCAATCGAGTAATTACGGCAACGTGCATTAATTAATTTCTTACGCCTCTAAAATATATAGTGATTAGTTCTCTCTTTGTAAGATCAAGAATTTCAAAATTCCAATTTTAAAAAAGGATCAAAAAATCCTTTGAGCAAAAATGTTACAATTTCGGCGCCGAGTTTTCTTAGGGAGTAGTTTATGGATTACTTCAGTAAATCAGTCCATTTGTTTCCAAGTACAAAGGCAAAATATTAGTTAATTATTCACTTTAAAAAGATTTTTTTACTTGCTTAGATTCCTGAACATCTATCAACCAAATAACTAGTGATCAAATGAAGCGAAAATATGATGCAAGGACAGAAAACACTGGTTAGGAAGATAGTTACCTTGAGTTGTTTTTTTCATCCATCACCATATGCTAGCGAATAAAATGCTGCAGCAGTGTGCATTTTGTACAAGCATAACAAGGAGAAAGTTTTTAGTGAATTCATTCTTGGCTTAACAGTCTGTTTTATGTAAGTCTAGAAGAGTAACAAGAGATCCTAGAAGTATTGTCTTATATGTGGTATCAGACAGAATTGGCGTCGTTTTTAACGGAAAAAAGACGTACCTAAATAACATACAACAAAATCAATTCTGTAGTGGACAAATTAAATAATTCACATAAACATATAAGGCCAGAATTAATTAATAAAAACGGTGTATAGTTCCACAAGTTGAGTAACTCGACAAAAGCTTTAACAGTTTGGATGGGATATACTTCCACACCCAATATATTTTTACTTAAGGAGGAAGTAAAAAATCACCCAGATTAGTTTATTTGTCATCAGAAGAACAAACATTTTATATTATTATCAGAAAATGGTAAAAGTATTGAATCAGACTGGAAAATATACAATTCAATAACATATTTATTCACTATAAGAAAATCTTTCTTTTTCATAAAACGAAATTCTTTCCCAACAACCTAATAGATGATTAATTTTACGACTAAATATCTTGAAAGAACTTCACCGGAACATCGTTCATAAAACAACTGAACTTTATGTTGAGGCGGAAACTTTTTCTAAAAGGCGTTAAAACCTTCTAAGCGATTACGCACGACGTAGATATTTCGTGCAAAATAAAATAGTCTTTCAATGATAGTCACCAAAAGCAACGTAATAATTATAAAAGTTTGCGTATCGATGGAAGTAAAATTTAAAAAATATAAATTAATAGTCAGTTTTAGTATTTGTATATAAATACATCGTTAGTGAAATTATTAACTGATAAATAGTTTTAACATTTTAATATTAATTTATATAATCCAAGGCATTTACAATAATAATTTAACTTACAAATAAATATATTAATTATATTAAAAGTATGTTTCTTTTTAAGCACAACGAGCTTTGGTACTAAAACATGACATAATTAAGTCAAGACCTATGTCCTTGGCGGGGTCAATAGCCAAAGAAGTGGCGGCCAAGTGTGATTTAAAGCCAGCCATGAAAAGGCCACAGACCAGTATGCATACAGCAAGGAGGATGATTACTACGGCTTTAGGAACAAAAAGTAAAATCAGTAAAGAAGTTCAAGAGAGAGAAAGGGAAGCGCTGAGATTAGCTAAAGGTATTAAAGGCGTTACAATTTAGGGTGACACAGTTATTTTTTTGGTGTTTTGATTTGTTGCAGAGCTTAAGAAGGCCCAGAGGCAGAGCGAAAGGGACGCGTGGGAAGGAAATCCTAGACCATCGACAGCTTGATCCTGCTAAATGTGTTTTTGTACCTCTTGTCCTATTGTATAATTAGTTATCTTTTCACAACTGTGCCTAATTTTATATGTGATATTAATAAAAAATATGATTATAGTATATCTTTAAAGGGTTCTTAATATTGATGTAAATAAAGTAAATACTCCCTGTATCCTTTTAATGAACATTTTGAAATTTAAATAAATAATAATGTACTTGCTAGGCTCAACTTACACTTACCTTTTAGTCTCCTTTGGATACGAAAATTTGGAATAATTAACAAATTTAAAGATATAGAAAAGAATGCTAAGTATGTTCTTATTGATATAGGTTTTGTAATTAAAATTCACTTTGCTTCACTTATTTAAATTTAATTTTTATAATAGTGAACTTATGTAAACAAACAAGTGAATTTTAATTATAAAATATACATATTAACATAATCTTATTCCGTGGTTTATACCCCTAAAATGTAGGGATTTTACTTAATCCTCTAAATTTCGTAATCTTGTATAAACTGTCTCTATTCTTGACTATCTTGGGCATAGGCAGGTTTGTTCTCCTCTGTATTATTTGATTCCATATTCCATTTTGTCTTCCTCTTCTATTTCTCCCCGTTACTTGTTTCCCGGTGTGCCATTTTTCTTTGTATATGTCCCACCATTCTAATTGCTTTTGCTGTAAATATTTTTAAATTGAATTAAATATCGAGTCAATTTTTAACTCCTCAAGGAATAGAAGTCAAAGTTCACACAAATTAAATAAGAAAGGAATTTATAAATATGTATGGTTATTTTGTGCTAAGTCCAACCCTGTGCTCTCTTCATCTTCACTTCGAAAAGTCTACACATCGATGGATTGTGGTAATCTTATATTTTCTATGAGTGGCAACACTGCTTACAGGTGTTTAAATTATTTACCGCGCAAATCCTTGTGATTCGGTTTTCATCCTTGTTTCACCTTACATTCTCAACAATAATTGTAAGTATACTATATAACGATTTATAGTTATATAAATAATACTTTTATATAACCTATCTTTATGTCTAAAGTTTTTGAAGGTTGTTTGAGGGCCTCGCAATTACAAGATTACTTAGATTGCATTACTTGTGTTCTCATTCTTATCTTTACTTGCTTAATGATGGATTTTTAAGTCATCCCATGTGTGTATACTAAAAAAGAAGATGAAAGGAAACCTAAAGAATAGGAAAGTGTATTTAGAATTAGTTAAAGGTAATATGATACTGCTATCTCTATGGTTTCATACAAAAACACCATTCTCTCAGTTCAAGATATTTACATGAAAATGTATGTTATATCAGTTGGTAATTTAGGCTTTAGTTATTTTATTAATGATATATACATCTAATATTAATGAGTTCAATAGATTTAAAATGTTATCAACTTGACCAACAAAAAATGCTACAGCGACCAATTTCTGTTATCGGCTATTTCTGTACTTTTTTTATATTAAAACTAATCATTACCTCTTCTTCATTGTATATTCACAACAGTAGTTATTATCGTAGAATCTGTTACACAATTATTTCAGCTCTCTGAATTACTATTATACATTTATTATTGCTGCTTCAAGACTTAAAATATGGTGTAAAAATGTAATTAAATCAAAATATGATGCTTTAAGAGGTAAATAGAGTTACTTTGTATAATAATGTATTTTGTATCAGTATCTGTTTTAGAGCGCTGGAAAAACCGAAGTGGGTTTTCAGAAGCCAAGAGCATTTGTACAGCACTTTTAGATTACAAACATTTACTGCACTCCACTCTGTCCAAAGATGCAATAGAAATCATGTCAACATCAATCATCAATGATACTAATGAGATTTCCAAGAAAATATTGACCAAAAAGTGACATTTACATGTACAAAATTAAATTATTACTTACAATGATTTCATTCAAAAAAAAAGAGACATTTTGTTTTAAGAATTTAAAACAAAAATGCACTTTTCTTTACAATTTTCTTTGAATTACTAATGGAAAACGCCTCTTTTATTTACATCTTGAATATGTTTACTAAGAAACACTAGACATACCTGAAATGATTTGTATTTTTTAGTCATTATTATTTTAATTGTTACATTTAAATATTAAAAACTAAATTGCTTTATCATTATCATAATTGCCCATGCAAACAGAACAAAGTAAACATTCTTAATATCATATTACATAAGTAATGTGTAATCAATCGTATGATAATATAATTTTTAGGCGATATGAGAAATATAAAAAAAAACCTAAACAAGAAATTCATTATTTTGTAATAATAATTTTTACTATAAATGTTTTTAAAATATAAACTAATGAAGGTTTTGACCTTATTACTTAACATTTTTGCACATTGTATTTTATACTCTACATTATTGGTTGATTTTGCTTGTTAGGCCATTTAATTTGGCTATTTACTAAACTAAATCTATCTTTGTTTTATAATTAACTATTTGTTTTGAAATGTTTAGATACATCGACCTTTTAGTGAATGTAATTGATAACTATTTACGTATTTACTGAAACGTTACGTACGACTTGCACAAGTAATTGTCCGTTATTATATTTTGCGGGGTGGGTAGGGGCGGTGAGAGGTGTTTACAATTGCCTCTCGTATAACCGCACGGAAAATCCCGAAGTGATTTCGATCAATTTATTCTGTCACAGTTGCCCCGCGTAAATTTTGACACGTGTCGGACTCTTGCACGAACACCACGGGAGCGAGCGGCGAGATTGCGTCGACGTGTATAAAAAGCTAAGTGAATGGAGCAAGGTTATATGAAAGCATTTCGGTGTTGAGAAATACCGGTGAACCGTAGTAACGGCTGGCCGATTTCTGGAATAATAACTCTAGATCGTTATTGTCCGGGCACCAGAAGCTTGAAAGATGTCGAACGCAGGACGTGTTATGGTTTACGGCGGCAGGGGTGCATTGGGATCAACCTGTGTCTCGAAGTTTAAGGCATTAAATTACGTACATAACACCGGTGATTGGTTCCATGTGATTATTTGTTAACATCTTGTTTTTCCAGTGGGTCACGTCCGTCGATCTCAACGAAAATCCAGATGCTGATGTTAATATAGTGGTAAATAAAGATGACAGCTTCGCTGACCAGGTATAATCATTCAATTAATAATATAATGATAATTATAGTAATCACACAATTAATTAGTAATACAATTGAATATATTTATCATATAATCAAATACTTAACTTTTTATAGGAAGCTCAAATACTCAACTCAGTTAAAACTGCACTCAGTGACACCAAATTCGATGCCATTTTCTGCGTGGCCGGTGGATGGGCTGGGGGTAACGCCAGCAAGGATCTTGTCAAGAATTCTGATATGATGTGGAAGCAGAGCGTCTGGAGTTCTGTTATTACAGCTTCGGTAGCTTCCCAGTACTTGAAGGAGGGTGGAGTTGTTGCTCTCACCGGTGCTCATGCTGCACTCCAACCAACACCAGGTTGGTTTAATCATGAACCTAAAATAACAGAAATTTTGTCCATTTAAATTCCCTAATAGATCCAAAATAATAAGTGTTTTTTATTGATTTATAAGTAATTGATTGCACATAAACAAAAGAAAACATGTGTGCTATATTATAAGTATTCCAATTCAATGTATTTATTTAGATTAGATTCATTGTTGACTTCGTTAGTGAAGTCTTTGGTGAGAATAATCTCACGTGTTATTTTAAAATTGTAGCTAATTAGAGAAATCAACATTAGTTTATGCAATATGATATTTAGCAATGAAATGATATTTCTTAAGTATAGAAATTTTTCAATTGTATTTTAGGAATGATTGGTTATGGTGTAGCCAAGGCGGCTGTTCATCAT
Organism: Ontholestes murinus; assembly: GCA_963969525.1. Lineage (NCBI taxonomy): Eukaryota > Metazoa > Arthropoda > Insecta > Coleoptera > Staphylinidae > Ontholestes > Ontholestes murinus. The sequence goes on along the minus strand of OZ018399.1, from coordinate 11,148,228 downwards.
TTAGTAAAATCATTGGCAGCTGAATCGAGTGGACTACCAGCAAATTCAACAGTAACAGCAATCTTGCCAGTTACACTCGACACTCCAATGAATAGAAAATGGATGCCAAAGAGTGATTTTGGATCCTGGACACCGCTAGAATTTGTTTTTGAGTATGTATTTAAACACCTAAACACTACCTATCAATCATTTTGTAATATTTATTTTCAATTACAATTAAACTTATTTGAAATAATTATAGGTTGTTCTTGAAATGGACAAAGAATGAAGAGAGACCAGTGAACGGAGCTTTGTGCCAACTTCTCACCAAAGGAGGCAAGACTGACGTAGTACCAGCTTAAAGGCCGACAGAATAATCAACCAACATTGCATGAAAAAGGACCAATGTTTTCCGTACTCATTTCATTCTTCCAAATAAGTAATATTTTGTTATAAGAGTTTACGTCTTCGTTATATCATTCTCGAATCGACATATTTGTTAATATTTTTATAAATTTATTTAAAATATTTAATGTGACAACTGGATGTTGCAAAATATATAAAATTGCATAGGAGAATTTTATTTTGTTAACGCCTTGAACCAGTTTAATTGTAATTGTAAAAAAAATACACTGTACAGATCAAGGACGACGTGATTAGAGGTCAGACGCAGATTATGTGAACAATCTTGGAGAGAAGTGCAATTATGAAATATTGATTAGATAGCGCCATCTAGGATAAAAATGGTTAACCTTTTAATAATTACTTGTGGTTGTGTTATAATATTATCGGTTACTAATTGCAAATAGTTAATATAATTTGTTCATTGCTCAACTGATAATTGGAAAGGTAGTGTTTCACTATAAACCACTTGGTGCTTTCAACATATTATTTGTGTATTTGTATGTGTGTAAATGAGCTTGTTATTTTAAAGGATTCCCTTGCCATTCTAAAATGTTAATATATTCCCAAGCATGTTTTTAGAATGAAAAATTGCCTCTAGAATCGAAACCATTTATTTTCTATATTATCAACTGAACCAAAATTTGAAATAGAGACCTATTAAGGTGTTTTTTTTTGTTAAACATTGCTCAACTGATAATTGAACAGGCAGTGTTTGACAATAAACCACTTGGTGCTTCCAACATATTATTTGGGTATTTATTTGTGTGTAAATGAGCTTGTTACTTTAAAGGATCGCCTTGCCACTCTATTAATATTCCCATGCATGATTTCTTTAATGAAAAATTGCCTCTAGAATGGAAACCATTTATTTTCTATATCATCAACTGAACGAAAATTTGAAATAGAGACACCATTAAAGTGATATCTATTGAATAGGTAAATATGGAGGCTTTGACTTTGATATTATAAATTAACCAAATACATTCTTTGGTATTAATATGTGTTATTAAAGAAGTGATACCAAAAAAGTTATTTGGTTTATCTTGATATCTATTGTCTGAACGTTACACTAATTGAGTGAATTTAATTAACTAAAATTATTAAATATGCATTCAATATCCAAACTTTAGGGTAACAGACAGAGTTTCAATTGTATGCACTAGAATTTAAATTACTGTAAAAAAATTATACATAATTTAATAGAACAATTATTTTAAATTCTAGTGCATACAATTGAAACTGTTATTTTTACCCTAAAGGAAGTTAATAAACCAATATTATTACATATGCTGCAATATAATAAATAATAGTATTGATTGGCTACCGATCACGTGGTCTTTCCGCCATGTTATTCATGTGTGTAGATGAGCTTGTTACTTTAAAGGATCGCCCCGTCACTCTAAAACCAATGGCGAATGATACCGGTCACCCATTCAATTGACCATTACTTTATAATAATTATTTCTACGCTTGTTTTAAATTCTAATCATATAATTGAAAGTATCTTTAATTTGTATGTGCTAGAACTTATTACATTATATTAAAAATAAAAATTAGACCTAAATGAAAAATAGGTCTAAATTAAGGAAAACATAATTTTTAATAGAAAGGAAGAGGGACTCTCACTATCTGCCAGAAACAAGGGTTAGAGTGGAAGCTCATTGCAGCTGCATGAACTCCCTCCAGCTTCATCCATTCAAAATTTTTGTGTTTTATATAATATTTTTGTATTTTCTTATGTGTGGTGTTGGAAAGGAAGCTAAAGTATTTCTAATTGAAGTAGATAAGTAAATACGAAAAGTACTTACCTGTTTGTTAAGTCTTCTGCCTTGCAAATTTATATTGGATTGTCTAAAATGATGGTATAATTTATGTGTATAATTTTTACAGAAGCAACAAAGGTATTCTTAATAACATCGGTTATATTACATCTAAATACTTACATATGTTTAATCGAGTTTTATGAAATGAATTTAATACATTACCTTTTAAATTGTTGCTTGCAATGAACATTTACAAACAATTGTTTTTTTTTCAGCGGATATGCACCGCCATCGTGTGAGCAGTAGAGTAAGTTGACTAGCATTCATTTGATTTAAATGATTGTTTAATAAATGCAACAACCCATTAAAACTATTATTTTAGCTCTAATGATACTTTTATATTTATTTTTAGTAAATATATTCACCTATAAAATAAGATTGGCCATATTTTGAAACTAGGGCAGGAGCATATCGAATTTAGGCAACCCGTTCGTCCTTAGGAAGATGCTACCGGACCGTGCTGATTCAAGCCATAGGCGTGCATGGAATATATTGTAAGTTTGAATAATTAAAGTCTACAACCATACTATTAAATCAAATATGTATAATTAAAATAAAACTACCTTAATTAGAAAGAAAACTATTAAATATTTAATGAAATAAAATTATTCAATTTATAAAACTTTCAATAAATTAATTGTTTATATAATTGGATATTATTAAATTATATGAATTTAAAAATTAGTACTAAATACGCTTTAAATTTATTTAATTACAAACTATGAAATTAGAAATAATTTTAATATAGCTATTTTTATATACGAAGTAAGAAGGGCCTTCTTACCCCTTGGTGTATGGTAATTATCTATTACATGTATACAATTGAAATATATTTTTAAAACGTTGAGATGCTGATTTCAAATGTACACAAAAAATTTTGTAATGATTTTTTTTTTGTAATTATAAAATATTTTTACTAATTTTGGAATTATTTTTTTCAATTTATTGTAATTATCCAATATATCCACTTAAATTAATTTTAGAATTAATGTTGGCATGATTTTTTCAAGAATCTTTTTAGAATTTGAAGTTTATATTTATTCCTAAATTAAATTCAAATTTTTAAATTTATACACTTTAAATAATTGTATTTAAATTGAATTAACATATTATACATGATTAAAAGTATTTAAGTAATCTTATTATGTCAGATTGCATAAATACTTTTAAGCATATATAACATGTCAATGCAATCTAAAATACATTTTTTTATTTTAATAACAATTTTAGGAATAAATATAAACCTTTTTGATAATAAATAAGTATAAACTTGTAGAAATATTGGATGATTACAAAAATAAATTATAATACAATACATCTAAATCCAAAAATAAATTTTTAGTAAAATGTAACAATGTAGTTAATTAGTATTTTGATTAAGCACAATACATCCAGGGGCGCGTAATTGTTTCGATGTCGGATTAAGAAAAAAAAAAAAGGATTTTTTTGTCGTCTACGTCGCCGGCGACCATTAGGACCGTCCCTTTGGGGGTTTAGAAGGGACGTCAGGTCGATTTGCATGCGTGAGATTAGAATTAATATTCAGCCGCACGCTTTTTTACATAGCGGAAAAGTAAAATAAAAAAAAGAGACTATAGTGAGTACCTAAGACGAGCGTCCTCTTGCATAAATTATCTAACCATAGGTACGCCGGTCGGAAATTATGTAAAATAGGTGATTAAGGTCCGGCCGTAGTCTTATAAGAAAAAAAAAACTAAGGCAGCGGTTCATTTATTTTGGGCCCGCCGAAAAAAAAAATTCCCCGCCATTATACAACGGGTTAAGGTTCGCACACTATTTTTTTCTCCAATTCCCAAGAACTTAGCCGGGAATGAAATCTAAAAAAAAAAAAAGTTACTCCTTTGCATATCCGGAATGTTATAAAAAATAATACGTTATCTTAGGGTTGATGTGTGATTTTTTTTATAAATGTTGTCAAATAGGTTGTAATTAATTATGCATCTCATTTAATTATTTGGTTGATTCATAATTATGCGCGACTTTTTTAAATAACTACAATAAGTATATAATTTTTATTATTAAATATATTAAATATATGAAAAATAAAAATGGCTCGAAAAAACCGCAATAATTCATTATCCAAAGAAAAAATTATTATTATTATTTTTTGAATAGAATAAACAATTGATAAAAAATTCGAACAATTGTTTTTGTTTAAAAATTCCTAGATAAATTTTTACTTGAAACAGTTGACATTTTATAACAAGACAACAAAAGTAATTTAATTACAAAACAGTTTAAAAGAAAAGAAATTATTTATCAAAAGAACATTTTTCTAAAAACTCAAAAAAAAATTTAGTCATCTTAAAAAAATTTCTAGAAACGTATTTATATTGAAAAGCAGTTGAAATTTTTGTATAAAGAAAACAAAAGTAATGTAGTAAGAAAAATATTTTTCAAAAATTCTAAAAGGGTTTTACAAAAAATAAACTGTTTTTTTTTCTGGTCTTGTTATTACGCACCTCAATTGATATATCAACTCAACATATTCTTGACCTACCTCAACCATTAATGCATTATGCGGACGTCCGCTTGACCTACCTCAATGAATTATCGGTTAACCTAAATTAGACACGAATTGATCTAGCGTATTCTTGACCTTTCTCAACATGTATTTATTTGACCTACCCCAATGAACTAAGTATTGTTAACCTAGCCTTAAACTTAATTGAGTAATTTTTCCTAAAAAACTTGTGGACACCCACCCACCCTACATATATTCAAACAAATTAAAACAATGTTCCCGGATATATTTTTTTATCAGAGTTAACAATTTTTTTTTGTTAGAAATTTAACTTCAAATCTGGAATTTTAGTTAAAAATTTAAAATATACTTTAAAGGCTACAATGAGTAGAGTTATTATTAAATATTAATTTCAAACTTTGAAACAGTTTTCAATTTAGAAACAAAAATTAATTCTGTATATGTAGGGTGGGTGGGTGTCCATGATTACACCCTCCAATCCAATCAGTTTTACACAAGCACAGATTTAATTGAATAAACTCATAACCTAAGTCAATAGCAGTAATTTCTCATATTCTGTAAGAAATTCGTTATAGGCATACATAAATTATCTTAAGACTTATTATTCACTAATCAAATAAAAATGCAAATGTTTAATTAATATATTATCTGTTTAATGGGATTAAATAATATATTTCCATGTAAATTTTTAACTAGCAACCTTCAAACGTCTCATTAACGTTAGATATTTAGGCAAGTGGGTTTTTATAACCCTTAACAACGTTTTGAGGCAAATCTTGATCACCTTTTTTTTGCATTGCTCGAATAATGTTTGACGTCATAGGTTTTTTTTATCAATAAGGTGTTGTTTTTTTATAAAATGGGAATTTACATATTATCTACATAATGTATTCGATTTGTTACGCACTTAATCAATTCATAGTAGGTTACCGGCACCAATAAGAAGTTTAATATTTTTTTTCTAACGCATTAGAATTTTTTGGATTGTTTGAGTACGTCAGGATCTATAGATATGTAAAAAAATAGTTTTGTACTTTCTTCACTTAAATAAATAAGGTAAAGTAAAAATGCATTAGATGTTACTACTTTTACTATTATTACTACTATTACTACTACTAACAACTAACTAAATACAAAAATAACACGGCGGAAGAACCACGTGGTCCACAGCCAAACACTACAACAACTATTACTACTCTTACTACTATTACTACTATACCAACTACTACTACTATACTAACTACTACTACTATACTAACTACTACTACTATAGTAACTACTACTATACTACTATTACAACTATGCTACTACTACTATACTAACTGCTACTACAATACTACTACTACTTCTACTTGTACTACTATTATTACTTTAGTAGTAGTAGTCGTATTAATAGTAATAGTAGTAATAGTTGTAGTAGTGTTTGGTTAGGGACCACGTGGTTCTTTCGCCGTGTTATTTTTGTATTTATGTATCTAAATGAACTTGTTACTTCAAAGTAGTACTTCTGTCACTCTAAAGTTCCACTATTTATATCTCCATAGGAAAGGATATCGGCCACCTATCTGATGAATTAGTTTTTATTGAACGAATCTTTCAATTGGTCGTTACGGATCAATCTTTATGCAAAACGAATTTCTTCATACGGTTATGACAGATGACAGATAGTGAACGTAATACAAAAAAAAAATAATCAAAATGTCCACTTCCTTCAACGACGGACTCATGCAACAGTGAGTACACACTTTCGACGAGGACGAATGGAAACTTCACGGTCCGGCCGCGTTATATAATAAGTAAGGCAAAAAAATGTTAAAATATTAGTTAATAAAAGTTTTTCTCACGGAATTGCGTACGCCGGCACAAGGACGCGTTTTTGCGTTCGCGAGCTGCGCTTACTGAAAATTAGTCATTGTAAAAAACTTGCCCACGGTATGATATTTAGGATTTTTTCGGACGGTTTTGAGTCCGGCCCGGGCCTATCTCGGAACCAGTAATTTCGAACACAATTATTCGTAAGTGCGCACGAAAAACTCGATCGAGTCCGCGTCGGCTCCTTTCCAATTTTTTCCCCCAAACTGGCGCTCGCAAGAAACGGGCCAAAAAAAAAAACACCTCACAATCGCCGCGGTTCGATTATTAACTTTTGGCGGATGTATACAGTTCGTGTTGGATTGAGACTTTTTTTGCTCGTTGCTTCAGATGATGACCTTTTTCTAGTGTTGGCAGCTTTTGATGATCTGCTGATGTTACCCAAAATCCTGTCCGAAGACCATCTGTGGCAAAATTTGAAAGAAGACGTTTTTATTACAAATTTTGAGATGAAACAAAGATCTATAGTCTGTTCGTTGGATCTTCCGTCGTACGTCACAAATTATCGCTTCGAGAAACGACGCAAAAACATTCAGTCTGATAAAGTAAACCAAATGCGTTAGAAAAAGAACGCACTGTAAAACTTTCGTCGTTTTTTGAAGCGATAGTTTGTGACGTACGACGGAAGATCCAACGAACAGACTATATTTACTGATGTGGTACCATCAATGTAATTTTGGTAAGTAATTGGCATTTTTTATATCGTGATAATATTATTAGTCCTTCTAAAGCGTTATATTGGTTTTAATAGGATATCCAAAGTTGACTATTATTTTAGGGTTTATAGACTTGTATGTTTCTGTAGAACTACTTAAAATATTATAATGATCTCAATAAAATTCCTTGTTTCACTTGTTTTTTAAAACTTTATTATTACCAGATGTACATTTCAAGTATATTATCAAAAATGCCATTTACCTTTCGTTGTAGGCTACATCTGGTAATCATAAAAAAAACAAGTTCATCATTATAGAATACTTCACATTACTCAACCCAATGAATATTTTTCCATTAAAGCTGTAGGAAAGTATTGTTAAGATAATTTGTATTTACTCTTTTTTAGGTTCTATGAAGGCTTATAGTTTTATACATTATTTTATTCAATGTACAAAATATACCAAGATGATTTAAAGAAATAAATTTCTTAGAGAGAGATAAACATCTTTATTGGAAGATAGTATTACATCTGATAATAGAACAATTACTATGCTTCTTCTCTTCTTGTTTTCTCCATTGGCTATCGACCGGTGGTCTTTCAGCCCTAAATTTCTTATTTTGATAATTTCTTTCGTTCTCTTTTTCCATTATTAAAAATGAACAAATTACTAGTTTATTTAATAAGTATGTTTTTTAAATTTTAACATTTTCACGTACTGTCAGAATTCAACATTACTAGATTATTTAATAGTTAAATATAATTTTTCGTGTCGTTTTTTCGCCTAAAAATAAATTCAAGTATTTTATCTGCACCTTTCGACCGGTCACGATTTCTGGATTCGCTGTTTGTAATAATCTCATTAACTGCCCTCCCTATGCATACGCTCATCCCTTCGTCTTGGGGTGGCGGACAAAAAAATCTTGGAAAACCCCTTGGAAGTACGCATCCCGCCGGAGTAACGTTCAACAGCATTATACGAAAATCTGGTTCCGCCGCAAAATTCCATTTTTTACGTTTTAACGTTTCAAAGGGATGAAAAATTACCGTCCCTCATAAATAAACATCGCCGTCCAGCAGCACCTTTTCATCAAATTATACACGGACACGTATTTATCAGTGTCCAATTATTAATGTATTTGTCTAATCGTAAACGCGAATGATTTAATACCGCCAGTAAAATAATAGTCGATTTGTTTCACTAAACGAATCTTATAATACGAACTTTTTGTTTATCCAACATTTAGTGAAACTTAATTTAATAATAAGGCAAATAAGTAATTAAAGCACTTTAATTGAAGGAGAGGGTCGACAGGTTAGAGTGGAAGAACACTCATCAAGAGTGAACTCCGCCTTTCAGCTTGCTGACGAAATTATTTGTATGGTTTTGTTTACTCTTTTATGTATTTCGAATTATTTTTATAAAACAAGTCCGATAAAGTACCAATAAATAAAAATAAATAAATAAATATATTGTATAATACAACTTTTAAAAAACCCATCTGAAAATAATCGTGTGATCGAAAATAGCTAGGGAAGTTACGTAAATGTGTTACTATAAATTGTGAAACAATTAAAATCAAATGCTTTAATTACTAATTTATCTTATTGTTAAGTGAATCTTATTTATAAACCAATGTTTTCACCAAATACATAATTATCTGAAGTGTTTGTATGATTCGATAGACTATCAACATTGTGATTATGACTAGTATATTATTTTCACATACAGATAACCGCCTTGTTACAACTCATGAAACACCTATTCATGAGAAATTATTTAACTCTCAAAATAGCCTAGATAAAATTAATTTAACCAACTCTAACAATGTCTGAAACATTGACTATAGGTCAATCGAATAAAAAGCCTAAACAGAATCTACGTATAATTATTGGAACAATTTTTGTGGCCGAAGAAACTAACTTCATTTGAATATACGAGGGCCATCAGGAAAGTAGAACCAGTTTGGGAATATATAAAAAAAATCTTTAATTAATTGCTCACTTAACCTGTGGTGAAATTCTAGAAAACTTAGAACTGAACAAAATAAAGAAATGAACTTTTAAGAATTGAAATTCTGAAAACTCAAAAAGTTATGATTACCTGGAAAGTCATTAAAATCTAGAAGACCATGAAAACTCAAAAAGCTTCTAAAAATCTTAGAAAACCAGAAGGCCATTCAATAGATAAAAATTAGTTATAGATTAACGAAATGTTTTCGTGTTTTTCTAATTATTAGATTAAAATTACAAATAAAAACAATAAAATAAAGGAAACCAAAAGAAATAATAAAAAAAGAAAATATCTTCTAACAACAATACAAAACCTTTAAAATTATAAATAATAAAAAAAATCAAAATAAGAAGCTCATAGGCTGAAAGACTTTACTGCCTATGAGCTTTTATAAGGAGTTTGAATAAATTGTATAATAATTATTAAGAAACTTAACAAAAAGAGTAAACCATTTAAAAAATATAAAATTGAAAGAATTTATTCTTCCTCGTAAAGAGCATTTTCTTCCAATATAATCACAAACAAATCAGATGTGATCAATAATACCTAATATAATGTATCAAAATGTTGGAGGATTAAGAACTAAACTATTTAATTTCTATAATTCTGTATTAGCTAACGAGGGAGACAAACATCTGTATTTATTCATATTTCACAATATCATCGATGACCGTATCATCTTGTACATCTATCGACTGAAGAAGAGGTGGAGATTTTGTTGTGGTCAAAACATCTCAAGTTTTCTGTAATTTTTGTGGATTCTAACAAACGTGAATAAATATGTTTTTTACCAATGGTAATATTTGCTAGTCTCTGGCATTATTGATCAACACCTAGAATTAGATTTGCTTGTGGTTGGTAATTACAATCTACCACAAGTAAAGCGGATTATGTTTTATATATTCTTTAGATATCTTCGATTTTTCTGCTTGGGCGGCTAATGAATATAATGTTATATGCATTTCTGAATCCTATTTAAATAACGAGCAATGAAGTCATCGACGACTATTACAACTTGTACGATACATCTATCGATTCAAGAGGAGGTAGAGGTTTTGTTGTGTTCAAAAAAAAAATCTTCTGTAATTTTTGTAGATTCCGACAACCGTAAAGAAATATGTATTTTTGCAAATGGTAATATTATTATAGGCTGTATTAACATACTTACTGAAACCCTTTCGAAATTTTTGCTAGTCACAATAGTGCACTCTTTGACATTAATGATCAACACCTACAATCAGATTTGCTTGTGGTTGGTAATTACAATCTACCACAAGTAATGGATTATGTTGACTTGTATCTCTAAATTTTATGAGTAGTGAACTTAGTCAACACTTGTGGTATTGTATTAAATCTTGTCTTCTCTAATGTATCAACGTTAACTTGTTCCAATTGTGATCCCATTATTAACTGTGATGTATATCATCCGCCATTATATATATACTTTGATGTTTATTTTATCTCTACAATATCAGATAATTAATTTTATAGGGATTGTGCGATTTACCAAACATTTTCTATTATATTAATTGTATAAATTGGTTGTATATCCCTTTAGTTGGATAAGACGTTTTTTTAAATAAGGCGTAATAAGTTACAATCTTATTTTCCTGTTTGTTTTTTATTAGTCCTAATTAAGTTATGCTGGTGAATTAACTGTATAAAATACTTTGTAAAGAGATGACTACATTGTTGATTCAAATTTAAAAACTGCTTGCAAAGTACGAATGCTTCGTAATCATTTGAATTATATTAAGGATATTGAAATGAGCATATGGGCATTCGCACTTTCTGGAGGTATTGTAAGTCCATAACTGAAGGTAGTGGTGGCTTCCCTTAATAAATCCCTTATTGCTAATTCAAAAATTGATATTGCTAATCTATTTTCGAATTATTTTCATAGTTCAATCATTCTAATGTTGGTCTAGTGATTGAACGTAAAGTTTGGCTCCTTGCAATTCAAAGAAACTGACATTATGACAATTCTGCATCTTCAACTTTTAATCGGTCTCTCAGAGATTTATCATTTCCATTTTTTGTAAGCGATGTTTTATTATTCCTGTTTTTAAATTTGGTGCCTAATTTCAGAGCGGTTGTCTTTAAATCGTGTTGTCCTAAAATGTTCTACAAATTGGTTGTCAAGTATATGATGATTAAGTGTAAATTAAATATAATAAAGGTGCAGTATTTATGAAATAAAAGTATATTACATAATGATTACTTTTAGAACATTATTAATTGAATAACAACTTTTTTTTGCCTGCAACAACAACAGAACAACTTTACAAATAATACATTGGAGGATTTTATTTATAGACTTTACTAATGTGTTTGATAGAGTCAGTACATACTTCTGTATAAACTTTATAAGCAGCCGACACTATTTAATGAAGATTAATGATATAGTTCCTGAATGAGAAGTACATGCTACATCAGGCGTACCTCAAGGCTCATACTTTGGTCCATTATTATTTATCCTTTTTTAATGATATTGGGTCTAATAAAAGTTGTCCCAAAAAGAAGTTTATCTTTGGAAGACCAATTAAAAAAAAGTAAACATTCAATTTGGGAATTTATTTCTTAAAAATAATATCGTCGAAATGTAAACCTTCGCGGTTGCAGAATCTTCTACGCGCTGCTGTAAGCACTCTATGTAAACGCTCTATACCGACTACATTTCCAGGATTCAGATTCGTTGCGTTCACAGGAAGCTAAAGAAATATAAACTTTTTTTGGACACTATTGCAGATTGCTGTATTCTACAGAAGACCTTGATATTCTAATGACTTGGTGTAGGCATAACGATCTACATATAAATCCAGAAAAAATGCAATTATTTACCCTTTATATATTCTTTAGATAACCATAAAATAAATAATATAGATACTGTTAAAGTTTTTTGGCAGCGAGACGAATTTAAGGATCATATTAACAGAGGCATTACAAAAAAATCACCATTTTAGAAGGATTACTACCAATTTTAGATACGATTGATTTATTGATTTTACTTTACATGTCCAACAATTTAGAGTAGGAAACATGTGGGCGGAGTTCACGTAGTGTTCTGCCACTCAGACCTATATTTCTGGATATCCTCACCAGCAGTATATTTTAGCCATTTTAGGCTGTATTTTGGCCATTACTGGCTTATTTTTTCTCATTTTGTATGAGAATAATTTTCTGATTTTTCATGTCATTTTGTACATATATAACGTTATTCGCTACCTAAGTTAAATCAATCATTGATTATTGTTGTAAAATTTGGCCTCTCCACTACCAATATTGACATTATTGAAAGTATGCAAAATGATTCCTTTTCGTACAAACGTTTTCTATGATTCTGGAAATTATGTTTTCATTCTTACGATTTTGTTTTTCTCTGGAAATTCCAAATCGAACAACTAGATACCTAAAACCTTTTCAAAGTGAATAACAATAAATAAATACATAAATAAATTGCTTTATTCAAAAAAATAACAAACTTAAATGTAGTTCCAAAATAATTTGAAAGGTATATTCTATTATATTACAAAACTTATTAAAAAAAGTTAAAGACAATGAGAAACTGAACAACTTTTATTAAAACATGTTTTTCATAAAGTTCTTAAATTGCGAGAAAAAAATTAATAATTTTGACATTTTTTGCCCATTGCTAATAAACTGTAGGAATTACATGAAATTTATACAACAAGTAATTGTAAAGAATGCAAAACTGAGCAAATTATTAAGAATAGCATTTTTGCTTAAACTCAATGGTTTTTGAGAAAAATAACAACAATTTTTAATTTAGTTATTTGATTGCGTTATATTCTATTTTTTATCTTTATATATTTGTGTGCAGTTTACAAATTTTCAATTGTTTTTTTTGTAAAGTTCAAACAGATTTTAAAGAAATATTAATCTGTTTTTAAATGCTTAAAGCAAATTTTATGATTTTTTAGAATGTTTTCTAATATTTTCATTGTTTTTCTCTATTTTATTAAGGGAATTTAAAAAATTAGTCGAAATTTTCTTAATAAAATGTTTAAAACTTGAACATAGTTGACATTTTATTTGTTAAAAAACCAATTAAAAAACATCATGATGAAAAATTCTTTTTAACAAAATACAAATAAACAAATCCCTTCACCCCCCAAGATAATTTACAAAAATTAAAACTGTGACATCGCCAAACTAACTAAAAGGGATATGATATAATTTACAAACCATCACATATTGATCTTTCCGTAGTATACCTCATTATAAACAAATTTTCAGACGTATTTAAAATATATTCCCCAACCTATACCAAATCTCCATTTATCTAATCCCTAGATTACTTGAATTAAAGAAAAAAACTTTCCAGATCAAAGAATTTAAACCTACTTTATGAACCATTTGATTAGTACTTATTAGGAAATTAATAAATAACAAGGAAAATAATACTTGAATTAAAGAAAAAAGCTTTCCGGATCAAAGAATTCAAGAAGCTAATGAAAGATATAGCCAATTTATTCGCAGATTATTTTGAACACAGTTACACGACAAAAACAAACAAGACGTACGATGAAACCTTTTTCCTGGCATTTTTCATTCAGAACTCCTCTATCCTGAACGACAAAGGACGATAAAAGAAGATGAGTATTATAACGTTCTACATAATGATAAAAACACGGCACCTGGTTATAATAACATTCCCCGATCCATATTAAAAACTTCACTTATCCTATCTACAAATAATACGTCACTTAATAAGTCCCCGGTCTGGCACATATACGTGTCAAAATTTCATGGAATTCTGACCGTTAGTTTAGAAGTTACAGTCGTTTTAGTGACCCCAGTTTTGTAATTTTCAAGACAATGGATAGAAAGGAATTTCGTGTATTGATTAAACACTGTTTTTTGACGGGGAGCCAAACAAGTTTGGCTTGATTATTATAGGGTTTCAACTATTATTGACTAGGTCGTAAAAGCACCGATGATGCTGAACGCTCTGGTCGCCCAACATCAACAGTTGTTCCGTAAAACATTAAAAATGTCCACAAAATAGTTTTAAAAGATCGTAAAATGAGCTGTATGAAATAGCTCACACCTTGAAGATATCAGAAGGTAGTCTTTACAATTTTACATGAAAATTTGCTCACACCGGACCAGAAACAACGAGTCGACGATTCAGAGCGCTGTTTGGAGCTGTTCAAGCAAAATAAAAAGCATTTCTTGCGTCGATATGTGACACTGGATGAAACATGGATCCACCACTACACGCCTGAATCAAAAAGACCGCCAGCTGAATAGACGGACAGCAGCCGGTGAAGGTTGTCCACAGCGACCAAAAACTCAAAATTATGGCATCCGTATTCTGGGACGCGTATGGAATTTTGTTCATAGATTATCTTGAGAAAGGCAAAACTATCAATAGTGAATATTACATGGCATTATTGAATAGATTGAGTGCAGAAATCAAGAAAAACGGGCTCACATGCAAAAGAAAAAAGTGATGTTTCACCAGGATAATGCCCCGTGTTACAAGTCGATGAAAACAATGGTTAAATTGGATTAATTATGCTTTGAATTGATTCCCCACCCACCGTACTCTCCAGTTTTGTCCTCCCCAGTGACTACTGGCTTTTTGCAGATATAAAAAAGATACTACATGAAAGAAATTTGGCTCAAATGAAGAAGTGCAAAACCAAAGGCGAATCTTTTTACATAAAGGACAAGTTAGAGGAGCGTTGGAATAAATGTATCACTCTTGATGGAGACTATGTTGACTAATAAAGTGAAATTTCTAAAAAAATGTTTTCTTATCGTATTCTTACCAAACTAAAGCAGCCAACTAATCTCTTACATAACAACTCCAATATTCCGATTGAAGGACGCCTTGTACACCTTGCTACAAAGTTTACCACCAACCCTGATATCTAAGGCGTCTTGAAACACCTACGTTTACTGCTTAATCCTTCACAAATTTCTAGACTTAAATATTCCAATTCATAACATCTTTTCATCTCCACCAACACAACATAACCAAATTACAACACACGCTAATTGAAAAGAAGATCTTCAAAAAACTTAAGCTTGTTGAAATTTTATAAGAAAAAAACAATTTTACTAAAAAGAGAAGAGTGGAAAATTTCTTAAACAATAAACTGTAAATTAAAAAAAAGTGGAAAAAAATACTTGAAATAATATTTATTAAAAAAAAAACAATTGAAAATTACAAAAAAAACATTTTTATGTTAATAAAAGGATTAATTAAGCACTTGGTTATGTTTCACTATTTTTATATTTCTCCTGGAGAAATATAAAATAGTGAAACATAACCAAGTGCATATTTAATCCTTTTATTATTGATAATCTTGTCCTGGTCACCCATATCCAAAATTCGTCTCGTAATTCATAATATATTGTTAGAATAAATAATATTTCTTTTATTTTTAATATGATTGAAGTTAATGGTTTTATGCATTGTTAAATAAATATTATATATGTTACTTACAAATAAGTAAACATTTAAGTTTGTCAAAACCAAGATATTATTATTATATTTATTTATTTAAAGGAATCGCCTTTTACATAATAATAAACATAAATCACAATATTGATTATTGTTATTGCTTCCAAATTTACGATATTAATTTTCTTATCAATTATACCTTCTTGATAGTACGTTTCTTGTATTAACATTTTGTAGTAGTTCCGATTTCGTGGGACAGGGAGTCCTCCGAGATATTTTTTTGTCGGCGCGCAACCCCAGCAAGAAGGGACGAAGGGATGAGTGTATGCATAGGGAAGGTAGTTAATGAGATGATTACTTTCAACGATTTTATATAGGCGTCTTCTGTTTGTGTACCAGAAATAGGTGCCTGACCCATAGACGCGCTCCTCACCGTGAACGAAGCAGTGGTGGGGGCTGCGCGGTTTGAAAAGTGGGGTAGCATAAAGGGAAAAATAAAACAAAACGTACACTGCAGTTTGTCGTGGACAGTGCATTTACTGCAACCACCAAACCAACAACCCTTTTTCATTTCCATTTCGCATTTTGTTTAATAAACAATCCGATATAAGACAGTGAGACACTGCGGTGGGAGAGACAGTGATCGTCCGTGTTTTATAAGGAGCGCACGAGATTTTTGCTAGTGTATTACGATATTTATATATATAAAAAAAAATATTAATGGTCAGTGAAATGGAAAATAATAGTGAGGAAGTACGATCTTCCAGTGCAGGACCAATTATTTCCAATTGTGGTAGTGCACGACAGTCACCGAAAATAACGGCGTCCGTCGTCCCTTCGCCATCCCCGTCGGCGTCGCTTCTGCGGAACTCAGCATCCCCATCAATGCCCAGGAAACTCATGAGCAAGAACCACAACAACACAAGTAAGTCAAACATTTTCAAAAAAATAGCCGAAAAAGCGCGCGAACCATCCGGTACTCCACAAAAAATTATTATACAACGTTAAAAAAAACAATTCTCCTAGCACAAACAACATTCTAATCTCCACGGGAAAAAAAAGAACAAACAGAATCCATATTACTTCTGCGTTTTCGCGAAAAAACGCGCTTCCTTCTGATTCGCGCCGAGCGAACGCGGTGTCTTTTTAGAAAGTAGGCCCTTTTTTTTGCCACCCCACCAAAAAAGCCACATAATAACTATTACGCGTGGAGCTAATGCGAAACTGTCCACAGTTTTATGTAATTCCGATTGTTTTAAAACGGCCCGCAAAAAGTGTCCGTTAATGCAACATATTAATTACCTCGGCTCGTTTTTTTTTTCATCACCGGACGATTTCAATAGCGAATTTCACCATTAATTTTCAAATGTAATTAGCATCCGGTGTGCGTGTCTAGTTAATTTATGTAATGATCCCCGCGGTGCATCTGCCGCCCCAATGCACGGCCAGTTCTCAATTAATCCGAATATTGTTTTTAATTGACATGCCCGGAAACTCGCTGATTTCGTCTCTTCAAAAGATATGCATTCGGAATTTATTAATAATTTAATAACGTATTTTCGCCTTCACACAATAAATTTTACCAATATTCAAAACTCTAATCGAAAAACATTTATAATAAATCACCCTTATTTATTTATTTATTTATTTATCTATCTTTGGTCTTCTTTTTAAAATAATACATTAACAAATTAACATAAATAAAGAAACATACATAAAATTTTGGTCAAAAGAAGCACGGGCGGAGTTCACAATTAAATGTGTTCTTCCACTCAAACCCTTTCTTGATCATGATGATGAGGGAGCTAGTATCCTCTTCGTCATCCACAATCTTCTATACTTGCTTTGGTTCAGCTTTTAGTCCCCTTTTTTAGAGAGAATTTTTTGGCTGTTTATGTCAGCATGACAGATATATATATATATATATATATATATATATATATATATATATATATATATATATATATATATATATATATATATATATGTATATATATATATATTATTGTTTAAAAACAAAAAATAAATAAATAAACAAACACAATTATTAATTTTTTAACGTTTTAATTATTCCCGACGGCATTGATTACTAAGTCTCAATTCTGTATTACTTTTAATAATCAATTGTGCTATATAATTGTTTACCATAAAATTAAAATAATTAATTTAATCACGTATGACAGTATTTAATAATAATACATAATATTAATAAGCAATAATAATTAACAATAACAACAAACAATTATAATAAACAGGTAAAACTACAGGAAAGTACAATACCGTAAAACTCATAATGAAATTAACATTTAACAATTTCTTGCAACGAAATATACCTTTATGTGTGTGCATTAGAACTGTATCTCAAAAACTGTTAGAGATTTTAAACTCGATTTCTAAACGTGGAGTTTTATTCTTTTGAGAAAGAAATGAATAGTTTTTGGTAAAATTTTTCTCTATAAAAAAAAGTAAATTGTTTAAATATAAACAATACTTTAGGATAATAAAAAGCCAAACAGTTTTTATTAAAATGAAATTTGTATTATTGAGAGAAGTAATACACTTGTTATGTTCCATTTGTTCCATTAAAATCAAAAATTGTTGATATTTTTAATGTTTTCTTCTGAAACAATAATATATTATATAAGAAATAATTATAGGTAGTATTAAAATGAGCAATTTTTAATAAATTATAAAGAATTTGTGTAGAATGCACGTTTTTTTGAGAAATGTACGAAGAAAAAGACGTGATAAGTTCAGGTCAATATGTGGCCTTATATCAACTGTTAATTATCAACTAAATCATGGGGATTATTGCATCCTTTGATTTAAGAACAGTTTGTCCACAGTATAATACAGAGAAAGTTTTGGGTTAAAAAATATTCATCAAACTTTGCTGGTTGAAAAAATAGACACATAATCCGATTAATAAAACGCGATTACAACAAAAAATAATTGCAATAAGAGAGAAATCATCAGTTTTAGTTTTATGAACTCATACAAAAGAGGAATTCTATTTTCCATCATTCTAAACGTATTTATGATCGTTCTGGATTTAAAATGTTAATAAAACTAAATTAAAAAATACTTTTTTATTTCTATTTTTTTAATTATCTATCTAAACATATTTAAGTTTGAATTTTTCAAATGTTTATATTCTAAAAATTTCATTTTAATTGTCTGAATAAGAAACATGAACATTAGGACAGAAATTAATTATAATCTAAGAGAAATTATCAGTTTAAGGTTTATCAACTCATACAAAAGAAGGAGAATACTTTAATTATCGTGTATAATAATTCTTAAATAAATAAAATGCTAGTTTGGCACTTTTTTCACTCGGTGAATATTTATATAAACCGAGAGTGAAAAAATTGCCAAACCAGTGTTTTATTGAAGTATTAACCTTTTCACGTACTCCCATTAATTCAATATTATAATAATTATATAAATCGAGTGAAAAAATTGCCAAACTAGTGTTTTATTTAAATATTAACATTTTCACCTAATTAAATAAATCCGAAATCTACATCTAGCGATTAATAAACCAAGTGAAAAAATGCCTAGATTTTTTCACTTGGTTTATTAATCGCTAGATGTAGATTTCGGTCACAACCATTATCGATAATAAACCAAGTGAAAAAAGTGCCAAACTAGTGGTTTATTTAATTATAAACATTTTACGTACTCTTACAATCCAACAATTTTCACCTACTCTCATTAATTCAATATTATAATAATTATATTGGTGTAGTAATTTATTTACAAGCCCGTTTAGTATAATTTTTGTTTCAAATCAAATTCTATTTTCATACAATTTACGACATCGCGAATGCAGTTTTGAAGTGAGGCTAATTGATTTTACGTAGACCATAGATACATTCGCCATAGGAAATTAATGCCATTTCACAGTGACGAGGCAATCTCCTAATGCAACTTGTTACATAAGAATCGCAAGAAATTTGTTGGCTTGTACAAATCATCGCCATTAACGCAGGAAAAATCAAAAAATTTTGCACGTTTTAAAATTATTATTTGAGAAAATAATGCAGCTTGTTTGTGTTGAGAAAATGTTTAAAAAGTCATAACTAAATTAAATGATTATAATTTAAGATAATAAATAAAATTTAGTTTTTATTTCCATTTTGAATAAAATTAATATTTTTCTGTAGTTATATGTATGAAATCATTTTTACGTGTAATATTAAACTTTAAACTAAATCATAAATCATTAAACCACTTTTATTTTATTGCTTCCTATCTGAAATATTTATCCGGTGTAAGAAAAACAGTGAATTAAAAATTAACCTAGCGTATTCTTGACCTACCTCAATATGCCGTGCATTAACCTAACGTCCGCTTCAGTTGCCTAGAACAAACTAAACGCTAATAATACACTAAAAATCAAGTGTTCATATCATAAATGATGCCCTTTTTAACATTTTTATTTATGCGTGTCTTTCAAACATGCTTAAGAAGGTTATAAATAAATTCAATGGTTATAATTTAAAATAATTAATAAAATTATAAACAACAAAGCTATTATCTAAAGTGTCGCACTAGAATTCCGTAATTGCGTGGATAAACATAAAGAAATCATTACGGTGACATCTATTGTCTTAAGCGTCGCACTAGATTTACCTAATTGTGTTGATAATCACCGGCAATTATCAATTTACAAATACCAGGAGTTAACTCCTTAGTTGCACTGAATTCTTCTTGATTAACTCCATAGATTAAAAATCTCTTACAGTAACAATTGGAATATAACAAAATATATTTGAATACATAAACCAGTTGGTTAAAAATAGAATTTTTACTACAAAATTAATAATAAAAATGTATTAAAGTCCTTTACGTGGTAGAAAATCAACTAATAATTAGAAAAAACACGAAAACATTTCGTACATCTACAACAAATGAGTCTTATTAAGACTACTTTGTAATTGGTTTTGTAGCCTTAATAAAACTCATTTGTTGTAGACTTACGAAATGTTTTCGTGTTTTTCTAGTTATTAATATTTCCTTTTTTTAAATCACTCCGTTTCCTTTAACTGCGCTATGCTGATCCAAAAACAAGTCGAAATTTGACTGTTTTTGGCAGGGAAATAATAATACAATGGTTTAAAATGAATACAATTATATTAATTAGCGTATTTTCTATTATTCTATATTTTGATTAGTTTTTATTTTTATTTTAAATCAAATTAATATTTTTTTTTGTAGTTATATGTATGTAATAAATTTTTGTGGGTAATATTAAACTTTAAAATAATTAATAAACCACTAAAACACTTTTATTTTATACCTTGGTATTTAAAAAATTAATCTGGTATAAGAAAAAAGTTAACATAGCGTATTCTTGACCTACCTCAACACGCTATCCAATAACCTAGCGTACGTTTTATCGTTTAAACTAGCTTACTTATGACTTAGGCCAATGTGTAGTTTATTGGGGTAGGTTATGAGTACGATCGTCAATTAAAGTATTTATTGGGGTAGGTTATGAGTACGATAGTCCATTCAAGTATTTATTAGAGTAGTTCATTAAAGTGTTAATTGTGATAGGTAAAAAGCCTATTTTAGGTTTATAATTATTAAAAAAAAATCAACAAGTGAATGTCAATGCACTAAACAGTTAAAATTGTTAGAAATTATTTGTATTAAAACACTTAGAACCTTTTTTTTTTAATATTGAAGAAAGGTTCTAAGTGTTTTTAATCAAAGTTATCATTATCTTCAAGTAACTCAATCAACCTAATTGATAGAAATTAGTTAATAAATTACCTAACCCAACGTATAATTTATTGGGGTAGGTTATGAGTACGACAGTCCTTTAAATTATTTATTGAGGTAGGTTATGAATACGATAATCCATTAAAGTGTTTATTGTGATAGGTTATAAGCGTATTCTAGGTTCATAATTATGAAAAACAATTGAATATCAATTTAGTAAACAGTTAAAATTATTATAAATTAGTTGATAGTCTACATACAAATGTGATATATATTTCTATTGGCTAGATTTGTTTATTGTTTTATAGGTTTTGCAAAAAAGTAATGTGTATTAAAATTTTATTTATTTTTATAAATTAGTTTCAGTGATAATAAAGAAAGTAATTGTGTTTTATTAAAATTTAAAATGTGTGCCGGTGTAAAATATGAAGAAAAAAAACAATTACGCCACACCCGTGAGGATTTCAACTAAGAAGACTTTCCTAGGATTTTCTCCTTCGTTATTTCCCCTGGGTAATTAGTTAGAGTGGGCAATAATTTTCATCTTGCAGGGCATAATTAAAACATTGTTGTCCCATGTTTTAATTACTTTGATTCGCTCTAGACAATGTAATAATCATTTTTTATTTGATGTAATATATTTTTATTACGAATAAATATAAATTACACAATAATACAATAATACATACATACAACAGTAACATAAATATAAATAAATGGTGTTGGTCTGTCTGAACCGCAAATCGATAGGTTTTTCTGTCCTGTCTTGAATTTATATAAAAATATATCTTAGTTAACTGCAGTATCGTGATGATTCTTAGAAATCGTAATATGTGGGGAAATGATATAAATTATTATTATCATTTGTTTATATTAAGCAATACGTTAGTTTTAACTTGGATTTGTTTAACGCAGATATTATTATATATGATTGTATTCCCAATTTTACCTCCTATTATACGGCCAAAAACCTGAAGAAGGGATAATTCTCATCAAGAAGAACTCATCTAATTACATAATATCAAATTTTAACAAATTAAAACTTACAAATGATTTGTTTGATTTGTATAAAAAGACAATTGGATTTGCTTAACACAGATATTATTGTATATAATCGTTCAATTTCACCCCCTATTATTCTCCTAAAAGACGAGGAATAAATAATTCTCATCAAGAAGAACCCATCTAATAATATAATATCTGATTTTAACAGAAGATTTCATATAAATTAAAACTTACAAATGATTTGTTTGATAACTATATTTTTATATAGAAACACTGCTAAATAAAGTTTATTATTATTATTATTATTTGTATAAAAAGATATTCATTTATGCCTTAAAAATTATAAATATCTGTGTATATTTTCTCCTGTTAAGTAGTACAAATAAATCTTTTTATACAAATCAAAATGTTTAGGTCTTAATTTATTATGAAACCTTCTTTTAAAATCAGATATTATGTAATTAGATTGTATCTTCTTGATGAAAACTACAGCTTCCTCACATTCTCGCAGAATAATAGATAATTCATTCAACAGTTTGTTCGTTGATCTAAATGAGTAATAGGAAAGGTGATTTATTTCCCTAGGGTAATTTGTTTGCTTGCTCGGAACTGATTATAATGGTAATTCCTACGAATAAAATTACTTTTGATTAGACTTTATTTGGCTGGAGTAATTTATTTGCTCAAATGAAGATGCATTCAGTAATATACAATATTAATTGAAATATGTTATACTAATCATTTATTTAAAAATATTATATATTTTTCATATTTTATTATCCAAGCAAAAAGTTATAAATAATATAAGTTTATATTATCTTAAAACACAATGTTTGTATGTTTCTGGTAATGCTTTTCTATTCTGTTCAGTATAAATTAATTTAAAAATGTATTTTTGCAAAATATCTACTTAATTATTAGCATCGAATGTAATTAGAATCTGTTGGCCATATTTTGTGTTTCGTAGAAATTTATGTTTAAATTTTATTTAATACGTTATAATATCATATTGATATTGCACTCCTGGACAATATGAAACTGTATTTATGAAAACGAGAGAGCATTGATAAAATACTGGGAAGTGCTTTCTTAGTTTTCTATTCGTAGTGTAGTTGGAAATGGCTGTTTACGAAACATCAGACGTTAAATTGTTTAATATTTATACACATAACAAAATAAGAAAACGAGACGAAAAAAATCTGCTGGTCAATTACAAACATGAATTTAAAAAAAATAAACACTAAAAAACTGTCATTAAATATTTTTTACCATAAGGATGGTTTACGACCGTTACTACGTGGTAAATCATGATAAACACTAAAAGTAAAAACATAATTTATAGTAAAAACATGGTTTACCTTTAGTGTTTATCATGAATTACCAATCATTAACGGTCGTATCCACCACTAAGGTAAAAAATATGTTTTAGTGTTTCGACTAGCAGATTTTTTACGATAGTTTTTTCTTGCTATAAATTTATCTGGTATCGAATAATGAGTGTAGAAATAGTTATTTTAGTAATCAAATTTTTGGTGGAAGTTTTAACTTAATGTTAGTTTATTGCTACTGATTAAATACAAACACTTCACTTTGTGGCCGTACGGATGGAGTCCATAAATGACAAACTCGAAAAAAAATACAAAAAACAAACGCAACGGTTTGTTTTATTTCGACGTTACGTTGCAACTTCGAGTGAAGCCAAATTGGAAAAATTACAAATTGTTGTTTTCAGTTCGCACTGGGCGAATTGCACCCTCGTCGGCGCACGTTCTAGCCTCTTCGCTTTGTTTTAAATTAACGACGCTTCAGAGTTCTATTGTTTAATTTACAAGTATTATAAATTATTTTTTGCGTAACCATAACCTACACCAATCAATTATACATTGGCACAGGTCATGAGTACTCTAGTTCAAGTGATAAAGTGGACGTTAGGTTAATACAAAGAGTATTGAGGTAGGTCAAAAATACGCTATATTGATTTTTCAAGAAAGTCTGTTATTTCTTGAAAATTCAACCTAGCGTATTTTTGACCTACCTCAATACTCTTTGTATTAACCTAATATATCAAATTTTCTTGAGTATTTTATAGAAAAAGCGTGTTGATTTCTTTGAATTAAAGAATTTTGCAAATTAGCCTTATGTTTTTCCTTTAAATAAGAATTATTAGCAGAAATCATTTATCGTGGCTCGAGGAGACGTCCCGACAAAAAGCATCCCGCCGTAAAAATTTACAACAAAACACCGGGCATAAACTTTACGGTTGTATTTTATTCAGCGAGGTGTGTGTTTTGTACGTACTTTATTTTCGGGCTCTCCTCCTGAAATATTGAACCCGCCATCAGAGTTCCCGAGACGCCATCCATTCCGCGGAATGCCGCGCCATTTGCATAATTATATTCCCGCGATCGCGGATCGGGCGCGAACCCCCGTTCCGGTAAATAATAATACGGGAATTCGCGTCCGCGATGTGTTAACCCAGTTTGCCGAAGATTTGTGGATTCGAACTGGTTCCGCGCGGCGTCCGCGATGTTATATGGGCACCGAGTGCAATTTGGTCATGCGGCTGGAATTGAAAAGACAGAAGACGACGTCGACAATTTAACAAGATGTCTGTCTCGGCCGAACCTTCCGTGAGTTACTACGGCCGGATAACTTGTCCCGCAGACGACTCGCCCTACTTAAGATTCGCTAAAAGATTTTCATTTACATCTTTATAGTTACATAAGAGACGGGCATTTCTAGTTTATTGGTCAATCCGTCAACTTGATCAACATCATAAATAAATCAATTACTATCAGGATCCATTTTGATACATTTTACTCTAATTTTGACAATACCTGTGATATCGACAACTAGAAATTATATTATATTTTATGACAATTTGGGCATAGTCCTATAAAATACCTTACGAAATTTTGGATGGTTATAGGTAAATATTGTTATGTCTTTACCTTTGACCAAAATTTTGCAACGGATAATTTCTAGTTGTCGACATCACAGGTATTTTCTAAATTAAAGCAAAATGGATTCTGATAGATAACAGTTCTTACTGTATGCATATACAAATCGAATTTTCTCTGTATGATTTTTAGATGAATATATACCTATATTAACAATTTTTTAAATAATTTCACCTACAGGATCATTTCCAACATAATAACTTTTTGTTTAAAGATTTGATACTGTAGCTTAAGTCTAAAATTGCATGTAACCTCACAAATATTTTGGCAGAAATCTGTTGAAAATTTGGCTAAACCAAGACCTGTAACCAATTTATTTACTTTAGTAGTAACATAAATACACACAAGTTGCAAGATTTACAATACAACTACACTTAAAACTTTGATAAGTTTAGATTTAAACCATTTATTAATATGAATTAATTGATAAAGTATTATTTTTCTGATAACCCAGCAGCTTATAAACAGGTTAACCAATTTAATTAATAATTAAACTCCTCTTCTGTTTATAGTGTAAAGACGATTTCGTCCGGCTATTAAAATGTCACTTGAATTGAGCTTCATTTAAATGCCAGAAGGTTAAATTATGTAGTTGTCCTGCCATAAATAAACGACACAATCTGCCCGGAGATCGTTACGGATCAATAAAAATCAATATGGAGATAAAGTGTGCCACCAGATGTTGAAATTAATTGCCGGCCTCCCCTTTATTAAACCGAATCATCAAGTTTTAATGATTGAATATCGATTTCCCGGGGCGAATCGTGAATTATAAATAATTGGACAGTGGTGGCCGTTATTAATATATTAAAAAAAAGGTATTTAAAGATTCAGAGTGTATTTCAGGCTGTGGAGGATGCAGTCTGGATGGTCTGCGATTGGCCGGTAATATTTAAAGTGTAATAGGAAGTCATCTGGAAGGAGACGGTCTTGAAATATTCAATAAGCTGGAACTGGGTGTAGGCCCTCGCTTATATTTCTATTTAAGAGGACGAAATCAATATCTGTAGCAGCGTCTTTTTTTTCTTTGCGTTTCGACCAAAAATCCAGTGGTAAAAAACGTGAATAGTTCTAGTCCATAACGAGTTTGCCGGCCTCTGAAAAAGCCAAACGTAAAAACACCCGAGACAGTTTTTCATCTGAGACTGGTTTGACTGATTTCATAGCAAGCTCCGCGGTAGCTTAAGTAAGTACACTACCTTGCAAAAGTTATGGGCTGTGTGGATGAATCGGGATTTCACAAATTTTCTTGCGGATTAATTAGGGATAATCCGGAGAAGGCAAAATATCCCGCTCTGGGTTTAACGGAGCGGATTTATGAGAACGAGAGATGCAATCTCGGTGGTATGCAGTTGGCATAGGTTAGGATATTGTGTACAAGTGTACAGCGATCGTTTTTATCCAATAAAATGCCAATACATGATAGCCTAAACAATTACAATATAAAAGATCACAATAGACCAATAAGAAATGCCAGTACGTACTGCGGACGGCGCAAAAAAACCCGAGTCTTGAGACGGCGCAAGAAAGGATAATTATTTTAAGTTGAAACTGTAGTAATTTGCGACAATAATTTTAAAATTTATTGCGCCGAGGCCGCATTGCTGGCTTTTTTAAAACGGCATTTCTGCATTCTGTCGGCCATTTATCTATGATTAACATAAAAATCTGCACACAGAACGCATCGACCGGCCGCAGCGGCACAAGCGTAATACGAGACGAGAATTCTGCAGGAAAATATTCTGAATATTGCGACGCAGAAAGGGTCTCCCCCCGTCCGATAAATCGCATTTCAAAAGCTTCCTTTTCCGCCCTATTCAACGACCCACAGCGCCGCGTTTTCAAATAATAAATCGGCCTGGTACTGGACGCGACGAAAAAAATCACCCCTATCGATTTAAAAATGGCACCCCAGTTAACCGTTATAGGTGGGGACAATTTGGCGAAAGGACCCAAAACGGGGCCCATTGGGCCCTGGTTCCTCGGGAGGAGGGGCGAGCCACCCCTAAAAATTTCACCCCTCGGACCAGGGCGACGGTTCCCTTTTTGTTACCTGCCATTTTTTTCGGCGCACCTTGGATGTCCGATTTTTTTTACGTCGGAACCTTTTAAAAAATCATTTGCATGTCATGGGAACAACAGGGCCGGAGGAACAAACACCGTGTAGAAAAAAAGACAATTGTTTGCTGAGAATAATTACGTCCAGGTATGTGATGTTGATAAGCGACCTTCTATGATCATCATCCAACTATCAAGTATTCGCTTCAAAGGGTTCAGTTGAAACCAGTCGTAATCAAAATAAATCTTCTAAAGAGAATTGTTATATGTTTAGGATGTTTAGTCTAATTTTATAGTCTTTCTAAGTTGAAAGTAATCATGACCTGTTGTTGTGATATTTAAATTCAAAAGTTCACGGATTATAAATGATTTTTTGACATTGATTTCATAATTGCTTCATAATATTTAATTATGACAGCACTCAAAATCATAATTACCTATAATCCAAAATTAATACTTCTTGAGATCCTCATCAAAATAAGGTCAATATGAATATATTTAATTATTTCGATAGTGAGAAATCTAATCCTAAGCATATTGTACAATTATTTTTGAAGATCAAGATTCTAAAAGATAGGTTCCAGAGTAGGTAGGTAGAGAGAGGGAGTGAGAGGAGAGTCGACATTGTTTCATAGCATTAAAAACCGTATTCAATTCATACAGCATTCGGAGTTTCATTTAAAACATCACCGCTCCGATACGTGGAGAAATATTTAAAGCGAGCCCGTTCCGTTTTTTCTCCATGCGGATGCGGTCCCCGTTTTTTGTTTAAATATATTTTCGTCCTCGAAACTGGACTCGGGGCAGCTTTTTATTATACCTTTAAAAAGAGAGAGGCAACACAAAACACTAGGTCTAAGTAGAAAGCAAAAAAAAAACATGTTACACCGCGGCCCTGTCTTCAAAATATTAAAGGGTTAACGCACTCTCTGCATCGGGAGACCATAAAGGATTACACTACAAAAAAGTCCATACATCGAGATCCTTTTATCTGTGCTGCCTGAAAGGTCACTTTTCCCATGCCGTTCTTCCGCCGGTGTTAATTAATTCCGAATGCACCGGTTCCATAAAAATGAAATGTACCCAAAGCATTTCGCGAAAACCAGCAAATCACCTTGTCCGAAAATATTATGTAATTGCCGTGCGGGGGCCACCGGTTTCTCTAGGCGTGAATCATTTAGGAAGTCAATTTTAATTAATACGTCAAACATCAGTTTTTGACGAAAGGAGTGGATCCGTCATTCTAAGCACTTCATTAATAACAAATTTGAATAAAATAACCATAGATCGGCGGCGACTCTGAAATAATATATCACCAATCTTAATAACCGTTCAAAATCGAAAATTATTAGGATGCCGGACGTGCCTAGTATCCAACAAACGCCGTAACAAATTGTTATTAATGGCCCCGCTCCTTATTTTAATTAGTGATGTTAATTGAATTTGCTGGTTAACGATCACGTGACCAGGCACTTATTTGTATTCGGGATGGTTAATTATAAAGGTCACCGTTCTGGATGTTCGGAAACGTATTTGTAACACTTGTTGCTTTAGGTCATCCAAGTTTTAACTCTTCTCAAGTTATTGATAATATAAGTTAGTTGTGTTCGTTGGATGTAATAACTTAATTGTTATAAAGTTTGTAACATGAAAATTAAATGCTTTAGATAATACTGATGCGAGCAGACGAACAAAATTTCTTAATCTGAATACATTAATCAAAAATAGAAGGTAAAAACGAACAATCTAATTAAAAACAAAAGCAGATACTTAAAAACAATTCCACAGTTATCTTAAACATTATAAATTCATGAAACGACTTAACCATAAAACCCGCAATCTTGTTTGTTTCAAAAATGTCGAACCTCTCTCGTTTCTAAACCATAATGACTCGCTGTTGCGTTGTTTTTTTTTGCCGATTAGAAAAAAAACCGCCGAACAAAAACAACCTCGAATATTAAACAGCTGTAAAAACTGGACGTAATGACATTTCGCCTAGGAGAATCGTTAGTGAATAATTAAAATTTGCATTGTAGTTTTTTTCCTCAGTTTTAATGGTCTTATGTTACATGCCTCTATTTTGTAATTATTTTTATACTTAAAAAAAGTCAATAATTATTTTTCTATTTAAATGCATTAATTAATCAATACATATTTATTAGAAAGTTCCAGTTAATTCCTAGCTACCTTTAAATTTGATTAATTACCTAATGATGGAAAAAAAAACTTAGTCGATTATGCTAATACCCTACATTTTCGCTCTCGACCTTGACCCTGATATCCAAAATTCATTCATTCAATCCGAATGCTGAATTCTTGTTGTATGTTAGGTAACAAATAGTTTGTTTTAAAAGATTTTCAAATTGTTTAACAAAATATTAATAAAATGGGCTGAAAGACCTCAGGTCTATAGCCTAGACGGACTAACACCATCTATATGTATTGTATTCATATTTATTGTTATTATGTATTTTGTTGTGTCCAAATAAAGATTATTGTATATATATTAATAAAATAAATATAATATATTTTAATTTTTAAAGCTAGAAAGATATCAAACCAGGGATTTTATATATTTTTTTAAAAACCTACGACCTTGACCTTGATATCTAAAATTCATTAATTCAATCTTGCATGTTGTTTTTATTTATGTTTAGTCATAATAAGTAGTTTATTTTTTTGAAATATTTAAAGAATATATGTCTAAAATCAATGATAATATTTTTAATCTTTTGAATATTAAAGCGTGGAAAATATTAAACCACAAATTTCTTCATGTACCTTTTACAAATATAGATTTTTCTCCTGTAAATCGGGATCATAATATCCAATTTTATATTTAAAACCTCTGCTTTTTAATTCATCAAATTATAGTTGAATAAGTTTGTATCCAAGAATAGAAGATAAGCTTTTAAGAAATGTCCTGAAAACTATAAATTCGATTGTAAGAGATGGAAAAAACCTTCTTCAATAAAAATACATTCGTTCTAAAAGTATATATATAAATTTGATGGTAACTTTGGGGTTTAAAAGTTGGGAAGAAAACCTCGGACATTAATCGTAATGAATTTTTGTTGTCTATTCATTTTTCGAACAATATGGACTACAGCTTGGTAGCTTTGGACTGTGCACGCATTGGTCGTATGAATAATTCCGTTATGCCCTGCAAGGAATAATAATTAGGTGAAGGCGAACGCAAATGATCCGAGCAGAGTTTCAAAAGGCATCAAATCGCGCCAGATGAAGTAGTAATCACGTTCATTATAATACTTATAAAGGACGCGCTTCTTAAGGTTTCTTTTGTACATTATGGTTAACAATCCGTCATTACGGCGAGATTTGCGCACATGCAGGGTCACACAAACCGGGGGCCAGTGGTTGCTTGTCAGCGCTCAGGTTTCAAAAGGGTGGCCAGACTGACGTAATGCATTTGATTACTCATGTAAAGGAAGACCTTTCATTTGGACTTAAGAAATGTTTAATTATGTTTTTGATGTAAACCAAGATAATACGGCGGGAGGGTCACGTGGTCGATAGGCAAAAACTACTGTCTTTAATTTTAAAGCTCCATAATCTAGGCCACATATTATTTTGAAAACATATTTTTAGAAATTTTCAATCATATTTCTTACAGTTTTTCATGCAAACCAATATAATACGACTGAATTACAAAGTACTACGTAGGCGATAGCTACTATAACTATTATTAGGCATCTTCAATTCTAAAAATAGTTTTTGGTCAAAATTTCATAATCGTTACAGTTGTAATTATTTTTTACAATCAAATTGGTATCTTCTATTTTTAATTTGTTATGTTTTGTTTCTACAGTTTTTTTCTCTAAACATTCCATTATCTAATTATTCTTACGGGTAATGTTTTGTTTCAGCTGTTTTTAAGCTCGTTATATTTGTAAATAGTTTTACAATCAAATTATTAACTTCTGTTTTTTATTGTTAATGTTTGGTTCCAGTTTTATTTTTCTAAAAATTCCATTATGTAATTATTCTTGCTTACGGACATTTTAATCATTTTTTTTTGAATCCGCATAAATTTAGATGATTACGATTGCGACCAGGTGTACAGGTTTTGATTTAATGATTCGGTTTTTGTGGTGGAATTACAAAAGGTGATTTTTCGTAAGAATTTGAATAAGAAGAGGGCTTTGATGTGTTTTCGTTGGGCGAAGTTAAGAAGAAAGACTATGGAGAAAAAATAATGAACAAAAGAAGGGAGCCCCCATCATCAGTCGTGTGAACTAATGAAAAAAACTGTATTAATGCATAATTTCATATGCAAGGACACGTTATGTCAACATGACCGTGCACGGAGCACCCACGACGAAAAAAACCGTCCAGGTAGCCGGGGCATTCTTCTTCAAGACTTTTTTCATTGTTTTTTCTGCTTGGACGCGACCGTCGGAACCCTTTCTCACACACCAGTTTTTGTGAGGTCAGCAAAAAAAATGAATGAATCTTTTTTTAATTATATGCACGGCGTAATGTAGATGGCTCGGAGAGAGAGGAAAAAAATGCCCGACCTGAGTAGATTACCGAGGAAAGATGCGCCAGGTAAGAAGAGACTTGAGCGGATTAAGGGGTGCGGTTTGTCCGGCTCTCAATTATTGCACATGTAAAAACTAGGAGGGGTTTGCCAAGGGGTTAAATTACACGTCCCATTAAAATACAATCAATTTTGCAGGTATCCAAGTCATATTCAAATCAACATTAATTACCAATATGTTCAAACATTTATACCTAATTTTTTAATATATTTATTTATGCATATTATTTCGTTGAATTAAAAAAAAATAAACACATTGTTTTGATAAAGCCTATATAGTCACGCAATATAAATTTTAATTGAAAACGACTGGAAAGATATTATAAGTCTGATGTAAGAAAACAATATTAAAAAAAGGCGTTTCGCGTAACAAGAAAAACAATCAAGAAATTAAACAAATCCTAAATTTATTAAAGCCTAATAAAAAAAAGTCGCCATCGCGACAACAATACCTCGGGGGCTGTAATAAATTATGAATAAAAGCGGGTTAATTTTTTTCAATTTCTAATTTTGATGTGGGTCAAAATCAGCTGTAGGGGATGAAATTGTCAGGGCCCATTATTTCAGCAGTCGGGCAAGTTTTATAAAGCGGAGGGTGCAAAATAACTGCCCCAGTCCAACATATCCCTGACCTGCACTTTTATCGATTCTTTTCTAGTGCATTCTTTTGTAGTTAGCTACAGATGACGCATCCATGTCGGGCATGCGCCTTGGCGGGCACACTTTTTTTTCGACAAAACTCATTAAAAAAGGCAACATAAAATATAGCGGCGCGGTCCGCACAAAAAAAAAAACAAAACGAAATACCTTGAAACGAGATAAACAAAAACTTGTTATTCGTAGGCTTTAAAATTACACAATAAGCAAGAAAATATATATAAATAACGAAATGTAATTGCCGTTTCTTAATTTACATTAATCCGTTTTTAATGCTTCGGATGTTTATGTGATGTAATTAATTTAAGCCTATTGTATTGTTTTCAGTGTTCCCAACGTCGTTTCCCGGCAATTTAGCGGAACTGCAATTATACAGGGTCATGCAAAACGCCTCGCTACTGTATTACTACGATACGTTGTTGGAGATGGGCGGGGATGACGTTCAGCAGCTCTGCGATGCTGGCGAGGAGGAATTCCTGGAGATCATGTCCTTAGTGGGGATGGCTTCGAAGCCATTGCACGTGAGAAGGCTTCAGAAGTCACTCCAGGAATGGGTCACGAATCCAGGGAAATTCAAAGCACCTCTTATACCCGGCGACGACTTCGAAGTCGAGCTCTCCAGTCCCAGAGTAACTGGAGGGTATTATTCACTAGAAACTTCAGAGTCTACCCGGACTGTATATTCCCCATCACCAGCAGAAGCCTTAACTCCCAGCCCCGGACTTTCCATTAATAAGAGGTATTAATACTAATATTTATCATAGTTAACTTTTTCTTAATTATTATGTTTTTAGGCCTTATTCACCACTAGACACCCCCTCATGTCCCCCTTCTTCTAGTTCAAGTCCCGGAAGTAGCACGTCGTTAACAGTCACACCCACACTCCTAGATTCCCAAATTAACAAATTAGCTGCTGCTGCAGAACGCCTTAGCAAACATCTACCTCAATTCGAACCCAAGCCACAGAACACAAAGAAGAAAATGTGCAAAGAGCTCGAGGTACGTAAAGTAAATCCACTCCCCCGCGAAATAATCAACTTTAGCTCTAATCGCTTCGTCTTTCGCAGTTGGTGATGTCGATGCCGGAAACGGATCCACGCCGGATGGATGAGATTAGGCGTTATGCGGCAATCTACGGCCGTTTCGACTGCAAGAGGAGGCCGGAAAAGCCTCTTACCCTCCACGAAGTCTCGGTCAACGAAGCCGCAGCTCAAATTTGTAGATTTGTTCCGGCGCTGCTGACCAGGCGCGACGAGTTGTTTCCATTAGCCAGGCAGGTAGTGAAAGATTCCGGATGCCACTACTCAAAAACACAGTGAGTTATCTCTTCTTAATTCATCTAATTAACAAATTTGTTAATCGATGTTATAGATTTAAATATAATACAATAATATTACATATATAATAAAAAAATCGGATGCCTTAACTTTGCTTGAAGAAGCATGTCAATATCAGCGTAAAATGTAGTTTTACGAAGTAAACATTTATGTAGTTGAGTGTTCTACTTTTGGCATTATTGTATTATTATAATGAAACAATGTGCGTTACGGATTATGTGGGAAATGTTGCGGCTTAGAATGCTGACCTAAATAATTGTTCGTTATTTTATTTTCAGTCGTGAAAATTAAGTAATTTTATTATTTTGTAATTATTTTCCTATTGTTTCATTATAAATTATTAAGACATAAGAAATTTAATCTGAAAATTATTATGAGAACTACTCTACAATATTTAAATATTTAAATTTACATATCATCAGTTACTAATAGAATTTTTCCAATAATAATGGGAAAACTGTAAAAAATTAGGAGAAAAATATATACCACTAACCTATCTACGCGTTGGTGTATAATTTTTGGATAAACGAATAATTTTAAATTTTAAAAATATTAAATTCCTAATGTATTTAATTGATACTGGTAGAGCTACACTCTTGATGGAACGAGATATGTAAATTCAATGGGGTAAAACACTTGTTAAGTTCCATAATATTTTTATTTTCAGTTGCCTGACACGTGTTTCGATCAATTATTTTGTACTTTGAAAATGATCAGGAATGATCGAAACACGTGTCAGGCAACTGAAAATAAAAATATTATGGAACTTAACAAGTGTTTTACCCCATTGAACCTAATGTATTTGTTTAATTATTTTTATCATAATAATTTAAAATATAAGACTTGCGGTTTTAAGTCACACAAATTGTAAATAAGTAATTTTTTTCTTTTAAAATATTTTCTTTCAATTCAATTGATAGCGATTTTATTTATGTAATATTTAATTTATTGATTTTCGCGAGATTAAAACTTGAATTAAAATATCCAGTTAATAAACAACTGTATAGAGTAAATTTGATCAATTTGATATATTTCTTATGATTATTTTTTATCGCGCAATTCCAATCTGTCTGGATGATAGTTGGGTCGATTAAAAATAACTTAAGCAGAGATCAACTCTGATAAAACAAAAAAGGCAGCGCTCGACGCTTCAAGGCATCTTATCAAACTATAAATTCTTTTAAAATTAAGCTTCAACGATAAAGTAAATCTCTTGGATTTACTTGTAATCGTTAAATCGTTCCACGTGATGTTTGAGTAAAACGCTCGTAGTTTATTAGGCTTCAAGTTCTCCAATACGTAGGCTGTACGTTGCTTACCTATTACGGGGTTAATTAATATCATATCGTATATGCATTATCCAAAAATCAATGCCTGAAGAACCACCTGGTCATGGGGCCCCCGCTGAGGCAAGAATGAGAGTCCTAATTCTCCGTGCATGTGCCCGACAGCTACATAAAAAAATTAGTTCTTTAATATCTCGTGGAAACAATTTTCATTCGACTATTCCTAAAGAATATGCAATAGCCGCTATTCATCATTTTGTTATATTAAATTCCATCTTCAGATTTATTTTAATTCACTAATTATCCGTCAATAATTATTTTTTTATAATAGTAGTGTTTGGCTATCGATCATATAATCCTTCCGCTGTGTTTTTGTGTATTATGTTTATGTGAATGAGCTTATTAAATGATCGCCCCAGTTACCTTAAAGCGCCATTAATTATATTCCAACAGCGAAAGGTATGACCTGGACTAACAATGCTACACAATTTTTATAAAATATTTAATAAATTTATAATAATCTTTCTTTATAGACTAGTTTGTATAAATTAAAATTTTATATTCCACATTATTAACTCTAAATTAAACTATTAACTATACCTTACCGATCGCAGCTGAATGCTCTTGCCACCTCTGACATGAAATGAAATAAATGAAAGCACATTCACAAATCTTCTAGAAGAAATGATTTTATATACAAACTTTAATGTTAACGTATGCAACTCAACCTACAATATCCTGCAAGTTAATAAAATATTTATAATTAAGATTCACCTAATTTCTTTCACTTATATTACTGAAACAAATCAAGAAAATTTCAAATTTATACCTTTTATTTAACATAATGTTTAACCAAGTGATCAAATATATGATAATGATGTAAGTTCCTGCAGATTAACATAGGCAACTTATTAACCTCGCGCATCCACCATTTATGTTGCGTTGCTAAATTTATTGATTTTTATAATCACATTTCTACTAATTTCGCTTTGCATATATCTCATAAGAATCATAATTAAAAATTGAATTTTATTTATATTCCACAACCATCATTTTAATCCAAAAATTATTTTATAATGTGATTGATGCTTAAGGCAATTACTTTGTGATACACTTTCAATCATGAAAATAAAATTCACTTTTTTGTGATCCCCATATATTAAGGGCAAAATGAGAAACAAGATTACATTGCGTAATAACAAATTGTGTTTTAATTATTTTCCTGATTTATTTTATATATGATCAGTTCTGGGAGTTCTGGTATTGACGCACTTTCTCTAATTAAGGCCTTCCTAGTCGTAATAATACCCACGCTTATAGTAGGTGTTCGGTTCACACAGGTTTCTTTTCTCTTTTTTGTAATTTTAATTGGTATAATAATAGATACGTTTTATATTCATTTGTTTCTATAGGGCTGTTTAAAAACTCATTGTTGTTAATATTATAGCCTAAATTATGTCTTAATATTTACTTTAATATAGTTTTTTATTTCTTTTAAGTATTAATTACATATATTTTATTTGCAATTGTCTCTATAATTAAAAACCAATGAGAACTTAAATTTATTTATGTAGTTTTTTTTAAATTCGTGAATAATTACGGGCAAAAATATGAAAGTGATGGTAGTGGACAAAAATATATTTTCTTAAAATTAATTTAATTTATTTGGACATCGTTTATTAATGATACATTGATTTAATATAGGCAGCACAAGTCGCGCCAATTAAGTTGCCTATATTTAAGCAAGTAGTTATATAATTATATTTGTTTCATTTAAAACTGAAAAATTAACAGTTTTCTCTTCATTACAAACTTAATAATTTATTTACTGCTATAAAATTATTTTATTTCTTCAAAATTTAAAGCATTTGTAATTAACGTTTTGTTAATAATAAATGAGTTTACTGACAACATAATTTTAGGGATTCGTATACTTCAGTTTTAAAGATATTCTTAAATTAATCGGATAATGAATAATAATTTTAACTTTATAATTAAATAGTGTTGTATTTTTTAACGTCACGTAAATATATTGTCTATGTCGCTTCCATCTTATCTTTTGAAATATTAGTTCTATTGTCTTGTCATTTGTTTATAAATTTTTAGTTCTCATTATTTTATGTCTCCAGAATGTTTTGGTAAGATCTTACCACATTTTATTTATTATTTAAGTTTGTCTATAAATATGTAGCCAAACTTGCCTACCAAGCGAATTTATATTCTTGATTTTTTATAATTTTTTCAATTTCATTGACGTTTTCTTTTTTATAATAATAATAATAATAAATATCTTTATTTACATTTTTTCCCTTTTCAATAATAGTACATATTTATGCTTTATTTGTGAACGGGCTATTGACCATTGGTCTTTCGACCTTTTCTTCTTTATACTACTGTTTTTATTCAAATTATACCTCTTTTTTATACATTTGGCATTTATTATTAATTCTCCCATATTTTTGCTGCTTAGAGAATTAAATATTTTATATAATTTATTTTAAGTAATAATAGTAATGTTTGGCAGTCAACAACGTAGTCCTTTCACCACGTTATTTGTATATTTATGTGTGTCTAAATAAGTCATTCTAGAGTGCCATTAATTATAACCTCAAAAGCAAAATGTACCGGTCACCCATCCGGACTAAAAAAAGCTATCGCTAAATTTATTCTAATTTAGTTAAAATTTCTTCTTTCTTTTCTTTAATAATCAATAATCAGCTAGAATATCACAACTATTATTTAATATGTTTGTATTCTATAGTTTTAAGTAGTATTTTCTTATTTAATTACTAAATTAGTTTTATATTGCTATAATAATAAATTATTTTATTTTAATTTCAGTTACTCAACATCAATGTACATGAATAGGAGTATGAACCAAGACAGAGATCTGTTAGATATAATTAGTTCAGCAAATTCGGGGAGAGGCACAAGACTTTCAAGTATAGATAACGACTTACCGCCCTCAAAGAGGCAGAAGTTCGACACGGACTCTGAGGGTGATGAGCACGGGCTGAAGAGGCAGGTCAGCCAAAATATACGTTAAACAGCACTACCCCCCTAATCTAACCGTTAACCCAACCAAAAAAATACACCAATCTAATCAGCTAATACCAAACCACATCCACACGGGTCGTTTTTTCAGCTTCGAAGAGCTATCTAGAGTTTAGAGCTATGCATGCCTGCTTGGTGGCGCTTCAAACATTTATCCGCTAAACAAATTGGAACCGACGCTTTCTTTTCTATTTGACTATTTTGGTAATTTATGACGTTTTTTGGGGATTTTATTTCTCTTAGGTGTTGTGCTTGTTGCGTTCGTCCGCCAGAAAACGTCATTTATTATTTGCTAAGGTAAGCGCTTATTCAAATATGGCTGTGTTACGTAATCGCACATAATTGCATAAAATAATTATTATACGCTTGTTTGTTTTTTTAGCATGCAGGTCTTTTAGAATGAGGTAAGACGCATTTTTTTTGCTTTGCACGTTTTTTTATTTCATTGATTACAATTTATATGTAAGTCGTTTCCCTGTGTATATCCGTTTGTTAATCAAAATTAGACGTATAGAAATGTTTTATTTCGTATTTTTAGGATAAAGGTGATGACAATACGAGGCCTTCAATACATTTGTTATATCATCATAAATCTCACCAGACAAATAGGTAAATTTTACTTTATATATTTTTTAATTTTACGTTCCTTTCTTTGTAATAATTAAATTTTAGAGATTCGCAGAGAAGTTCGTCTTTGGTAACGGACGATGAGACTGATTCACATTTTTCCTTTAGCAATTCCAATTCCCCATCGCAGGTTTGTATAATCAAGCTTTATTAAAAAGTAAACTTTTGAAAATAATAATGTTTGTAGGTTAGCGGACAGGATCAGGAAACATACCAGAGTGAGAACAACGTGTGCCAGGTAACTCAATGTATTTCAAACCTATTTTGGTCATCTATCTTTTCTGCACTTCAGAGCACCGTGGACGATGCCGACGCCAACGACGAGTCGAGCAAATTTTCTCCAAAAGTACAAGTAATCGCAGCCAGTGGCGATAACATAATAGCAGTGGCCAATCCGGCCCTGGCGATGTCGCCGGCAATATTGCCCCTGGCCATGGAATCGCGCGAACACAAGATGACGGACCAATTATAAGCTTCATGACGTAAGAAGAAGAAAACGCACTGTAATATATAGACTACATGGTTTTCCATCGATTCTCTGTTTCTCGATTCTCTCATTGAAGTAATGTTTGTGATTTATTTAAGTTATTAAAAATTACAAGTGAAAAATATATTCTAGTTATTTTCACATTTAAGATTAACTTATAATTTGTATGTACAATTTTGAGATGTTTTCTCAATATATCGTTTGATATAAAATTTAATCAAATGTTTTTACTTTTTCCTAAATTATATTATATTTCCTCTTTACCTCATGTTTTATATTTTACTGAAACTTATTTAATAATCTTATTCTTAACAGCAATCGTCTATCATCTTCTCGCATTGATCATCTATTAAAAAAAATCTTATAATGATTTTATTTTTAGGAAATGCAGGAATACTTTTCTACTCCAATCATCAATAAAGACAACTAATTACGTTGTATATTAGCCAGACTTATTTTCCATCGGATGGCAAGTGAATATTTTCCAAGATTTGGCTCACTAAAGACATCTAACGGAAAACGCCCAGTACTTTTTACTTCAAATAATATTAGAAGATAATAGCACTAAATATCATCAGAGATTAGTGTTTATTACATTTGTAATCGATAATCTTCTGTAAGTTTCGTAATAAGTTATTGAACATACTGTTTGAAAATTAATTAAGATATTTTGCCCTTGATAATATATAATCATCATTTTCAAAAAAAAATCGTATTATATTATTAAATATAGTTTAGGTGAAGGACCCTTTAGAATTATATTTATTCACACATTTGCGTATCATCACATGAACAAATGTATGTATTATTTGGTTAACCTACAAAATAATTCATTTGTCATTGGATGCAACCGTACCTAATTACCATGTATAAAAAAAACGTGTTTTGTTGGTCTATTGGTATGTTTTTTTTTTTAGCGAGTCGGTCAACGCTCTGCTGAAAAAATGATCTCGAAAAATGATAATCGCCAAATGATCATACGATCGAATCGCGAATTAAACCACTGGTGACCTTACAAGTTCACCGTAATTATTCTGCACCGGACTTCCCCGAATGTCATTTGTTGTTTTCCGTGTGATCGTATTTTTTTCATCGATAGATAAGAATGTTTGGCTGCGAGAGTATTTGTATGATGCATAATTTATGATAATTGTATGTTTTCCTAGTGGTTTATTGTTTTTTTTCGAGCTTATCACTTTTGTAAAAATCTATAGCCTTCTAACGTAATTACACTTCTGATAAATCAACAATATCGGTGATAATCTGTTTAAGTATTTAATATTTCATCGGTTTGATCGTTATAATAATTAATGGACGAATTGTAGGTGTAAGTTGAATCGACACCTCAGATATAATTAATAGTTTTGTTTTAACTCATCGCAAAAAATATTCTAAAAAATTAATATGTTGGTTATATAAAAAAAGATAGAAGAATTTTTTAGAACTATTAAAAATAAACAAGTGAAAAACGTAGTTCTGAAAATTTTTAGATTTGTATGTTTTTTAAGTTTTTTTTTTTTCAGAATTTTTTCTTTAGCATGATTTATTTATATTTGGCTTAAATTAAAGAATATCATCTTTAAGATTCTAGCTTTTAGCTATTAAGAAGTAAATAAAATTGATCCAATTAGAACCTTAAAGTCTGTTAAAAAACGAAATATCTGTAAACTCGTTAAATCCAAGAAAATCATCTTCAAGATTATAGATCTGAACTGGTTGCATTTGAGCTTCTAAAATGTTAACGATTTCACAAGTTTTATGATTTGTGGAAACAGTTTAGACATCTTTTAAAAAATCCGATTAAATCCCCAATGTTTATTTTAAATCCAAAACTCTCTAAGGTCGTGTAAATTAATGAATATCATCTCAAAGATCCAATTTGAAAATTTTGGCCTGAAAACATTATAAAATGTGTGTGTATTTTTTCGAACAATTGTTTTAGGATGTAACAATCTAATGAGCTATTTGCAGTCTGTTCCATGCTTATGCAAAACAAATTCTAAAAAGGTATTAATAATTCAAAAGCGTGGATATTTATTGGCCGTTGGTTTACAGCAAAAAAATAAAAACATTTAAATAAGTACAAAAGTCATCATAGGATAAACACTAAACTAAATCACTTACTACGTTTTCACCACTGAATTGAAAAATTCACTATGTTTTAACCAAAAATAATTAATATTTGTAACATAACGAATTTTTCAATTCAGTGTAAGTATGGATTACCACGTAGTAACGGTCGCAACCATTCTCTTTGCGTTTTCACCACTCAAAAATTATACATTACATATTTTTTTAGTGGCAAAAACAAAGTCTTTTAGTTTAGTGTTTAAATATAGAAGTAATTCTTGAATTTCCAATTATTAGAATAAAAAACAATAAACTTTTATAAAAAGTGGTACAAAAAATGATTTTAAATAAATATTAGAAGATAGAAGTTCTTATGTTTTAATCAAAACACCTCTTGATTACATTTCGAAATCTTGAAAATGAGAAAAACACATTTAGATTTGAATTGAGTATATTTTTATGAAATTATATCATCCGGATGATGTCAACCGTGACATTTTTCGTAGAAATTTAAGAGTATGATAATGTATTCGGCGTGGAGACACATTGCATATCAATTTTACAGGTTACGTAATTTCAGGCGATTTAATTAAAATTTAATTTCTTGCAGTCGCAGAGTAATATATGCCTGAATATTTACATTTTGTGGATGTTTGGTGAGCGTAACATCATTTCATTTATTCGTGGTATTTAGGATAGAGGTGTGTTCAAAAATATTTGAAATGTATTTGGATGAAATAGGTTGCGGAAATATTTTGGACATCATTAAAACAGGAAACTAGCGAAAAATTCAAACATCCGTTAATTGAGCGAACAAAAGAAGGTTAATTTTTATACGGCATTGAAATTAATACCGCGATAATTATTTTTTTATGGGAATGTGCATTTTGTATTATCGTTTTGTCTTAGCTCCGAATCCAAAATAAAAATTTCTCATAAATTGTGTCTGGCTGCAAATACAACAATAATCTGTCAACATCTTCTCGTTTTAATTGCTACTGTATTTAATACAACAATAATCCGTCAACATCTTCTCATTATAATTGCCACTGTATTTTCAGCTTTTCTGTTAAATATATGTATCTAAAATTACTCCCAGATTGAGAAGAATGGGGTAACAAACAGTAATCTGTCAATGTCTTCTCGTTCGAATTGCTATTGTTTTTTAGCATTTGAAATTGAATGGGGAAAATACAAATAGCAATACTAAAACACCTCTTAAATTATAAATGTAGCTTTTGTTTCGTTACGGAGGTGAATTTTCATGAAGGAAATCTGCAATCTTTAACTCCCGGCCTTATATTTTTGACAGGCCAATGGACTTCCTTAAAGATTCACCCAGAATGTCAACAAGATTTTTTCTAAAACCTTATCCTTTTCATCATCACAATGTGTATAGATAACTTTTAAAAATATGTCATAAATAGGGCAAGGAAAGAAATGCAAAACATGTTTAGTAAAAGTACTTACCTTTATTTTAAGGTAACAACTTTGGAAATCTATCATTTTTAGTGTTTTAATAATTATTTTTCGAATATAAAGTAATAATATCCTTTTCGAGATGCAGGAGCTCGCAAAAAAAACCTGATTTGTGACATTGGCCTTATGTATCAGTAACCATTGGGTGCTGACCGTGACCGTATGGATCTGCACAAAACGGAAAGGTCGCGAGCCACGGTTATTACCATTAATCATCAAACGGATATTTGGTTTGATAATAATTACATGATATAGTGTAATGCATTTGGCTAATGCGAGTACCATGAATACGGTATATTCATAATTATTTTTTTGCGAACATGTGTTAATCACATTTTTTAATAACATGATTAATAAATACAGCATTTTATAAACTCTACAAATTATGGGTTGAAAAAAAGGACGAGGATACGATGCTTGCAAAAAATATTTGTGGGGTTTATTTTTTTAAAATATGTAACACGTTCTTTATTAATTGTTTTTATTTACTAATAATTAATAGGTTTTAACGTATGCAATCTTAGAATATATATAGAAATTAAATTTTTATTACGTGTATAGCTTCAATAGATATTATTATTGAGGTAGGTCGTTAATGCGCTATTTAATTGTCTGGTTTATTGGGAGATATTATTTAACATCCATTGATAAAAAACTATATTCTATGCTTTAATGAAGACTTACCATATTAAGATTTTTTATAATTTCAGATAAAACTAAAAAAATTATTTGAATTAAAATTTTTATAATTCATAAATATACCTCATTGTGTGTTTAAATTATATAAAAATAATTCCTTGCATAATAACTACCATATATGTTAGTGTAATAATGCGTCAGTTATGCATAATTCATGTGTTGTATTCGCAAGTCCGCCGACAAAAATATGGTAATCTAATTGCTACTGGTATTGCTTTTCATTAAATTGTCAGTGCTATCTGGTCTGAATACAAACCGGCATTTTTGACATATTAAAATTAAATTAAGAGGCAATAATCAATTAGCGTACGAATCCGGTTGGTTTTCCCTTGCCGCACTATTCGTATTCCAGAAGCGGATTTCCTTGACCGATAAATACACACCAGCGAAGGTATTGAAAAAAGCAGTGAATATTCGTGGGTCATTTATTCTAATAAAATTCAGTCATATAATTAAAAATTATTAATTAATACAAATAGCGTCTCATACTTATAAATATCTGTATGGTAACGTCACGCTTAATCACTATCCTAATCTACTGGTATGCCATCTGGACGTATTTACAAGATTTGTTCATAAATATAATAAGTTTATACTGTGTTCCTGGCGATCCAGTCGACGAAGTGTGTCACCCTGGTGTAGACTCCGGGGTATCCGGCTTCGGCGCATCTGAATCCGTAGGACACCACACCGATTTGATAGAACCTCTTGTTGGTAGCTTCGCCGCGACCTAACATCAAAGGACCACCCGAGTCTCCTTGACAGGCGTCCTTACCACCGGTCGTGAAACCGGCGCAGAGTACTCTTTCATCAATGATGGTTTGGAAGTTGCTGAACGCGCTTTTACAACGGTCAGCCGTTACTATGGGCAAGAAGGCTTTTTGTAAGGTGTTACTAGATGGCCCCTCTGTAATAATACAAACAATTTTATGTGATAAAAGCTATCAAATGATTAAACGAAAAAAATAACTTTATGAGGATTATAGATGCTGACTATACTTACGGAAATACAGTGCTCCCCATCCTGC
Source organism: Ontholestes murinus (assembly GCA_963969525.1). Classification (NCBI taxonomy): domain Eukaryota; kingdom Metazoa; phylum Arthropoda; class Insecta; order Coleoptera; family Staphylinidae; genus Ontholestes; species Ontholestes murinus. The sequence goes on along the minus strand of OZ018399.1, from coordinate 11,103,497 downwards.
GACGAATGCGTTGAACTTTTCGAAAGTCATTGATCTCAAGGGCTCGTCGACTGGTACACAAATTGGCCACACGGTATCTGAAATGATTATGCAAAATCAACATCCGTTAAGGACCATCGCCAACGGAATTTGACGGTCAAGGTTTAAAAAGCCATTAAAATATTCCGCGATGGATTCAATTAACGATTCATATATCTATACCCATTATTGTAGGCATTTATAAAGTACTCACTCGTTTGTGGGGGGCGTTCCAGCGTTAAAATAGCAATGTCATTCGTGTATGTTGTCGGGCTGTATTCTTCGTGGACTTTTTTATTCGCGACGTTTATGTTTTCGGGGAATGCGCCATCATTATCGGAGTATAGGTCCAAATCACCCACCCTTGCGATGTATCTGAAATTGTGAACGAAGCAAATCGTTTAATTTTAGAAATGTTTAAATAGTTATTTAATTCACTTACAAATCATTACGATTGTGGACGCAGTGGGCAGCTGTCAAAACGTGTCTGTCTGAGATTAAGGCTCCTCCGCATAACCATTTTGGTTGGCTGGGGTTGTTATTGTTGCGGTATCCTAGCGCCACAGTCCATGGAAACTCACCTGAATGAAAATTAAAGCAATGAATTATTGTTTCCCCTTCAACAATAGATACGGTCCATTTTCGATCCAATTTGGTTCTCATCAGAGAAGAACGATTGAAGACTGGGATACGCTGATGAGATCCAAAATAGATCTAAACCTGCCCATGATTGTTAATTTCTGTTATAGTTGTTGCTAATAATTTTACTAAATTAAGTAGAGAACGCTTTAGACAATAGATGCCACTGTTATGTGTCTCTGTATATCAAAGCAATGATAAGGTAAATAACTTAGAATCACTTGGTTTAAATTGTTGACTAGATAAGAGCGATCACGAATAAGTGGTTTAGTCGGTAGGAATCTGACTACTACATTCTTTTAGTAGGATAAACCACACTCAAGGATGTCCCTACAGTGTCGGGTTCCTAAACCACTCATCCGTGATCGCTGTTGTGACCATCAGCCTTTTGTAGTCAACAAGTAAAACCAATAACAATATATTTTAACACGCTTATACTTCCCTAACTAAAAAATGCAACAAGTAAAATGTTTTATCAAGTGATGCATGAGCAAAAAGTGTATTTTATCAACAATGTGCAATAATTTTTAAACTCACCTAAATTAGCTGGTACACCACCAACAACCCTAGAAGTGGAATCATTGCTGTATCCACAAGACGGCGGCCGTAGCAATCCCTCGGGACCTCGAACTAAATTGTTGTTATTATTTACAGGTTCGGGCTGAGTGGGTATTATAGGAGGTTGGGTGACCGGCGCACTTGTGGTCGTAGAAGTCGTTCTGAACTGTGACGAAGATCTTGGACAGCAAACTAACGGTATAGCGCCTGAATATCCGCAAGTAGATTTGATCAAATAGTTTCGCACTTCCGGATTACCCCCCTGTGTGCGCAACAAATTCACTAAACCCTCGCACTCCTTTATATTTATGCAATTGCCCGGATCGTCCAAAGGTGTCCTACAAGCATTTTCATCTGGAACCAAAATTAAATACTGTTGTTATAAGATGCAAAAAATTAAATTCTTTTAGCAAAATAATAGAACTACAAGCATTTTCATCTGGAACCAAAATTTAATACTGTTATTATAAAACGCAAAAAATTGAATTCTTTTAGCAAAATAATTGAACAATCTAAAATCTTTTAAATGTCTCAAGTACACATAATATTTCCTCGGTAAATCTTCTTCAGACTGAAGAAAATCTATGTCTTCTTTTACGTTAAAGTTAAAAAAGGTAACAAAGTAAAGTAAGTAAATTTTATATCTTTAATCAACTACATCTGCAGTGTTTTCCTTCAACGTTTAAAATTCTCATCAAATCATAATTTAATACCTTTCTAGTAATCGGTATTCGTAGGTTTCTTGAAAAAATCGTAATTATCACGTTTAATAATTTGTTTAAGGATACAATAAAACAAATTACATCAACAATTCAACTACAATTATCGCCACTTAATAATTTTTTTTCCGAAGCAAACATTGTGACACGAAAATTGCCCCAGGCTTGTTGACACAGCCTTGACGGAACATCATGATGATTTGGTGAAATAAAAATACCAAACATGAATAATGCAGTGTTTACATTTAAATGGGAAATACTATTTCCCATACTGTCGCCTGCAATGTGAAAAAAAATCACTCGCGTACTTTTATCGGCAATCTTGAACTTGTCTGAAGGTCACCGCTTGCCATTTGACTTTGGTAGTGCATCATCACTTGCGTTAATCAAAAAAAATACGTTCATCAAAACGAAATCGAATTGTTTATCGCCGCCAATTGAACGTGCAGCCGATCAATATATTTATGATTGCGTCACAATTACCGCTGCACATGTTAAGTCTGCCAAGGCAATTCGATAAATTGGTCATGAGATCTTAAATGGATTCTGTATTGGCGTGTGCCTCTTATCGTTAAGAGAATCAGCGTTGTTGATTCCGAGCTGAATGTTGCTCACTGTTGGCGAAATTATACAAATTACGTTTAATGGCCGCGCTTGTTCCGCAACGCTTAAGTCACTTCGAAAGAAATCGAAATTTCAAGGACGCCAGAATTCCGCGCTGTTGCACAAATTTTATGGCTATACCGTAACAAAACAATAACTTCTTTTATCTAAAACAGCATTAATACATAAAAAATGAATTGAATGATCAGTTTGCTATTTTTAGAAATTTGATATTGAGTGATATGTACGTTTTTTGTTGTAGATGCAAAATAATAGATTAAATAAAATTGTGAATTTTTAATTATTCAAGTTTATCTTCACGTAACTCACAAAAATCAAAATAGATTAGTCTTTTCTGTTTATCATTAAAATGTTTTCAAAAGAGTTAACCAATTCACTGGGTTTAGTGCAAAATGTTAAGCCTAAAATATTGATGAAGTAAATGATCTTACAGGTAAAAGGGTAAAAACATTTTTATAAATTTTCAAAAAACTTTTATTTTTCACAATAACGGTTTCTTCTTCAGGCGAAAAAATGGTTTTAGTTGTTTCAGAAATTATTTTTACAGGTTTATAGAACTTCCCTAACTAATTTCGATCACACGATCATTTTCCAAAGGGGTTTTAAAACAATTACTACATTTACATGAATCTAAGAGATTGAATTTGACCTTTTTATACTTAAAATATGAAATTTATAGTATTTTTTCGCAACGAAAATTATGATTATGTCAAAACCATTCATACATACAGATGAACTGTTTTATTAATATCGTACCTCAGGTATCAATAGGGAAATTTTCTTAGTATTGTAAATATTTTTATATTGTACGTTACAAGATATTCCTCATCATTATGTAATCCTGACGTTGAATGTTGGTTTAAGTAATTGTGCGATCGTGCTTTGTTTGCTCTCATGTGGTGTATTTTTTGTCGTTGGTTCGGTAGATTTGCATAAGCGGTAATTTTTAGATAGAACATCTCGCCACCGCAAATGTGATGCATTATCCATCCTATCTCAACATACAAACACTTGAGAATAATTTTCTGCATTTATATTTCCATTAACAGTGTTTGATTAGGATGTGTATTATTTTAATTCCGGGGTGATCGTGGAAACTGTTAAAATCTTATCCAAGGCCTTGATACATTTTCCTGGATACAAATTTGAGCAAGAACTTTTTTGCAATTAATATGGATGACTCGTTGAATTTTATGCGTTTTTTGTGTTTCACGTCTGCGCCGTGGTTATGTTTCAATTAAGACAAGTCTACTTTTTACGCAAATAATTGCGATTGAATGGATGGCGCGGATACGTGATGAAACTATAAATTATAATTGGTGAAAAACCGTCAGCTACACACCAATATGTTAATAAAACTCTGTGGCAAAAAGTATTCCGTGAAGGATGTTGTTAAAACTTTTCGAAAAACTAAAACGCATACTGCCGCTCCTTCAGTACTAAATAGAACAACTTTGTATCTAATTATTATTATTTTTTAATATATTCAAGGTGCGTATTATTTTGCACAATAAATCATTAATAATGTCACTATCATACAATCCAAGTAGAAAAGTAATTAAGTGCATTTGTTGAAAGTCCCCTTGGAAATTATGCAATGTTTATACTATTTCATTATGACCAATCGTGGATTTATTGTTAATATCAAGGATATTTGCATTATAGAGGAATATATTTGCATTAAACGTGCGTAATAAATGAATAATTAAAAATTTTAATAGCAAATTAAATGTATTGAGTTTAAAATCACAAATGAACAGAATCTTTGGTAATCACCTACTTAAGACAGTTGCAAGCTTCTTATAAACAATAATGATACACTTAGTCAAGAAAAACAAATTGTTTCTTTAAATAATTTTTTAGGCTGACTATATAAAACACTACATTACCATATAAAGTTGGAGAACTTATATAAAAGTTAGGAACATTCATTAAAGAAGCAGTTTGTGGATGAATAACGTAATATAATATAATAATTTTGGATGACAACCCAAATCGACCTCCAATTCGTCCTAGAACAAGTTTATAAACTGCCAATTTGGACTAAACATGAATATAAAAAAAAAACAAACAAAAATGAATCCAATAAAGGAACTATGGAACGTACCGCAATACCAATTAAGAGCAGCCGTATTGAATAAGTGTCACGCTTTTTTATAACCGCAATTTACACGAATAGACGCAAGGTTAGGCAGACAATAAGGCCGATAATTTGTAAATTTACACTCTAAAAAAATTAACCAAAAAAATAATAATAAAAAATGTATTAGCAATTCTACACTTGTTTTATTTTTCATTATTAAAAGTAAATTAAATTAAATAGTTTGTTTAATTAAATAGATTCTCTCAAAATATTAAAATCATATAATTATTTGCAAGAAAAACCTTTAAATTATTTTATGGTCAAAATTTCCCAGTAACACTACGTTTAACAAAAACCCACCAAAAATCATTAATGGTTCTCAAAATTCGCAACAATAAACAACCACAAACATTCCAAAAACAATCAATTATCGTTTTTGCGCCACGGAAATCATTAAAAACTATTATTAAGAAAGCGAAAATGAATCCTGGTAGAACAAAAAATTAATATAATCTTAAACATTCAGGTTAGAGATTAATCCATGCGTTGAAACCGTTTTAATCAACATTATTTTAGAAAGTATTGCGATCTTGATTTTTTTCATCCTTTTTGATGTTTCTAGATGCCATTTTAATAATTTTTAAAAATTGTTAAAATGGAATTTTAGGGACCACAAAAAATATCCCAAAAAATTTAACTTAAACTTTTATAAAAAGCTTTTAATCTGTGACCTTTCTACCATTTCTAATTAGATTTATTTTATTATTATATGTATCATCCTTATTTTATCTTTAAATTAAATTATTAATGCAATAATTGAAAATAGATTAAGGTGCAAAATTTTATATATTACTAACCCAAAGTGAAGAAAAGAAACGCTGATCTCAATAGAACTGGACATTTATAGAGCTAAACAATCCAAATTTTAAATCCAATAAAAAATATAAATTCGAATTTAATTTTGTTTTAATATAACTCAATAATATATCAGCATCGACGTTATTCCTAATAACTAATAATAATCACTCGCTGCACTAATGCATCTGATCCATAAACTTGTTTATATTTTCGCCAGATCTCAATGTCGATACATTTATTATGCAAGAACCATAATTACAATAACAATTAAATTAATTGCACCGATTAAACATCATTAACAATCGCTCGGACTGGATAAATTGTTACCACGACCAAGCATAAATAAACACAAATCCCATTTTCCGCTGGATGCATTGTCTTGGTTACGATAGTGATCATAACTACGAGCTTGAATGTCTGAATATAATAATAAATAACAGCATATTGAATAATATCTGAATAAACGTTTTTTATGCAATGAATATATATTTTTTATTGAAATTATTCATGAACGTTAAATTTATAATAAATTAAATTTTAAAAATGCATAGATTTAAGCATGTTTTTAATAGGTAGAAAAAATAGTCAAGATTTTGTTTGTTTCACTAATTCTGAAACTAGAAAAATTATTTGTTGAATTTGATTCTCGTTTATCACGTGGTGAAACATTTTTTAATATTTTAAGGGTTGTTTATAGAAAGGCACTTCTATATTATGGCTTTCTATAAACAACCTTTAATACTAGAAAAAATAGTCAAGATTTGGTTTGTTTCGCCACTTTGTGTCCGAAATATATAATTGATGTTTCAAATAAACTGTGTGAAAGGTTTTTGGTGCTTTATTTTATAATCAAGTTTATCTTCACGTAACTCATCCATTCAATTTACAATTATGAAACTAGTGAAATAAACCAAATCACTTGTTAATTTGTATCCCTTAATATAATAATGGTTAAACAAGAAAAAAAACATAATCACTCAAAAACGTATGTATTTTTTTAAGATTTTTTTGGTAGAAATAAATACATTTAAACTAGTGTTGCAATGCTATCTATTTTGTCTATTCAATGTCTGTCGAGGTATTAGCTAGAGAAATAGTTGTTTCAATAAGTGATTTGTTTTGTAGTCTTAATAAGACTAATTGTAGATTTAAAAAATGTTATCGTATTGTTAAATTATTGGTTAATTTTCTATAACGACCTAAGGACTAATGTGTTTTATTTTTAAATTGTAGGAAAAAAGGTGTTTAAAAAATAGTGCTTGAACGGAGTTTTGTAATTGCGAAAGGTTTCACCTTCTACCCTTCAGTTTTTTATTGATTTATTATGCTTTCTTCTTAACAAAATATATATGAATTTAGAAAAATATAGTAATTGTATTATATTTTATATCCAAAAGTTTTGTATATATTGATTGGATGGAAGAAGCTGGGCGGATTTTATGCATCTGCGATGATCTTCCACTCTAACCCATATTTCTGGCAGGCAGTGAGAGTCTAAGAATTCTCTAAATTCTCTTTATCATTAATATTTGCCTTATTTTAAGCTTATTTTCCATCTTTTTAGAGATGTCAAAAATGACATATTAATTTTAAGCAACGGTTTCTTTATGAAAAATATAAAAAGAACGTAAGTTTACAAACTTAATCTACTATAAAACTCATGTCTAATCTATAGGTTGGAGCATGGGATAGAGGCCACCAACCCACCCTGTATATACATTGGTATTTTCATCACTGAGCTGTTTTGTTCCTTAAAACAAAAACAGTTATTAAAGATTTTATAAGTACAATTGTAGTTTAAGTCAATTGTATATGTAGGGTGGGTGGGTGTCCACTATCCTACCCTACAGTTTTAAATTATAAGCGACAGTTTTTGTATTAAAAATATATTAAAAGTAAGAAAAGCGTATTAGATTAATATAATATAAAACTTGTTATCATTTTTTTTATTCAACAAATCTCTCAAGTATGGTGTATAGGTTGGAGGGTGGGATAGAGGCCACCCACCCACCCTACATATATAGTGGCACTTTCATCACTGTACCTGTTTTGTACCTTAAAACAAAAACAAAATTATGAAGATGTTATTAATGATTTTATAAGCACTATTGTGGTTTAAGTCTCATTGTATATGTAGGGTGGGTGGGTGGCCACTATCCTACCCTCCAGTTTTAAATTATAAGCGACAGTTTTTGTATTAAAAAAATATATTAAAGAAAAGAAAAGCCGGTTTGATAAATCTAGAATAAAACTGCTTGTAATCTAATTTATGACTCAACAAATCTCTCAAGTATCATCTATAGGTTGGAAGGTGTGATAGAGGCCACCCACCCACCCTACATACATATTGGTACTTTCATCACTGTAACTGTTTTTGTTCCTTAAAACAAATACAAACATTTTGAAAATGTTATTAATAGTTTTATGACCACTATTGTAGTTGAAGTCTCATTGTGTATGTAGGGTGGGTGGGTGTCCACTATCCTACCCTCCAGTTTTAAATTACAAGCGACAGTTTTTGTATTAAAACATATATTAAAACTAAGAAAAGCGCATTTGATAAATATAATATAAAACTTGTAATGAAATTTTTTATTCAACAAATCTCTCAAGTATGGTGTATAGGTTAAAGGGTGTGATCGAGGCCACCCACCCACCCTACATATACATTGGTACTTTCACCACTGTAACTGTTTTTGTTCCTTAAAACAAAAACAAATATTATGAAGATGTTATTAATGATTTCATAAGCATTATTGTGGTTTACGTCTCGTTGTATATGTAGGGTGGGTGGGTGGCCACTATCCTACCCTCCAGTTTTAAATTATACGCCACAGTTTTTGTATTAAAAAATATATCAAAGAAAAGAAAAACGTATTTGATAAATCTAGAATAAAATTGCTTGTAATCTAATTTTTAATTCACAAATCTCTCAAGTATGATCTATAGATTGGAGAATGGGACAAATAGAACAAAAACAGATATTATGAAAATGTTATTAATGATTTTATAAGCACTATTACAGTTTAAGTCTCATTATATATGTAGAGTGGGTGGGTGGCGACTATCCTACCCTCCAGTTTTAAATTATAAGCGACAGTTTCTGTATTAAAAAATATATTATAGAAAAGAATAGCGTATTTGATAAATCTAGTATAAAACTGCTTGATATCAAATTTTTTATTCAACAAATCTCTGAAGTACGGTCTATAGGTTTGAGGGTGGGATAGAGGCCACCCACCCACCCTACATATTAAGTATTGCAATTAATTCGAGCGTTTTACGAGAGATGGTGCGGGTATTACAGAATGCTGTTTTTACCTTCAGAAACAAATTTATCGTAAACCAGCTGTTATTAATTGTTATTTTTACGACACATCTTAATTTCTACTTTTTAATAATAATAAGTTACGACTATTTGAATATGTCACATATTTGTGCCAAATAAAGTGTTTTTGCGGGGAGTTTTACTCCATTACTTTCATATGAATAAAAGTGCTGCGGAAAGTCATCGGATTTTGGAAGAAGTTTATGGGGAACATGTTCTAGCTGAGCAAACTTGTCGAAAGCGGTTTCTACGTTTTAAGAGTGGTCATTATGATTTGCAAGACAGGGAACGATCTGGGCAGCCAAAAAAGTTTAAAGATACTGAATTGCAAGAGTTGCTAGAAGAAAACTCATCTCAAACTCTTGAAAAGTTGTCTTCATCTTTGAGTGTTGATTTATCAACTGTAGGAAAACGCCTTAAAACTTTGGGAATGATCCAAATCGAAGGAAATTGGGTTCCATATGAATTAAAACAGAGGGACGTTGAAAGGCGTTTTTTGACATTGCTTCAACGGCACAAGAGAAAAAGTTACTTCGGATTATTACTGGTGATGAAAAGTGGATACACTATGACAATCCTAAGCGTAGAAAGTCATGGGTTAAGCCCGGACAACCATCATCATCAGTGGCAAAACCTAATATTCATGGGTCTAAGATCTTTCATTGTATTTGGTGGGATCAACAGGCTGTGATTTATTATGAGCTCTTACAACCCAACGAAACCATCACTGGGGATCGTTATCGATTACAATTGATGCGTTTGAGTCGTGCATTGAAGGAAAAACGGCCGGAATCGAGCGAAAGGCATGGTCGCAAAACCAGTAAAAAATTATATAGAAACTCTGTAATGGGAAGTCTTAACCCACCCCCCGTATTCTACAGATGTTGCCCCTTCGGACTACCACCTGTTCCGATTGATGGCTCATGGTTTGTCAGGGGAAAATTTCACTTCTCATGAAAATTGTAAAAATTGGATTGATTCATGGATTGTTTCCAAGGGCGTTCTTTCGACGCGGTATCCGTCTACTACCCGAAAGATGGGAAAAAGTAGTGGCAAACCATGGGCAGTATTTTAAATAATGTATTTTTTCTTCTTTAAATAAATTGTTATTTTTCACTAAAAAAAACGCTTCGAATTAATTCGAACACCTAATATAAATATATATTGGTACTTTCATCACTATAACTATTTTTGTTCCTTAAAACAAAAACAAATATTATGAAGATGTTATTAATGATTTTATAAGCACTATTGTAGTTTGAGTCTTATTGTATATGTAGGGTGGGTGGATGGCCACTATCCTACCCTCCAGTTTTAAATTATAATCGACCGTTTTTGTATTAAAAATATACCAAAAAGAGTGTATTTGCTAAATGTAGTGTAAAAATGCTTGCAATCTAATTTTTATTCAACAAATCTCTCAAGTATGATCTATAGATTATAGGGTGGGATAGAGGCCACCCACCCACCCTACATATATATATCGGTACTTTCATCACTGAAACTGTTTTTGTTCCTTAAAACAAAAGCAAATATTATGAAGATGTTATTAATTATTGTATAAGCACTATTGTGGTTTAAGTCTCATTGTATATGTAGGGTGGGTGGGTGGCTACTATCCTACCTTCCAGTTTTTAATTATAAGCGACAGTTTTTGTATTAAAAAATATATTTAAAAAATTATATCTGCTAAATCTAGTATAAAATTGCTTGTTATTAAATTTTTAATTTAACAAATCACGCATGTATGATAGAGGACACCCTTCATCCTGCATATAATTGTTATTTGTATCACTGTAACTGCTTTAGTTTTCTAAAACGAAAACAACAATTATGTAGTTATTGAATTGACGAGGCGGATGCATAATGAAACTCCATAACACATTGGAATAAAACAACACAGTTGAGAGGGTTTAACATTTATTGTTGGACACTGCAACATGTTTCGCCACGCAGTCTAGTATTCATCTGCCTGATAAAACCACTGTGTGGTGAAACATGTTGCAGTGTTCGACAATAAATGTGAAACCCTCTCAACTGTGTTGTTTTATTTTAATGAATTATATAGTTGTTGTTAATGATTTTATATTATAACTTAATTAGTATGTAGGGTGTGTAGGTGTCCTCTATTCTACTTTTCAGTTTTAATTTATATGCAATAGTTTCCTTACTAAAAAATTTTGAAAATAAAGGAGTTTATAGGCTAAATTTAGTGCAAATATGTTTTTTTTCTTTAACAAATAATTTCAACATATTAATTGATGAGGCCGTTATTTGTTGAAAATTCATATCACTTATTAAGTATTAAAGTAAAAGCACTTTTTATAATTTTCAATAACTTTTATATGTTGGAATAAAACGCAACAAATAAAAGTTTTTGAAAATTAAAAAAGTGCTTTTACTTTAATACTTAACAAGTAACAAATAATTCGTATATGATCTATAAGTTTGAGGGCGTTATATAAAACACCCACCCACCCTAAATTTACTGGTTACTTTCATCACTATAACTGTTTTAGTTTTCTAAATATAAAACAAAAAATTATATAGTTGTTGTAAGTGATTTTATAAGCACTGTTGTGACTTAAGTATCTTATTTTATATGTTGGGTAGGTGGGTGTTTACTATCCTATCCTACAGTTTTAAAATAAACAAGCAACAGTTTCCTTATCAAAAATATTTATACACTAAATTCCGTGAAATGATTCTAGTAATTAAATGGCTCTATAGCAAAACACTCATGCATGATTTATAAGTTGGAGGGTGTGGTAAAATCCACCCTACATATACTGCATTATTTTCACCGCTGTGACAGTTTTAGTTTCTTAAACAATTTTATATTTATATAGCATAAAACCTAATTATAACTATAGTGGTATAACAAAGTTTTCTAGTTTAATTTCGTCATATTCAAGATTATGGAGGGATTTACTTTGTGGTAAAGTCTTCAATTATTTAAAAATTATTATTTTGTTGTATTTAAATTGTATTTTCTAAAAAAAAAATAATTAAAAATAAAAAACTTTGTTTTATTCAATTTACAAAAATGTATAAAGAAGTAGAAGCCTGTAACATATATAACTAAATAATAATTTGTAAATTTAAATTAAAATTTGAAACTAGTACAAAATTTAAATTGGGATATATTATTAAACATAGATTTTAGATATTAGATTTTTACCTAATTTACCTTTTAACTAAAAAGTCAAAAGATAAATCTAAAAAAAGAAAAATACCTCGGTCGTAAGTAAAAAGAAAACAAAGAATGTGGTTAAAAATGTAAACGTTACTTAGATTTGATTAAAGCAGAAGTAGTAATTATTTCATCATCAACACGTGATAATTATTATCCAATTAAATAAACATTATAAACGTTTTTAATTTTCTCTAAAATCTTAATAAAAAAATGGTTTTAGATTTAGTAAATTTGAGAGCAAAGTATTTTACAGAATTATTTTTAACATCAAATTCTTAAATATAATAACGAAAATTTTTGGCCAAAAAAATATTTCAAAAAAATAACAATCTCAAGATTCTGAATTGGTAACCATATTTGATGTTTATAAACAATGAATTTTTAATTTTAATCGTTTTGTTGTAGTTTACAAATAATTAGTAATAAGCGAAAAAATCTAACCTTGTGCTTGGATTGAGCTGGCGAAGACAGCGACGAAGAAAAACACAACAGCACGCGGCATCCTGGTGCGAACTTAACAACACTGAATTCAAATCTGTACTGAAGCGAATGTACAAAAATCAAGTTAGCAACATTTATGGCGTTCACAGCGAAATGATGTGTGTTTGAACGGATGGACTGTTTATAACATACTGGACAGGTAGCCGCTATGAATGAATTATTTCAACACATACATGACGCATAAGGACACCAAGAAGGCCAATTGTACAGCATCAAAATCCGTACAATCGATTTCCTCTCCATTCTCACCCTAGCTCAGCGCCGGCCCGGCCAATCGCCGGCTCAGTAAATTACTCAACGCCCCCAAACCCCCGCGCCGAAAAATCCCCAAATTCCGTCTGAACAACGTGTTATTATGTAATTACGACATTATACGCGTCCACAATTATTTGCGGTCCGTAGCCAGAGCAAACATGGAAAACGGTTTTGTGCGATCGTGTTTTTTTTTGGAAAATTTTGAATTCGCGGAACGGCGCGTAATTACTGGACGCACGGTGACACATGGATTAATTAAATATTCACGGTTCGTTAATAAGCTGGACAAACACACTCTTCTTCGCCGGCTTTTGATGGTCAAAGTAAATAACCTTATGCGAGTGTTGTTAGAATCTTAAAAAAAAGGACAATGTCACTGAGGTCAATGTTTCCATTCAGCAAGTTTTTTCGAGTATAAAATTTTATATTTAATTTAAGTCCTATAAAAACAGAGAATCCTTTTTTTTATTATTTGAACAAACTAATGCAAGATATAACTTTTTGGATATCTTAAACATATCTTCATAATAATTAACCCTTAATGTTATACAACAATTTAGTTGAAAAATCGTATAAATACTTTCTTATATGTGTAATGAAGTGGTTTTTAAAGATAATATTTTATCCTTTATTTATTGAAAAAACTATAAATAAGCTTTTATATGCGAGCCAGAAATTATCTTTCATGTAAGACATATTTTTTTACACATTGGCTAAGACCATCGCAATGAACCTAAAATCTCCTAGATCCAGGAGTAACTATAAACTCCTAATGAAACAATACAACCTTAAAAAGTTCCTGAATAGACAGAAGTTTTACACCAGCCTCTGCAGAGGGTGCTAAACTGAAAAAAAACGCCAAGCATGAATCCAGCGATATCAATCAATCGGATGTTTAAGAATATCAGACATCCAAAAAGTCTTTTGGTGTTTTGGGCTCGCTGAACTGTGATTAGGAATGAGTGAGGGAGTGAGGATGCTTGAGGTACATCTTGCTGTATTGGAAAAGGCATGGAATATGATTGTCGGATTTCTATTTGACAGGATCGATTAAGGATTAAAATGATAAAGTGTTGAGGTATTTTAGGAGGAAATATTTATAGAGCAGACATCGATACTACATCGAGTCAAACGTCTTTTTTTATGTACAGCGGACTTGTAACCTTCCATGTGCTTGGTTAGGAGATTGAAAGTGAGGATGGTAACTGGAAGTGTTACTTTTGGGAGATGAAGCCAAATTGGTAGTCAGGAATGGACACATTAGAGGATTATAGACTTTTTTCTTTTTATTAGGGATTCAAATAGTTTACCTCTTACAAGAAGAAGAATAATCGGACGGTAGTTATGAGGGATCATTATCGAGTTTTGGGATGCAAATAATTGTACCTTTCTTCCATTCACGGGGATTGTATTGACGTTAATAACAATCGTCGAAGATTGAACTATTTTTTCGAGATCAAAATGTTTAATGAACAAACTGACATGATTTTGAAACACCCTGTATATCTTTTTTAATATTATCATATCATAAGTACACACAGTTGCCATCTGTTTCAAATTTTAATACAAAACATTTACACACCTGTTGTCTGGGTGTTATAGAACAAGTTTTTAATATATAATTTATTTTGTTGTATAAATAACTTTATACAAATTCTTATATTATGATTGTACATATAAATAGCACAGCATTTCTAGAATTTCCAAGAATGTTTCCCCATCTAATTAGTAATGACCAATTATAGCGCATGTTTCCTCATGGAGCAAAATTTTTACAAAAAACCGGATGGGAATAAGAACTCGCGTCGAATGTCCTTTGGCGCGAAGAAGGACGCGAACAGGGAAAACCCGGCGCGTACGTGAAGCCATTAGCTTTACGAAATATAATAAATAACGCTGCCGGTTCTGGTTCGTAAATTAAGGATAGAAAAATAAAATGAATAATACATAATGATTTAATAATCTAATACTTATAATGCAACAAAAACACTGTTATAGTGTATTTTTCAGTTATATAATTTGTTTAAAGCAAATATTTATATCTTCCACCTTTGATATTTTAAGATAATTGTGGTGTTGATATGTACATATACGTATATTTCTTGCTATTTTAAATGATTGTCGGTATAATTTGCGATAATTATATGATTATGTCATTTTATACTTCTTCATGAACAAATCGTATTAATAACCGATAATATTTACCAGTAAATGTATAATCAATGACCATCTTTGAATTATAAAAAGCAGGTCCAGAATAACATAAACATTGCCAATTAAAAATTAAATATGACCATTGATATACTTTCTTCTAAAAAATACAAAATAATTCCCAATCATACACATCTAGGTTTTTCACAGAACTGAGAACATTATCTTGTAGGAAATAACATTTATATTTCGCACGAACTCACTTAAAATACGATTCGCATTAAAATGATAATTTAATCGAGAAATCCTTGATGGCGTTAAAATGCGATTTCCATTGAAGCCGAATCCTCACTTCCGACGTTGTCCAAAATTTGGCAGGAAGTTATTGACCTCTAAATTCGCCATGATCTTTCCGCGCAATCCTACGCACACACGCGCGCGCTGCATTTCTCATTTCTTAAAGTCGATCGGCGTTTCTCGTAATAAAGGATGTAAACCGCATTTACGATAACTGTTTTGGGTCAAGAGTACGGTGCGGCCTTTTCCACCAGCTCCAGATTACGCATTTAATCATTTTTCATCAGACCAGTCGAAGGCCGTCTGTAATAAGTCGTTTAGCACGCTCACAAACTTGATCACTATTCCTGAAAGCATATTTTGAGAACATGATTCAATACTGCGGGGA
Organism: Ontholestes murinus; assembly: GCA_963969525.1. Lineage (NCBI taxonomy): Eukaryota > Metazoa > Arthropoda > Insecta > Coleoptera > Staphylinidae > Ontholestes > Ontholestes murinus. The sequence continues at coordinate 11,087,882 of OZ018399.1, read as the reverse complement.
AAATGTACGTTCTTAGAGTACACAATTAATATTTTATGTATTTTAGTAATTAGCAATAAATAAATACTCAATTCTTATTAATTGTAAAAAAAATCTTGTGTAAATGATAAATATTTATTGTTTGTACAATATTTTAAATTTTCGTCATAATAATTCCTCCGATTAGAAGATAAACTAAATGCAGTTACATCATTTATCTTTTTTAGCTAACTTTATACATTTTAAGAATTTTACAGAATGTTAATATTATCGATTATAATATATTTACTTTTTATTTTAGATTTTTAACATGGCGCAGTTTACTATTGAATAGTTAGAAAATAAAAAATTTATTTTCGTAATGAAAAGTGTAAATAAAAATATGATACAAACGTTCTTTAATCAAATTTAGACATAATTTAATACATATTCTTCGTCCCTTTTTATACAATTAAACTTTAATTTAATAAACATTTTAAACACATCTTAATCCTTTTGACAATCCATCCAATACCAATTAACTGAAATAATCTCTTTCAGTTAATTAGTATTGGATGGATTGTGAATATGATTGTGATGTGTTTAGAATGTTTATTTAATCAAAGTATAAATTATAAAGAGGGACGAAGAATATATATTAAATTATTGTTAAATTTGATTGCCGATCGAAAATCTAACAATTTATTGTTTTCCTTTAAATTCAATTATTTATATAATATTTGTCTACTACTAAAAAACGAAAATAGTTTAAACTTACCAAAAACTAACATCTGTAACCTTTTACAGATAAAATAGCAAACAAATGTATTTTTGTACAAGTATTACGTATACTGTAACTATAAATCCACATTTTTTAATTTATTTGACAGTAGAGTAGAAAATTGTAATAGGTGGTAGGCAATCCAATCAACACACAAGTGTGTGATTAACATAAATTAATACCTATATAATTCCATTTATGCACAAAAATACAAAATATTTAATTAAATAAATACAATGAGTATACTTGCTTCTGTTAATATCCCGATTTATTTTTTAGTAAATAAAATAATTGCCAAATGAACTACTCTTTATTGAAATTATAGTCACTAAAAATAAATTGTTGCAATATGAACAAAGAAAAGTATTTTATTTGATTTATATAAATGCACCACGAAGTAAATTCCTCCAGTTCGAAACAATTATTATAAAGTTGTATATAATATAATAGAACATTGGCCATTTAAATTGTATTTATATTCAATTTAATTACATCATATACATAAGCTTTTGTTATTAAAATGATTGAATCCCGGAAGTTTTTGACGTTTTCCTCCAACATCTGAAAGTTTTAAATATTAGCAAATTTAAATATTAAAAACAAATAAAACGAAACATTTATAATTCCTAAAATTGTATATTTTGTACCATAAAATGACAACAATATAAATTATTTAATTAAGTTTGTTGGTTAAATCATTTATTGCTTGGATAAAAATTTATTTAAATTAACGTCAAAATGATTCATTTAAAAGATCATCGGGAAATTTCACAATCTTCACTGATTCACGGTTACTGGATTTTAGATGATTCTTCAAATAACCGATCCTCTCATTATTCCTGCAACATAGACATTTACATAGCATCACCTTTAATATTATAAATATTTATAAAAACATTGTTCATGTAATGACTACTAATAAGATAGATTTATTTTTCATCCGTTTTTGCAATAATTGTGTAACTTAAATTAATACATTTATTTACTAAAACATACCCCTTTGTAATAATATAATCACAATCTTGACTAATAGTATCACAGACAGTTCCACCTTTATGTATAAAATCAATTTCTTCAAAAATATTATGTTGGACTATATCCGAAGTGATATCATCAATCACTTCCACTTTATCAAAATACACATTAAAATTACGAAATATCTTATCATCATGAAACTTCATTTCCGAAAATAATTCATTGATTTCTGTGTTGGATAAAATTTGATGATCACCCTAAAATTTAACCCTTATGAGTATAATTAATTATAATTCAAACATACAAGACTTACTTTATCAATCATATCATTAACGATTTTTTTAATACTGTTACTAGTTGCAAAATCTGTGAACATATCTCCAAATTTATCGTACAAACGTGCGAATTTCTTCCTAGTTTTCGGTGACGTATAAACCATATCTTTAGGTGTGTACATCATAAACTCGCCCTCATTTAATACATTTCTTAACCAATCGACAGTAACTATATCGATATCTCCTTTATAAGTTGAAATCCGTATATGATCATCTCCCACTAGCATGCAGCAAGTTTTTGCACTCTCTGCTCTAACAACAATCCCACCATTCTCTCTAATGGCTGTTTCTACATTGTCTTTACTCCATGATCCCTTTCCGGATAAAACAAGAAACTCACGACCTTCTAAGGTATCGCTAACGTCATCAACAGGGGCAAAGGTGTAAATTTGTTTTTTCACACGTTTCTTCGGCACCTCGATATCGCCCAGTTCTAGATGACGTTTGTTCAATTTTTGGACACTGGATGATGATTTTGTTAAGCCATTTAATTCATTTAACGTGAGACAGTCATTATATGGTTTGTCCAGACGGATTTTCAGTATTCTTGGGAAGCGGAGAGTGTAAGGAGTTTTGTAACTATTTTGGATTTTAATTAATTCGGTTCCTCGTACCTTAACAAATAGTACTAAAATGTAATTTTTATACATAATATATGGTAAAATACTAACCTGTAGACAACAAGAATGTTCCGGTTTAATCCAAACATCGGGAATTTCTTTCCCCCAATACACGTTTAATTTTTCGTGCTCGTTTCCGTTCAATTTGCGCCAATAGCAATTAACTTTCTGTTTTAAAATTTTATACTCATCATAGCTCAATCCTGATTGAATTTTTGCGAAAGACAAATATTTCGGCTTTGCACCGCTATTATCAACCACTCCAACTAAGAATCCTCTAACGTTCTTTCTTGCAGCGCCCTCACCATAATATCCTCCTATTATTATTACATCCAAATCAGACATGACATTCTCAAAATACTAAAATTACAAGCAATCAATTTTATTGCAAAACTTAACCAAACTTGAGTCTTAAAAAGGTCTGTATATCGTGGCGAAAAACAGTTTTCTTCGAACTGATTAGATAAAAATATAAATAATGTAAATGAATACTTAAAATATATTAATATTTTGCTATCTTTTTGTATGTTAATGATCAGATATATACCACAATATTTAAAATAATAGTATAGAATGTAGTAAAAGTAAAGTAGCTCTTGAAAATTAATATATATATGGATACTAATAAGTAGAAATGGTAAAGATAAGCATAAGCTAGAGAAGTAAAAATTGAATATATGAATTCTAGACAAATCCGAGTGAAAAAAATAATGAAACATTTTATTTTTAAGGTTGCATTCCCTACCATATTCAGTAAGAAATTGCATCATAAAAAATTAAGCAGCATCAGAACCTAACAAATTAATAAATTCCTATAATTTCTTAGGTAAAAACCACAATTTATTAATTAAATTAATTAATAAATTAATTAATTATAAATTAATTAAAAATAAATAAAAAAATATTAATTGAGTATGAAGTACAATATTTCAGTCTACACTTGCAAATATTTTGCATCCTTACTACTTCAACAATTGTAGAACAATAATTTTTGAACTTTGAGAGACAGAAAGGGTTTTTTTGGGCACAGATATGACAATGAAAATAATGACTACAAAAATAATTACTAAAATAATAATGATTCAGAACCTCTAATTTCATCTTCCACCATCCTTTACGGCTCGCTGGAGCATACACAGAATCCAGATCTTTGAAGACAATTCCTTCTTCTTCCTTATCCATTGAATCATTCAAGGCCTTAATTACGTCACCCATTTTGGTACCTTCCTGGTATTGGCTAATCTGAATAACACCTTCAACAGGTGTTATAAGATCTCTTAACAGTTGTAATCGAACCTTTAAAGGTTTATGCATAACAACCTCATCATTTAATAGTAATATGTCAAAGGCACAGAAGCACGGTGTGAACTTTGGATGGTTGATATTTAGCTTCTTGACATCAACAGACATTCCTATCAATAACGTAATTTTAAAAGGTGAGATGACAATCATTTATCAACTTTTTAATTTCTTTACCTTTACAGCCGAATTTCCGTTCTATTTTATTCCAAATCATTATTTCACCATCTAGAATAACACTCTTCATATCATTCCGAAAAACGTTTTTTAATTTGCTGGTGTAACCATTGGAATCATAAGATTCCCCATAATTTCCTGAATACTCAAACCCCTGCCTTGAAAAGTACTTGAAAACTCCATCTTTGCAATGTAGTTGGAACCGTTCGCCATCAAACTTTGTCTCTATGATGTAGGATTTTTCCGTTTTAAAAGCTTTCCGTAATTCATCGCTTGTACACCTCGTCGATAACATTGGTTGGAAATGTTCAAACAGAGAAACTGTTGCCTTTAAATCTAGACGAATATTCGGATCTTGTAGAGTATCACATATCTGGAATTAGTTTAAATAGGTGAACAGATAAAGTGATAAGAAAATAATATTTATTTAGATCTAACTAGATGTTTATTATTAATAGTTAACTGCAGAAACTGTATATTCATCAAATAAGATTAAATTATGAAGAGAGAAATGTATAATTTAATTAAAATTCTTTTCATCATAATGATGGTTGCGACCTACTACATGGTAATTCATAATGAACACTGTTTTATTCAGTGTTCAAAATTCTCTTCATGTAATCCAAAATCAAGTAAAAAAATAATATATTACATTACCTTTGTAAGACTATGAACATTGTTGTACAAATCGACAGCATCTGGGTGGAAAGCTTTTAAAATATTATCACGGCCAATTCCCAACCTGAGCTCCTTCAGCAGCATTCGTATTACCCATTTTTGCTCGAATTGGGAAGTGTTTTGAAGTAAACTGAAGACGGCTTTCTCTTGAGCACCTGTCACCATTCAAATTTTGCAATTTCAGATTTGTAAATGAATTTGTAAAATCAATTAAGTAGCTAATAAATATTAAAATATGTGTATATCCAGAAGATACAACCTAAAGTTGTATAGATTATATAGTACTATGTAGTAAATGATTTTGGTACAAAAAAAATTAATATTGTTGTGGTATTAATCAGGGAAGTAGTGTTTCAATAATTTATGGGTTATGTTAATAAAACTCATTGTAGAATTATGATTTGAATGAATTAATCCAAATATTTTACTATCATGTAATTTTATTTTTTGTAAAATCCTTCATCTAAACATTTAATTAATAATAAAGTGAAAAACATTTAAATTTAATTATGAATATATGATTAATCAATTCACCAACTTACGTATATCATTTGCCTTTAAAGCAATTTCATCCAAAAACTGATTAATTTGAAACACTGAAAGTTTGGCGGGATTATTAAATCGCTGCTTCAAAACGAAATGCGCTGCATCAGAAAAATGCTTGATACTCCTGTTATCTGATGTTTTGTAATTCTTTAAAAATTTTGCATCCTGACTGGTCGGGCTCAACCCGAGTATGTTTATTATTGTCTTGACTAACGTGAATTCTTTTAGGTTGTAAGGTCCACGATCCCTCTCCTCGTGCGGCAACAGAAGACGGAGCACTGGAAAGAAACTCTTACTCACATTTGGATTTGTCGTTGTTAATTGCTCTGCTTTCAAACGGTATTTTTCAACTAATTTCAGAAAATGTTTCCTCTTATCTTCGGAATTATTTGCACTTGCTATTTGTTCCAGTGATGTGCACAATTCCGTGAATGATAGGTGTGAATCTGTATTGTTCATATTTGTTCTTAAGTTAAAATTAATAAATAAAATGTTTAAAAATTATTTGTTACGTATATGACATTTCTATATTTTGTTGACAATTTTAGAGTCCTTTGACAGTTGATTGTTTTGAAATGTATGCAACCAAATAGTCAGCATTAGAAATGTTAAATTTAACGTGCACGTTAGCAATTTAAAAGTAAATTCTACACGCTTAAGGTTTAATGCATGAAAGTTGAATATATTTAAATTCTAAAGCAATGATGCTTACTTATTTGTGAAAAATTGTATATTAAATGTTCAATTTTTTTAAATAACCGATAACGGATCATTTAGTATTGACAAGCGATAAAATAGGCAACATCGCGTTCCAGTCGCAGCTCGCTTTCCCGCGCAATTAGACAGTTGCAGGTTGGTCTTGTTTTGAGGTGGTCATGTCTTCTGTGTTTTCTTCATGGTTGTAAAAAGTTCAAAATATTTTATTGAAGTTGACTGGGCATTAGTGATAAAATGGGAATTGTGGGTCTATTAAACTTTGTAAAAAATAATGAGTCCAAATCAGCTATTAGAAAAACGCATCTTCGTGAATTTCAGGGTAAAAGGGCCGGTGTCGATGCCTATTCCTGGCTGCACAAGTCCATTTATCCCTGCGCCGCTGATTTGTTTATGGGCAAACCGACACTCAAGTAAGTATAATTAACATTCTTGGATTACTGTAAAATTTTCTTATTATGATATTTTAAAAACTATCATAACCTTTATTGAAGATTTCATTTGTTTGCTATATAATAAGATATATTAAAGTCCTTTACTTGGTTGTAGAAAATTCTAAATTACTGTGATATATGTATTAATACTTATTTTCATTATCCAGATATGTTCAGTATTGTATGAAACAAGTTAAATTATTGACCAGCAATGGGGTCACTCCTGTGCTGGTGTTTGACGGGGCGAATATGCCATTTAAAGTGGTCGACAAGAAGCGTCATGAGGCTCGCCGTAATGCCAAGCAGCGGGCTGCAGATCTTATCGCAGTGGGAAAGCAACACGAGGCCTACAAATATATGGTTCAAGCAATTGATGTTACCCATGAAATGGCTCATAATGTTATAACAGCTGCCCGAGAGCAAAACATAGATTGTATTGTTGCACCGTATGAGGCTGATGCTCAACTTGCTTATTTGTTAAAAGAAAATTTCATTGACATAATAATTACTGAAGATTCTGACCTTATTGTATTTGGATGTGAAAAGGTAAGTTACAATAAATTTTTAATCTTTGTTGCATTCAAATATCAGCTTCTTTTATGAATTGATTTTCACTGATGTAATTAATATTTTCACAAGAGAGAGTGATAATGTTTATATTATTTCCACTGATTATTTATGTTAAAAATAAAATTGTTACAACTAATTAATAATTTGTTGTTGATAAGTATAAGAATATATTAAATAGGTTTTGTATTATTTTTGATTGTCTGAATGGTTAGTTCTGAAGACATCAAATTTTTGTAAATATAATTTTATATCATCGACTGTTTAATAATGGTTTTGTTAAATTGTTTTTATTAAATATAAACAAAAGACTTATTTGCTTAAATTTAGGATATTAAATTTAATTGTTTATTTTTTGTTATAGATCTTTTTTAAGCTAAACCCGGATGGATCTGGTGATCTTTATGAGCGAATTCATTTGGAACAAACACTAAGAACAAAGTCAGTCAGATTCAAAGAATTTAAATTCGATAAATTCAGACGTGCCGCAATCATGTCCGGCTGTGATTATGCTAAAAGTCTGCCGGGCATCGGCTTAATAAAAGCATGGAAATTCATTAACTACGTAGAAAGTGAAGATGTTCGTTTTTTTCTCAAGAAAATTCCTATACATCTTAAACTAAAAGTGACTGTGGATAAGGAATATGTGGACAGTTTCATCATGGCGGAAATGTCGTTTCTGTATCAGTTCGTTTTTGACCCAATAAGGAGGAAAAAGGTAACATTTGACGAAGTCCAAGAAGAACATGCCGAAGATTTCAAAATTTTCTGTAACAGCTTTAAAAAACAAGAAGCTGATGAATTGCAGTTGGCGTTAGGGAACGTTGATAGAAATAATAGAGTGTTTGGGCACTTTAATTTAAATAGTGTGGTATGATTTGGTAAATGATGGTTTACACGTTAAATCTAATAATAATTTTTAGGCTAAAAATTCTATTTTTAACAACAGAATTTCTGAATCGGCACCAGTTAAAGTTGAAAGTGTGCAGTTTGTTGGTTTCAATGAAATACGAACAAGTTTGAAGAGGACTGTTCTTAAGGATCTACCAGAAATAAATACTGATTTGGTGAGTTGTTTATTACAAAACTTTCTTTCAGTATTCAATCCAAACTAGTGCTCTAAATTTTTTTAAATTAAAACAGTAGTAAAATATGTATATAATTAATTTTATTATGTATGTTATATTATGTAAATTCTTTTAAGTCATGTTTCATTATGCTAATAGATGTATTAACTACCAATTATGATTATCTCTCATTAAGTAAAATATTATGTAAAAGGAAAGGGTAGTAATCTAATCATGTCTTGATAAGTACATTTGTAGTAATGTTTTAACTTTTAAGTTATTTAGTAGGTATTATGATTAATGATTAAAAAAATTTGTATATTTTATACATTTGTTAGATAATACAGACTAAAACTTTATATATACAAAATTTTTATTACAGTATTTTTTTTTACAATGGTTTTTATGTATAAATATATGTATTTTCTGACAGTCGATAAAATATCTTAGATGGTTTCACTTTATTATAATTGATCAAATCCATAAATTTAAAATTGCATGAATGGTTTATTAATTGCAAAATTTATATCAGTGACTCTTATGAGTGTTTTACTGATTGGAGGGTCTAATAGAGACCATATAGTGCTTAATAATGGAAAACAGGTTATTTACCTTTTGTATTTGTTGAATTTTAGTATAAAAATTTAATAAAGATATTGAAGCTTCTTTTTCAGTAATTGTCCTGTGTACTTAAATCACATATTTTTGCTAAGTACAAACCTAATTCTAATGTGTTTTAGGATGATGAGAATATGATCAGCCTGTACAAAGAAAGCCAAGTTATCTCCCAAAAAGAAAATAGTCCACCTCTCGAGCCGCCCAGAAAGAAACCGAGGAAGTGTAAATTCGTTAAGCACAAGGAGGAGGAGGAGGATGAACATATTAGAAGCAGCTTTTTTTCAAATGTAAGTTAATATCTTTTTTTTTTTTGAAGTTTTCAAAATTATTTAGTCTCACTTCATATTGATTTTGTTAATCATCTGAATTTTATTATTTTAAGTATATTTTAGCCTTATGTTATAAATAATAATAAAAAAATTCCTCAGGCATATACAGCAACTGATATAATAATGAAATCTAATGGTTAAAATTTACAAGGATTAGTAATTTTGACAGAAATTATTTCTTTCAGAATTAATTTAATAATAAAATATTAAAATAAATAATTTAAAAAACATTTCATAAATTTATATCAATAAGTTTTAATAAGACTACAAAAATAAATTACTTATTTAAACAAGTAATACCATGTCGGATATTGAATTATACAAAAATAAAAACTATCAAAGTAACAGTAGATTATTTGAGAGAAAAAGAATACATACAGACTATTGTTGCTTTGATAATTCTATTAATTGCTTTAGATAATTCAATATTTGGTGTGATATAATTAATTACTAGTTTAATTTGTTTTTCTAGTTTTAACTTATTGTAGAGTTATGTAATTTATTGTATTTTTAAATTATTACCTCTGTTTTTATTATTTATAGGAAAAAAGTCAAAGTGTTGAATCCACCTTATGCCCATTTAGTACAGATTTGCCATCTACATCGGATAATGATTTTGAGGAGGACAGTATAATTGATACCACCAGTGATTCACATGTGGAAATGCAAATAGACTTTGACAAAAAAACTGATGATGAACATTGTACTGAAATTGAATCCATAGATGACATAGAGAAAGAGAAAATAGAAATATCTACTTCACCTACAGAATGTATTGAAACTATTGATTTAGAAAGAAAAGATATAATAAGTGGGGCTAACATTGATCAAGTAAATGATATTAATAATCAAAATATGATTATTGAACCTGAAATTCAGTTAGAGCTTGAAGTAGATATATTGTCCAAACCTGTAGAGGCTGAAACAAAGAAAATCAAACAAAACACTGTAATTGTAAGGCCGAAGAAAAGAGTAAGTTTTCTTAAGCAGTTGACGACTATTACTGAGCATGCACGTACTTATATGTTTGAATATGATATATATTTGTTACTTTTTTCCTAGGAGCAACCGTCGAAAAAAGTAGGGAGAGGCCAGATGTCAATTTTACACTTTTTTGGAAGGAATGGGAAATAATTTCATAGGATACTCGTACATGATCTGATACATTGATCAGTATTAGTTTGTGATTTTAGTTTTAAGTGTATTTAGTTGGCGTCGTGGAGTTTCAAAATTGACATATCTAGAATAAGCAACTGGTTTCAATTTGATTCGTTATTTGAATCGTAATAAAAGCATGCTGAAGAATTGATGAGTTAAGAAAATAATGATTACAGTTTCTTATATGGTTTTAGACTTACTTGGTTGGTGGTTTGGTTCTTTTAATAACCTCACTAATCATTTCTTTCTTGGTGGAAAATTTTGAATGCTCGTCTTTAAACTCTTTTTAAAAGAAGGTTATTTCCCACTAGAGCTTTTTCGGTACAAGGTGGTGTCTGTAAACGACGATATTTCAGTTTGGTGTGGTTTATCATTATTATAATATTTACTTGCTGTGATTATGAACACCTCAGGATGAAATACTTAAACTGTATTATTTATTTATTTGTTTTTATGTTTTTTTTTAACAATGTACAAGTGAGCCAAGTTGAACGGTAAATTTTTAATAACTCTGTTCTTCAATTGTATATTGTTAATTCGAATAAGTTTGGCTGTTTAATTTGCTGACAATATTTTTATACGTTCAAAGTTTTAAAATTTTAATAAATGTTTTTGTATTAAATGTGTGTTTGATTGTAGGTGCTCCATTTTAAATTATTGCTATTAATTTTTGCTGTAGCTAAATAATTATGACATTGGAGATGTTTCACTTTGGCATAATTCTAATTTAATATTAATAACTCTGTTACTCTTTCTGTTTCAGCCTCATCAGAATCTTTATTCTTGCCCTGCCTTCTATCATCAAATCCCTCATCCTTCTATATCCGTCCACACAATCGTCATCTACTCTGCTAGATGTCTCCACGTATCCTTCCTATCCTTACACAGCATGCATTCTCTGTATCCCTCATTCTCTGTATGCTCATCCATTTATTTCTCCCTCTTTCCTCCATCCCGCATCTTGCCCTTACCAAGGTAACCCTCTTTTCTCTTCTGAAAAGGTTTTTCCCCTCCAGGTATTATAGTCTCTTCATATGTACCTACCACTCCCAATAGCACTCATATTCACTCTTCTCTAAGCATGTGCCTCACTTGTTTCTCCACCTTCTTCACCTTCAAGTGCACCCAACTTTAACTTAACTGTAATGAACTCTGCAATTTTTAATTTAATTCAAATGGTTTTGAAAGGTTTTTGTATACAATTTGTTTTAAATTAAAGATGTCCCGCAATAAATTTACTGGTAACTTCAAAATTTCTGTTGATATGGAATAATAACGCCAATTTTCAGTTCTTTCTGTTATGATTTGAACAGTTGTGATTCACTCTGGTTGTAGTTTATTTATGCCTAGTACCACCAGTAGTCAAGTTTTTTACCATTTCTATATACAAAATATATTTTAAATTTATTAAGTATGTTTATCTAAAGAAATTAATTTCATTTAAAAAAAACAATTTAGGGCAAGTAACCTTTAGAGTTTATTTGGTGATGAGTAAATCATATTAATGAATTAAGAGAAATAGTACAGGAGAAATATGAGTTTGTATGTGTAATACATAAATATAAATTACACGTAGTGCTTGAATTAAGATTTTAAGTAGTAGTAGTAGTGTTTGACTATCGACCACGTGGTCCTTCCGCCGTGTGTTTTTTGTATTTGTGTGTGTGTGTAAATGAGCTTGTTACTTTAAAGGATCGCCTCTAATTTGTATTGTATCCCAATGGTGAATGGTACCGGTCACCCATCCAACTACTAACCCGAACCAACGTTGCTGCACGTCAGTTCGGGGCCGTAACCGAATGGGCCACCACTGGTGTGTAATTAAGATTTTAATTTATTTGTAATTTAACTTATTTACTCATTGGGAGTTGTATATAGGATTGCATAACACGGGTTTTACATCTTCAATAACCATCAATTAGTATGTTTGGTTGCGTGTGCGGTAAAAATTCCATTGTAAACAGTGTGTTCCTCTTGATATAATAAAAATCGTCGCTGTGTTAATGATCACATCCTAAATTCAATAAAAAGGTGACGAGTTAAAGTTAAGAAGTGTAGTAATCACCAGACATAAGTAAACAAGTAAGAAATCATTGGTCGGCCCCACGTGTTTGGACAGTAATTTACTTCGCCGGAATATAGAGGGGGCGAGGAGTTCGAAATGATAGCGTTGCTGAAGCTAGTCGAATATAGTTTGAATTATTCGAAGGATTTCCCGGATGTGATTCACGAGAGCGCGAATTTCATAATTGTGGACAAGCCCGCGGATTTGCGGATCAACAGCAACCAGAAATGTCATGTAATATTGCTAAGGTAAACTCGTCGATTGTAGTAAAAAAAAAACTCTTTTATTTGCAGTACACCGTGCAAACTTTTCTCCGAGAAAAATTCCCCAAATATGTAAACGAGAAACTCTCCCACGATTTTTACTTCGTGCACCGTTTGGATTATTCTACCAGCGGTGTGTTATGCGTTCCACTAACGAAATTGGCTTGTAGGGAAAGTTCGAAAAAGTTTCAGTTGCGCCAAACCAAAAAGTACTACATGGCGATCGTGCGAGGGATCCTATCGCAACAGTTTGTGGCGGTTACAAAGGGCATAGGTAATGGGGGCAATCCCGGCGTGCGTTCGAATTAATTATTTAATTGCTTAATTTGAATAGGGGAGGTCGTGAATGGCGGCGATGTGCAAAAAATGTGCACGGCGGATAGCCGTGACTGTGTTAAACCGAGGGACGCAACGACCTTGCTCTTAGCTTTGGAATTCGGGTTTTATGAAAATTATCCAGGGACGAAAGTACTGATCCGTCCAATAAGCGGCAGAAGACATCAAATTAGAGTCCACTGTTCACATTTAGGGCATACTATCGTCGGTGATTATACATATAGCAATAAACGAGATATAAACCCCAACAGGATGTTCCTGCATTCGCTTAGGTCAGTATAAAATTTAAATTGTCCAACCCGGATCGTTACAAGGATACAGTGTAAAATTTTATTGCATGGTTATTCTAAACACCAGAATACCTATATTTTGTTAGTCACATATTAATTATTAATAGGGTTGATACAATTTATTTAAAACTCTTTTTTCATATAATATAATAAATGAATCCTCTAATTAGTGATTCATTAAAACACTTGGTTTTGTTTCACTATTTAATTCATCGTAATAAATACTAATTAAAACAAGTGAAGTAAGGAATAAACTGTGTGTTATTTTCATTTACAAAACACTTCACGTAAACTCAAACCAACAATAGCCTCTATATATTTGAATTTAAATAAAAAACATGCAGATTTATAGAGGCTGTTTTAAATATGATAAAATTAGTCTTTTTTTTAAACTTAGGACTAACACTGATTAGAAATCTAAGATATATGTAATATATCAGTAAATCGATTTATAAATTTTGATCTACTCTATAAAATCCTGGTAATACCGTGATAAAAATATATAATGAAATTATATTACTTAAATAAATATTAAACAAAAATTGCATATGCATTTTCAACAGGTTGTTTATTTATTCTACTGCTTCCAGTTACGCGTGTATCGCCGGCCCGACATTTTTAATTATTTCGAACCCGTAACAATAAAAAAAGGAGGGTAAAATAGGAAATGAGAAAATAACAAATAGCGCAACGTAGACAGCCGTGAATTGCACGCAGAAGTAGACTGTGTATTTATGGATTTTACAGGTGGTGGAGAATATTCAGAATTGTCACCGGCGATAAGTAAAGGTTCTGTGCATCTACCTGTAAGCAGGTACGCGACAGGAAATTTATAGATCATTTCACAATAAATGTTCAACAGCGGAACATATTACAATAAATATTTCAGAATAATGCACACCGGAATATTTATGGCCCTTGTTACGGCCGTAAAATGTAAAAGAACACATCGGCTCATTTCATACAAAAATTATTACCAGCAGATAGACACTATACACTTTAATTTTTTATCACTCGGCCTTAAAGAAAAGTTAAAGAAGAGTAGAATTGTACATTACAAATGTTTATTATATTTATTTCAATCACATCGTTATATTATAATTGAGTTTATATCTAAATGAATCGAACAATTTCAGGTTTATAATATCCATTTCATAAATCGTAAAAAAGTACTTAACTTTAGGATCAATTGCGTAAACATTAAATTCGTAAATTCGTGAATTTAAGTGGATTTATTAAAAAATGTCCCCAATTGTTGCCTTATTATGTATAAAAATCACCGTATTTATATAAAAGGGAGGTTGTGAATATAATTTTTTTGTTGGAATTAATTCAGATTTTAATATATTAATATCTTTCGATATAAATATTCAAATATAATATTGAAATGATTAATAAATCTGCTGTTTTCTGTGACATTAATTAATGAGTGAGTTTTTTCATTTTATAGAGTTTTATCAGTTTATTAGTTATATCACATAATAAGTTAAAATTTAAATTATTAATGAAATTTTTAATATATTATATTATTTTACAGACCGATCAACTTAATATGTTTTATTATTTTACAGACGAACTTACCATTAAGAATGTAATATTGAAAAATGCACGGGCTTATATATCCTGAACGCTTAGAGTATCTCGAAAAGCCCGAGCTTTTTTTTTAATGCATGCAGCTTAAATCTTGTTGATGAGCCTTGATGAGGATATAGTGTGCGGAAGAATGTACTCATTAAGTAAAATAAAACGTGAGCCCCCGGAATTTGTGAATCTAATTATCCGCGAACTGACGAAATACGATCCGCTACTCCGCGTAATTAATTGTATTGACCTAAATATGTAAATATCGGGGCGTAAATATATAAACGGTTTTTTTTTTCTGTGTTATGGAGTAATCGAGGAACACGGCACTGTTACGTCCAAATTTGATTGAATATCGATTTTTGAAACTTTCGGCGCAATATCACGCCCGATTTGGTCCGTTTTATTTTCTATTTCATTCATTTTGCGCACGTATTATTGCGGGGGCAATCATTATAAAAAACCTGTTTTGGACAAAATAAAATTTATTAGGCCGATAGACCTCCAGGTCGATAGCCATTTAGCCGAATTCAATTTTTTTCAATTGTATATAGATTTATACTGCAAATATGTTTATATAACATAATTGAAAATATAAAATTTATTTAAATATTTCGTGAATAACTTTACGTGAAATATTATAAAATAATAGGAATTTAAATCATAAGTGTTAATTTAATTAAGTGATTGTCCAGGCTTTCAATTAGTAATATATTTTTATGAGTGTAAACTTTGTTTATATCACAAACTTTATTAAATGAAAATAACACTTACTTCACTTGTTTATTTAAATGTTAGATGTACATTTCGTTCACAAGGTGAACATTATCTATAACAAACCAATCAATCAATAAACAAACAGTCAGTTTGTTATTAATAATGTTCACCTTGTGAACGAAATGTACATCTAACATTTAAATAAACAAGTGAAGTAAGGAATAAACTGTGTGTTATTTTCATTTACAAAACACTTCACGTAAACTCAAACCAACAATAGTAACTTTATTAAAATTACTAACTACAGTTTCGGCGCAATTGAGTTTTTAGTTTAAGAATGACCAGTTTAATTGTATCGAATTTTATTAAAGTCTGTATTATAAACAAAATTAAATCAATTGATGAAAAATTTAAAGAGAGATAAACAACTTTATTGAAAATAGTGTTACATTTGATAATACGACAATAATTATCTGATTCTCTTCTTTTTTCCATTGGCTATCGACCGGTGGTCTTTCAGCCCTCAAAATTTAAACTTGCTTATTAATATTGAATCTTAGAGGCGTGTTATATTTTCAACTAACAAAAAAATCTCAACGTAAATTATTTTGTTTGAAGTTTATTTGACAGAAACGTATACATTGTCATTTACATTTTAAGGTCTTGGTTTGATAATCATTATCATGTAATAACTAGTTACTCAGTAAAATAAAAAGATATTTTCTTAATATTTATTAATACTTACTAAAAAGATATAATATTATTTTTTATAAAATTAAGTTTTTGCTGTCGAAACTTTTCGTAAATTTACAATATGTTTTTTACTAAGAATGCTATTTTAGATTGTTAGAAGTTTTAAAGCAACATAAAGTAATTAAGCAATATTTTTTTTGAAATCAATTTGTAATATTTTTTTTATTGTAGATTAATTCTTCCAAACGATATAGAAAATATTGACGTTGAGACCGAGGACCCGTTCAAGGTGGAAAATTATGAAAACTGGACGACGACGACAATTTGCAATAGTTTATCAAACGGCTACAAGCTACTCGACAGGGTGGCCGATACTTTTTCCCCGGATTAATATTTGAAACCTCATTGTCCCGCATTACAAATAAATGTTTCGTTTATTTCCATTTCGTGTTTGTGTGCTTTCCTTGAAAATCCAGGTAATTTTATTTCATCCTTTCTTTTGTTGTATACTTACCGAGGGTTGAACGGATGCCGCCGGAGTGGGAGGTCATTACCTGCTAAAATGGTATTTTAAGGGAACGCTGGCGATAATTTCGCATTAGTTTTGTGATCCACCAGCACTGACCAGGTAAGCGTTATTTGAATAATTTTTTTTTTTTTACTTCGCACTTTTCCAATCGATTTTTTTGAATCTGGACGGAGGGAAAAGTGCGCATTATAAAGTGTTTTATGATTATCCGGGAAAGTATTATATAATGGTGTGTGACGGGAGAGCGGGGAATTTATTTGGAATTATTGATGGCGAAATGACCGTCGCTTTAAAACTGATTTGGGAAATGAAAGTTTCCACGTGATTGACCTCTGTGTATGTATAATGCCAAATATGCATGCATTTTTAATACGAACGTTGCCATCAATTTTGAGTTTTGAATGCGCGACCCCTTGCGATGGGGTGGGTGATTTGACGTCGAACGAAACGTAAATAAAGGGTTTTATTTTCTCTCATCAGTGTAGCTTTATTATTTATTAAATTAATAATAAAGTTGTAGTAATGAGATATAAAAGATAGAAACACGTGTCTTTCTTGAATTAGATTCTCGTGGTGAAACATTTTGTAATATTGAGAGAGACAAACATCTTTATTGATTATTGAATACATTCATTATGTACAATATAATCGTAATTGATTTTTATTACGGCTATCGACCCATGGTCTTTCTACCAGTCTTTGTAATTTGATGTTGTTAGTTGTCCGTTGGTGATTATGTTGATGAAGATGTAGATGAATCATGAAAAGATGTTATGAATTCGAAAATTGATATAGAAGGATGTTTGGTTTTGGTGTAATATTGAAAAAACACAATTTTCACTTTATTTTTTAAATTAAATTCTTAAAGCCCTAAAAAAGATTATTATTAGAAAACTATGTCGCATATTTAAATATTTGATGGTGTAGTTATTTTCATATTAGTGATTTGTTTCGTAGTTTTATAAAATTCATTCCGTATTTTAAAATTATTAGACTCTCGTTAATTAAATTTCCAACAATCTTCGAAACTACCGCCATTGACACGTTTTATTTTGTAATTAAATTCACTGAAAATATGCATTAATAATCGTCGCGCCAAAAATTCCGATAAGTAAATTTTCAATCAATAATCAATTTAATTAAAACCCATTATTTGTATTTTCTAGTTGAAAATTCTTAATTTACAAATTCCCAACCTCTGTAATTACATCAAAAATTTCAATATACGCATTGTGTTATTTAATTAAATTCGCCGTATCGAAAATTTATGAAATACGCAACAGAATTATAATTATAGAAAAAATTTCTAATTACTGAATTTTTGTCGATAGTTTAGTGAAAATTGCACGAAATAAATATTTTTAATTTGTTTTAATCAATGATCTAATAATAATTATTATCAGGAGTCGGGAATTCAATCAATAATGGCTTTATAAGTGCTCATAATTTGAAATTAAAATTACTTTTACTAAATTAGAATAAAAATTATATTCATTTTTTTAATTTTTAGGCTCGCAACAATTGTTTCATTATGTATACATCATCCGTTTTGAAGTTCTAATTATTTTTAGATTAATTGTGATATTTTCCAGGGTATTACAATGCATGCAAATTTGCATTTTTAATGCCAGAACGCGATCACAGCCATCAATGTTTAGTGACGAACGCGCGCCCCCTCGCGTTAGGGAGGGTGGACTAGAGGCTTATCCAAATATCATAAAACAATTATTTCAATAATTGCAGCGCGTCTGGTTTCCCGCAAAATATTAATTTTTTTGTTTTTGTTTCTAGAATGTCGTCGTTCCTCGTTGTCGTCGCCTTGTTGTGTGTGGTGACTGGTTCTCTAAGTGCGGAACTTAACGCCTCGCAGCCAAACAATGAAATTGCCACTCAAGACACCCCCGAAACTTTCACTGGAATTACACCGAATGGATTATTCACCTGGAACAGATATACTATCATAGCAACAGCCACTGCAACCGTTGTTGTGGTTGCGGGAATTGTAGCATCCGCATCGCTCCTATTGCCTTTAATTGCCTACAAAATATGTTACTTGGTGGGAGGCTGTTCCTATGGCCTAAACACGTACGTCGATCAATTCATCGCCATGGACGCGCACCCGCGACAAAAGCGGGCGGTGGAATACCTGGGGCCCATCCTGCAAACCCTCGCCGCCGCCTACGAGAAGTACGGCGATGATCCAAAAAAAAAGACCGAGACACCCAGCTTCTTCACAAGATAGCCGTGCTAATCCAGATGGCACCTGTTGCTGCACACATAACCAAATTGAGCTTTTTCATTATTCATCTGGTGGTTCAATTATACTCGCTGATCAGGGTCCTTCTTAACTTATTCCACAGATTCTAATGTAATATACATGGCGATGCTGCTTATTAGTGTAACGTTTTAATATGTATACGAGACCTAAAGATAATTAACTATGTTTTCCCATTTTATGTATTCGCCCATGTAATGTTTATTAGGGTAAGGAGCGTTTAATTATGTTTATTAAATTTAGAAAGTTATATAATAAATATATTTACAAGAAGATATTATCTTTATGCAGATTACTTTCTCATATTATCCAACAACTATCACTTTAAAAATTATAAATCAAATGCTCAATAAAAATGATTATTTTCATTTAATTATTGTTTACTCTGTTATTCTTAATTTATTGATAGTTTCACAATTTTTGTTTATACTTATCGTGAAACGTTTTATTTTTGATATTTTTGCTTATTGAATTTTTCTTGTACTGCATTTTAATTCAAATAAATTAATTAATATATTCAGGGAATATGTGCATTTTAAATAAAGCACAACAGAGAACGTAATCAAATAAATTGAAAACCATTACATATTAAAATATGACACGTTGTGAAATATTAAACAAAACCTAATTACACCGGCAATATTTATTACATTACCGTACAATTTTGCGCGAATAAAGAATATATTATTAAATACGGCTCAATCAGAAAAAGGAATCTTAATTTGATAATTGGAAAAATCCCAATTAAAAATGATGTTCGAGAAGAAAAACTTATTCAGCCGGCATATTTTAATTAACGATTCCATAAATACCCGTCCCCCGTTCCGGCTTGAGTGAAATTTTAATTGTTTTTACACACGATAAACCCGAACGCACCTCATAGGGGTAGCGTTTTTGGGCAGCGTAAAACGGTCACATGGTGGCGTGTGTTTCGAGTGCATGGGGGAAAACTGAAGGGTTGGACACTTCTATCTTTAATTAGTAAGACACCAAGTGCTGTTCATGTCTAGATGCTCTACAATTACTGAGTCCTGACAATTGAGACCCTCCTCCGCTCCATCCTTGCACTCTATATTCCGCCCATCACATCCCCATTCCCATCCCCCTCACCATCCACGGCGTACAATATTTGTATAGGAATGATACTCAAATATATGTCACCAAACACTACACTAAATTGGATGTACCCTTTGGATCCGCTTTTATTTTCTTAATTAATATTCAACATTGATTTCGATGAATATGGATTCCAATTTACCTGAATGCAGGGCTGCAGACTCGCACTTCTAATTCAATTTATTTGTCCTCGATTTTATCACGTACTTATTTTGTTACCCAACTTGATATTCAGACACGGGCAATGTTAATCATTCTTACTTTATTCACCACTAGCGACATACTATTTCTTCAGGCACTCGCTCGAGTCTGATTAAATTTTCAGGATTTAAGCAACGGAAGTACAGTTTTTGAATTGATACTCCGAGAAAGTTTACCTGAGAGTTGATTTAAATATATGGATGTGTTCGGTGTATATAAATGGATGTTGTTCTGCATGGCCTGGCAGTAATTTGACATTTAATTAACCTAATAAAATTATAAATTAACTGATTTCCACAAATAAACTCAAGACGTATAATATATTTAGATCACGTTCTGAGTGAGTTAGTGTGATTTTAAAGGTATTTCCATTCAGTCCTTTGTGTACAGTCGGGAGAATATAAACCCACACGAGTGGTTAATTGGAGCTGTATTAGATTGTATCACGAATACCCTCAACAGTTTCGTTAGCAGAACACCGGGGTCCCTTAAGGTTTTCGAGGTATTATTTTTTCCGCGCTGGCTGCTCTCCGTGCCTGCGGATTTGGCCCTTCCGCCGTTCCACAATTCCGCAGCCGATACGTTTCTTATACAACTGAAAATTCAACTACGGACCAGAGTACAACCTTAAATCATACGCATCACAGCGTGGATCCCGGGAAAATATTCCGGAGAGCCTCGCCGCGGTGATATATTGGGGTGAGAAGTTTTCCTTTTATGTTTTTGTTGTGAAATAGTGTATAAAAGTTAGCTTTATTATCCCCGCTATTTGTTTTATATAGGGCATAAAAATATTCTATCTGGACTTCATAGTTGTTTTATACGTTCGTAATGGCGGTATTCATTCGACGAAACAGTTCTAACCATTAATAAAATACTAAATCTACTGCGTTTATTATTTATATGTATACGTAATGTTTGAGTATATTGCACAATAACTTATTAATACGGTTTTATATACGCTTGGCTTTGGGATCAATAATAAAGTCAATATTAAAAATCAGATAAACATTTAATTGTTTATTTCTTATTATTACATAATTCATTATATTTAGTTGTTTATTAAGCATATGGCAAACATTTAAAGGGTTATTTCCTGCACTATTCTAAGAATCCTTTCTTGATTTTTTGAAGTTATAGGGTGAATAACAACTGTAACAGCATTTTATAATTCATTGACTATGGAGGCTTCTACTTCGTTATACATTTTAATCACAAATTAAACACAATAATTACTTGGTTTTGTATAACAGTTATTTATTTAAACGGTGACCAATGGTTTCAATACATTCACGTATCATTTTCAAACCGAAAGTTTGAAAATGATATGTGAATGTATTGAAACCATTGGTCACCGTTTAAATAAATAACTGTTATACAAAACAAAGCATTTTATAACCCAAAATGTAAAGTTTCAAAATGTACAAGAAGTGTTGAACATGACTACCCCCAGCTAGTCTGTAATAATCCAATTTTTTCCTCATTGGCGGCAGAACTCCTTTAAAAACACCAATCTTTTCTTCAGGGGCGGTTCCAAGGAGGGGGGGAGGGGTAATTGGGTAATTACCTTAAACATTGTTATTGGAATTAATCTCGCAATGGGAAGATATTCTTCTAATGTAGCTAAATTGCTAAAGAATTCGATTTTTACCCCAATTTACACAATTACGCTATGTTTTTTGTCCGATAATTTTAGAAATACGGCGAAACTCTAAAACATTGAATAAATAGATAAATCTTACGCTAATAACTTTATCTTTATCCAATAAGAGGAAAAATACTGCCATATCGTTTAAACAATTTATAATGATGCAGTAAATATTTTAAACGAATTACAAATTGACAGGACGAAACATCGAATTACCAAATGCCAGAGAAATAGGCCAAACGTGGATCAACCTATTATAGAGGATTATTTTGATTTATCTTTTCTTTTTTTATCCATTACGAGTGTCGGACTTATTCTCTACAATATGTCTCAGTTATTTCCTTTTTCACTTCTTTACCACTGCTTCATGATGTAGTTGTTCGTTCCAACCCTTCCTTGGTCTTCCTGATTCATGTTAGCCTTGTGTTCTATTCTTTTCGTTAATCTATTATCTTCTAATCTAAACCATCCTAAATATCTCTTACTGATTTTATTGGTGTAATATTGAGCTGTTAGGCAGTTTTCTTACTTCTATATTTCGTACTTTGTCTCTACTTGTAATTCTCTCTATCTTTCTTAGGTATCTCATTTCCATTGCTTTGGTTTTTCTGTTATTACTCATGATTTACTACTATATAGCAGTGAATATCTTACAATTCTTTTATATACTTCTGCTTTTGTTGTTTTTCTAATCTCTTTTTTCTCTAAGAATCTTTTCTTCGTTGTGTTGTAGATCATTCCTGTGCCTAGTTTTTCATCTTTTTCTGATTTGAATTGACGAGGCTGATACTTGGTGAAATTCCATTATATATAAGGTAAATAAATAAAAGCAGTGAAATTTTATTTTTCTGAATTTATCTCCCCCGTTTCCTCTATTGTTGATCCCAGGTATTTCAACTGCTTAACTTGCTCTATCTGTTTTCCGATTAACTCTATTTTGTGATTGCTCCCTTTTGGAGATATCATCATTGTTTTGGTTTTGTTTATATTCATCTTTTCCAACTCATCTTTGTATATTTCCAGGTTTTTCTTCGGAATCTGCTATTAGTGTTATGTCGTCGGCAAACATTAACATTTGCATTTTTAATAGTTCTATATTTTTATACCCTATCTTTGTGTTCTCGGCTCTTTGTTTGCTATTTCTTTATTCCTCCGATTCTTTATTTCCTATTCTGACTTTATTTTTGTTTTTTTTTCGGTATAACTCCTTTACTATATTTATTATGCTTCTTTTTATCCCACTTTCTTCAAGTATATGCCATATGTCCTCTCCTCATACCCTGTAATATGTTTTTTTTAGGTCGATTTTTTTTAACCCTGTAGGAAATAATCCAGAGGGTGCACGAGTGAGGTGCACCTCGACCAATCCAGTGATTTCAGTATTTTACTGTCAAAAACCACACTAAGATGCGCCATCGTGCCTTAACCACATTGTATTTCTTGTTGCTATCTAAAAATTTGCGATACACTTCACCACTAGGTCTTCCTGATAGAAATACCGGTCCAATTAGCCAGTCATCTACAATTCCAACCCAAACTGATGTTGAAAACAATCTTTAAGTATCTCATGTGGTTTTGTTTCAGCCCACACATGGTTATTGAGAAAATTCCTTATTGGATTCCTTGAAAAATGTTTGAAATGTTTCTTGGTAAACCAGTGTTATAGTGTGTCGATCAGCCACCTCAATTACTACACTGCTTTTGGGAGTGTGTTGTCATGGACTATACAAGTATAAAAGCTGTGTCGTCAGAAAGTTGTAAACAATGTCCGGTGGTATTAAAATATTTGAGATTTGAAGATGCTATAGAGGAGATATAGGGGAACCTTGTGAGACATCTTGCTGTGGTATAAATGTACAGGAGAGGGAATTACCTATTCTGACATAAGAAGATCTATTATTTAAAACCAAATATCAAATAAGAGATGTAGTAGAATAGACAAGGAGTTACATTTATACAGCAAACCACTATGCCACACTGAATCAAATGTCTTTTGGATTTTTGAGGTTTGTTGTTTAGATCTAAGAGCCAAACAACAAACAAACAAACAAATCATTGGATTTTTTTGTAGGAAGCCTATCTGATACCGAGGAATAGCGTTTGAAATGTGACCTAGGAGCTTACTTTTTATGATTGTTGCGAATATTTTCAAACCTCTGTGGCATACTGAATCAAAGTCTTTTGGATATCGAGAAAGGCTATAGACGTTTGGATGTTAGATGATGAGTGGATTTGTTTTGTATGAAGGAGATGATGTCAGAGATGAAAAAAAAATGCAGAAGAATTAAGAGAAGAAATAAAAGAAATAAAGCGGGAGATGAAGAGGAAAGAGGATAAATGGGAGCAAGATAAAAAAGACATGGAAAAGAGATACGAAAAATTAGAGAATAGAATAGAAAACATGGAGAAAGATAAGAGAAAAAACAACATCGTGATAAAAGGACATAATATAAGGGAAGAGAACATAAAGAATGGAGTAGAGAAGTTCTGCAAGGAAATACTACAAGTAGAAGCCAAAGTAGTCAAGGCTAATAAATTGGAAAAAGTAAAAGGAGTCGAGATGATAGTAGCGGAAATTGAATCTAGAGAGAAAAAAGAAGAAATAATGAAAGCCAAGAGCAGTAAATTGAAGAACACAAAAATATATATACACAACGATATGACCGCAACAGAGAGAGAAATACAAAGACAAATTAGAAGTATAGCCAGAGAGGAAAGAGCCAATGGTAACAGAATAAGGGTAGGCTACAGGAAAATAATAATAAATGGGGAACAATTCAAATGGAATGAGCAAGAGAAGGGTTTAGTAGCGGGGAGCCAGGTAAATAGACCAAAAAACTAGATGTAAATAAAATAAGGAAAGAACAAACAGAAATTGAAACAAATGCAAGAGACACAAAAAGTATAAAAAATAACAAAAAGGATAAATACAGAATATGGAGAATAGCAACTTGGAATATAAGGAGTATACATGGCAAAGAGGAAGAGCCGGAAAAGGAGTTCGAAAGAATGGATGCAGAGATACTCGCAATAACAGAGACAAAAAGAAAGGGAAAGGGAATGTACACAACCAATAACAAACAAAAAATAATATATAGTGGGGTAGAAAAGAATAAAAGGGCAGCTGAAGGAGTTGGTTGTATTATACACAGAGACATAGAACACCAAATAGAAACATGGCAAGAAATATCGTCAAGAATATTAACAATAACATTAAAAGAAGATAACAGAGTCAGAACAATAATTATAGTATATGGACCAAATGAAGACGATTTAGCGAGCAACAAAGAACATTTCTGGGAACAGCTTAACGAAACCACCGAAGCAGCCACTGGAGAAGTGTATGTAGCAGGAGACTTCAACAGCAGAATTGGCAAAGTCGTAAAAGAAACCGATACGATGAGAGGAAAATATGGGGAAGACGTATTAAACGATAATGGGAGAAGAATGTTAGATTATTGTAGGATGAACAATTTAGTAATAACGAATACATTATTCAAACACAAGGAGATTCACAAATACACCAGAGAAGTAGTAAATAGGAACGAAAAATCTATAATAGATTATGTAGTGACAGAACAAAGAAGAAAGAGCAAAATAATAGATACAAGAGTAAAGAGAAGTTTTGAAATAGGAAGTGATCACTACCTAGTAGTAACTACAATTAAGAAAGACTGTCAAGATAAAGAAAAAGAAAAGCCGCTTCCAACTACAACAATAAACTACAACAGGATAAGATCATATAAACTAAGGGATCAAGAAACAGCAATACGATATAAGGAGATAGTAGAGGACAAGCTAGCAGTGGTAAATGGAAGCGACAATGTAGATGAAATGTGCAATAATCTAAAAAGAAGTATGCTTGAGGCGGCACAAGAGACTTGTGGGGTTAATAAGAGTACAAACAAGAAACAACAGACAGCTTGGTGGTCTGAGCACATACACGAAAAGATAAAAGAAAAGAAAAAGGCATGGCAAAGATACTTAAACGACAAAAACAATAATAACTACGAAAGATACAAAGAAAAGAGGAAAATAGTAAAAGACGAGGTCAGAATAGCAAGGACCAGGGATTGGGAAAAGTTCGGTGAGACAATAGAGAAGAACGCAAAAGAAAACCAAAAGTTATTCTACAAAATTATAAAAGGATGCAGGAAAGAAAAAGGGCAAGAGGCAAGATACATACAAGATAAACACGGAAGAATTCTGAAGGATAAGGAAGAAATAATAGAAAGATGGAAAGAATATTTTGAAGACTTACTAGATACAAATAACGACAATGAGCAAGAGACGCAAAACAGCGATAAGAGTAACACAGAAACAGTAACGGAGAGTATCAACGAAAATGAAGTTCTGGAAATAATAAGGGAACTGAAAATAGGAAAAGCACCAGGACACGACCAGATAACAGCAGAAATGATTAAACAATTGGGACCTATTGGTAAAGATAAACTAGTAATATTACTGAACAAAATATACGAGACAAACAACATACCAAAAGATTGGCAAACAGCTCTAATTGTGCCAATATACAAGAACGGCGACAAGACGAAATGCACCAACTATAGAGGTATAACACTGATAAGCATAGGAATGAAAATATTAGAAAAAACAATCAACAAGAGGATAAGAGCAAAAATAGAGCACACACTAGAAGAATCACAATGCGGTTTTAGAAAAGGAAGATCTGCACAAGACAACATCTTTACTATAAAACAAGTCACAAAAAAAAGAATCGAAAATAATAAAAACACATATCTAGGATTTATAGACCTAGAAAAAGCATTTGACAGGATACCAAGAAAGAATCTGTGGAGAATACTTGACAAAAGAGGTATAGAAAACAAGACAGTCAAATTAATACAGAACATATACAACAACAACAGTAATGCGGTAATATACAAGGGGCAAATATCAAGAACATTCAAGACAAAAAATGGACTAAGACAAGGAGGAGGACTAAGCCCAACACTATTTAACATATATATGGATGAAATAATGAAGAGTATGAAAGCAGAAATCATAAAAACAAATGTAGGATACAAGAATATGCAAGTGGTCAAAATATCAGAAGGAGCATACGCGGACGATATAGTAGTGATAACAGAAAATGAAAGAAATTTGCAGCACAACCTGAACGTATGGAATAAACATCTAAAGAAATATGACATGAAAATGAACTACAACAAAACAAAGGTAATGATAGTAGGAAAACGGAAGGAACACATAAATATAAGGATAGAACAATATTTGATAGAACAAGTGGAGCAATTTAAATACCTAGGAGTAGAAATCACAGAAGATGGAAAAATGGAGGGCGAATTAAGCAACAGAATAAACAACACAATAAAAATGTACTATGCAATGAATAACATACTTAATAACAAAAAAGAGATAAGTAGAAAGACAAAAATGAGTATATATAAAACAATTTACAGACCTATTCTAACATATGGAAGTGAGACGTGGAAGCTAACAAAGAGAGATAAAAGTAGATTACAGGCAATAGATATGAAATATTTGAGAAAAGTAAAACAAGTAACGAGAAGAGACAGAATAAAAAATAAAGACATAAGAGAAGAACTGGAAATTGAATCATTAGATAAGTTTATAGAAAGGAAACAACTCAGCTGGTGGGGACACCTAATCAGGATGGAAAGCACAAATCAAACAAAACAAATTTGGGAAGCAAGATCAGGAAACAAAAGAGGAAGAGGAAGACCAAGAGAAAACTGGGACAACAAAATAGAAGAAATAATAAACAATAGAGGAAAGACAGTTAAACAAGCGAAGGAACTGGCGAAGAAAAGAAGAGAGTGGAAGTAGTTTGCAAATAAATAAAATAAAAGCATTGTAACAAAGTAATGTAAAATTCATAGCCTACACCGAAAGGTAAATGGCATTTTTGATAATATATAAGGAAGCCGAACTGATGCGGAGGGATAGCGTGGTAAATGTGATCTAGGAGCTTATTTTTTATGATTGCTTTGAATATTTTCACCAGTACCGGAAGCAGCGTGATTTGCCCGTAGTCAAATCAATATTTGACATAAATAAATACATTGATGTGATAGTGCCAGCAAATTACTATTCTTTAAAATCTGTTATGGATAAATCAGGGTAAGTGATTTATTTTGTAGTCATAACAATAATTCTCATTCTTGCAGATTTATGGAATATTCCGCATTTTTAAATTATTCAATACGTATGTACCTGAAATATCAAACGAAAATCTACCTGCCGTTTAGATTTCTTACCTGCAATACCCTAGCCGTAATATCTTGCCTAAAAATCGCGTTTCAGTGAATGTTTTCAGTAACAGGGAATCATCGCCGGATGTCGTGTAGTTAGATAAGAATTATCCATATTTATATGAGAGGCATTAACCCTAACAGAAATAGGCGCCCCTTCGGAATGCTCGGGAGCTTACATTTCAACACAGGTTTCCAATTCTTGTAGACAAGACCACCTGATATGACATGTATTACTAAACAGGAGGGTAGGAAAGAAACGGCGTTTTAATTTCGTCGTCGCGACGTGGGGGACGTCAAAGATTTGACAGAAATATTGCGGAAAACGGGCCGTTTGTGTGTCATTGCTTTTAGTCATTTAAATATAAATATATGCACAAACGTGAATTAACTACATACATTTGCATGTCCACAACTAGGTATTGAATTTCGAGGGTCGGCCTCGCCCGCCCTACTCGGGTTTATATTTATTTTTATTGGATTTATTTCCATTATATAAACATTTTATGCAGTGCCCTCCAGACATCATTTCGCTGCCCCCTCCTTGATATCATTTTTCTCTCCCCTGATGAAGAAGTCTGCACTCCACGTTCCCCGTTCGTTTATTTAAAGATCCTTCTCGTTAAGCCGGAGCAAAGGTCTCCCCCAAGGATGCAGTTTCCATTATTTAAATAAAACATGAAAATTTCAGCGAATCGAATAAACATGCGCGTTTTTTTTTTTTGATAAAATCGGGGTAAATACGTATACCCGGGCCGTGTTTAAACATCCGTCGCCTGGTATGCACGGCTACCACAGAGGAAATGGCCACTTTGCTACTACGGACTTCAAATATTGAAAACTACTTCCAGTTCCGTTTGAACCGTACAGAATTGCCCTTTGAATGGACAGTGATTCGCTTTAAATTATTTAAAAAATCGCTCACTCGATGTAAATATATACCGAAGCAGGGATCAGCGATCTTATTGTCATGAAGGGTGAAATGCGAAATTTGAGAACGGACTAGGGACCATTACATAAATAAAAGGTTTCCCTCTTTAATTATAAAACGTGTAGATCGAATATGTATTATTCAGTAAAAGTAGACTCGAATTAATGGTGAATTGGCTTTTAATCATTAACATCAGGGATGTTAATAAAATATATTAAAATCCTTCAGTTCGTTGTAGAAAATTAACTAATAACTTAAAAATTGAAAACATTAAATGTTAAATATTTAATGATTTAGTAATTTGCAAGTGTTATCAATGACATGGTAGTTACATTTAATAATAAATATTATGAAATACTATGTTGTATGTATAGAATTAATCGAACTCGCAAGTATAAAGTAGGAAAGAGGGATATCTGTGTATCTCCAAGTAATAAAAATTCTAACTGCAGACGATAAATTAAGAACCTTGACGAAAGGTTAAGGTGAAATTTATGGAGTAATAAATCGGACGGTATGAATTCTCCCTAATTTCACCCTACACAGATAATCGTTACCTACTATAAAGTTTTGTAGGGGCATTTCCAGGCATTCCGATTCCGCAGGATCGTCGGGCTTATAAAGTGCAGATGAGCCAGTCCGGTGCTGCGTGCACACACATCACAAGAGGGGGCTGAAATCTTTCGCAGCTTGGAGGCATTTCTAGATTGTGTTCGCCCAAAGAGCAAAGAGGATCTAATATTATATTATTTGAATATTTTATGGATCCCTAAAACAGAGGAAAATTATTTTATACTACCAACTTTATGAATAATGTGTATATTAAATATGGACCCTTCGTTTAACTTAAGGAAAATCACCTTTGCTATTCATACTTACTTGAATAATGCTTAGTTACGTAGCCGGTAAACATAAGGGGATGCTACTAAAAGCCACTTTAACTCGATGATTACTTTTTAACGTCATTTTCATCTCCATTTTTAGAATCGTAAAACGGCCGGCGCAACGGCCTTATATAATTAAAAACTGTTTTGGCCATCGATGCTATTCATTATTCATCCGTGCATTACGCGGAAATTTCCATTAATTTATATTTTTACGATTAACATTTAATTATTCATACTCTCAAAAGGATGTTAAATTTAACAAGAATTCCTTGTTCGGCGCGTTTATTGTAAAACTTTACACATTGCTCCATTCTGGAGTTAAAGGGTAATTAATTATCCTGGAGTGAAATATTTATCAAGGTAGTAATTCCGTAATTACTCCTGTTTGTACTGACATGCATTTAAATTGAATGCCCTCTTTTTTTCTAAACGATTAAAAAGTTTAAATAAATACCATATTTAGATGACTACAAATTACATATTTAATATATCATTTATTCTTAACAAATAAATTTTATGAGCTTTTAGTTTATGTTTGCTTAAATCTATTAAAAATATTAACAGATAATTATCTAATATTTACTAGATTGATTTTTCGAAGCTACAGATCATAATTAACACAAACGCTTTATCTTATAGTAATTACACTGAATTTAATTTAATCTACAAGATCCTTTTGAATTTGTTAAATCGTTTTTTTTTAAATTTCTTAATTAAAATGTTGGTTTTAATAATTATTTAATAATAAACAAATTTATTAATAATTACATTCTTTTAAGTAGATTAATTAATTAAACTCGCCCATTATCCCCCCTGTACACTCACTAAATAATATATAATATATGTATACATATAAATCTATAAACATTTATATTTAATAGCATAATTGCAAATCAGTTGTATAAATGCTCTTTCAATTCAATTATACGCTGACCGCCGTGATTGTAATTAATTTATAGTGTTAATTATATATGTGTTTTCATTTAATGGGAATTATTATTAAACGTAAATAATTACAAGCGGAGTATACAAGGAACGAGTTAGTACATAATGAACGTGTCGCCGGCCGGATGAATAAATAATAATATGTGAATTAGTTGAAGTCCACTTTTCATTTCAATTAGGTCCGACATAATAGAGCGGAGTTAATGAAAATCCCAAAGCTATTTTTCACGGCACGCAAACCGGGGGGTCGCACGACCCTTCCGCGCCCCGGCCACAAACTAAAAAATATCAATAAACTAGCCTAGGTAGGAAGGGGGAGGCTTCCTTACCGCTTTATCCTGTTAAGTATTCCCGCAGGAAGAAACCCCTTGAAGAGCCGTTTTAATAAATCATTGAAAAGATTATCTTGAGCTCCGCAGCGTTGCGTATTTTTGGGGATTGTTTCTTCCTCTGGAATTTTTAACACAACTCGACGGACTTCATATAATTTTCATGAGAGATTCTAAAATAAAATATATTTCAATAATGCATGTGAAAATTGAATGGGACGGGGTTTATCCTATCTGGCCGTGGATTTATTTTGTAATTTTATTATTCAGTCGAATGTTAATAAATAATTAAAATTTAATCAAGGCTTATTTATCAATTAAACATATCAATATTTTCATAAATGGAGTTTTCTTTAATGATATAATAATTTTCGATGTTGCATTATTATTCTAACGTGTAACATCTCAAACCTGTGTCCGATTTCATTTAAAAATCACAATTGCAAATCGATTGCCGCTGAATAGCCCAAGCCCAAGGCAATTTACTGCAATCATTCACACATCCCCAACACGAATTTCCGTAAAACACACAAAATTCAGTTGAAAATGTAAACAAGCGGTTGTTCATTAGTGTTCTTCGGCGCAATACCGAAATTGATGTTGGTGTTTTGCCTTTTTTTTGCAAGCGTATTACGTCCATTTGATTCGTAGACATTGCGAAAACTTTGTATCTTTTATTAAAACCTTATATTTAACCCTATTCATAATTATATAAGGAGAGGGGGTTTCAAAATTACGTCATGTTGTATATTTAAAAAAAATACATGTGAAAACAGTTTACAGTGTTTTGTATATATTTGTGTGGATATTAATTCATGTAATTTAAACTTGTATCTATTGAAGTTTATTACTATATAAAATATAAAATAATATTGCATACATTATTGTTGTAGCTCGTATCTATTAATGAAAGATATGGCATTACATAGCATAATTTATTAGAGTAGGTCAGTAGTACGATACATCATTATTTATAATTATTGAAATAAGTCAGTAATACACTACACTATTTATAAGTACGGGAATAGCTTAAAATAAATAAACAATTAATAATTAATAGGTTTAGATATGCATATTTCTTCAGTAAATTAATTATTTTTGAACGATAATTGCAATCATAACTGCAATTAAGCTCACCTTAACATATTGTAATTGCTATTATTATGATTTATTTTAAGTAAATGTTAAATTAGCTATTATTTTCATCCTTGAAGCACATTAATTTTAAGAGTTAAGAGCGTAAATTATTTTACACTCGTGCCAAAAGCGAAGTAGTTGATTATAATGCAAATTATGTAACACACTCGGTGTAGCTGAAGCTTCTCTGACATATTTACATACTTAATAATGTGTCTGTCTGCATTAACAAAACAATAAATGCTAAGAACGCAATTATGCTAATGAGAGCAGATGTCGACAATGTAGTCAATGTAGCAAGCGGCGGCGTACATGTTTGCACATCGGTGAAATTTTTGCGGCTGTTCAATCATCCTGCAGATCCTCCCAATCTGAACGAACAGGGTAAATATAATCATTAATTAAATCGAGGGGAATTAATTAAGTCCGCCCTGAATAATTAAATATGCATTGGGCACGTGAAAGGTAACACACAACAGCCGCTCGTCACGTCTAAACGGGATATTAATCCATTTTAATAATTATTTATTTAAGGGACGATGCTGAAAAAGACCTCGGTAAAAGTTTGAAATTAAATTATCTCTTTTAAGGCATAATTATCCTATGAATTAAACTTAGTTCATAAATTTGACTCCAATACGTCTGCATACTAAATTAATATAGATGAAAGAAAGTTTTCCGAAACGACTGAGTGCTTTTTACCTCTCTTCAATTCATATTATTATTAATGCCTAGTGCGCTTTATTCCTGAAACCCCTCTATCCGTCAATACATTAGGCATAAATATATTCATTCACGTCTCGGGCGGTAAAAATTCTTCACCCTTTTCGATGCAGTGTTTAGAATCTTTTTGCCCCCGTCCAAATTGGGGACGCCTAAACTGTGGCAGACGTGGCGTACACTGCTCTTTATAGTTAATTGTATACGATTCTAGGGGTGCTCACCCCTCGTGGGGCCATACGCACGTCCGCAATAATGAATACCGATTGTGGTCCTGCGAATAAAATACCGAAACAAGACGGGATTTCCTAAGAATGGCATGTGACTGCCGTGCCGCTCCACGCTGATGTCTCCGGAAGAATTCACTTTTGAAACACAGAAATTTCATTTTGCCCACGCCGACTATAAATTTGCAGTCCTTTGTGCAGTGCCCTTGCTGCATATGAAATTTTTGCCTCAATTAAAGCCGTTTAATTTTTATGTGCGATTTATTCACTTTGGATACTACAACGTTCATCACGAGTGCGCTGAATACGCCAACGTGCAGTTTTTAATATTTGTTTTATATTTTTCTATTTAATGAGAATTTTGTGTTTGTTTGATTTTAATCCACACATAACCAATATTTTATCAATAATAATTTAGTTTATGCAACTACTTACCATTCGTGATGAAGCTACTGTATGGGGTCACCTAGAAAACACAATATTTATTTATTTATTTAAACATTTATTACCCAACAGCCCCGAAGGCCAGTTACAGGACAAAATTAAAGAAAAACAGATCTATAATACAGTAATAATAAATATGATTCGAGTTTTAAGTTTTTTCGTCATTTATCATTTTATAATGACGATGATTTTGGAACATAAGAAACCATCTATTTCTGTTTGATCGAGGTTTGGAAAAAAATAATTATAATAATAATTATAATACATACCTTGTATTTATTTTGGTGTCCAGTTTTATATAACTATAAATTTCAGGAAAAGTATACATAAAAAGAATATAAGTGAACATTTATTTTCCCTAATAATACAATAAACTACGCAAGCTACACTACACTAATTTTGAGTATGTTATAAATCAATTAATACAAAGTCAGCCTTTACTTAGTCTTATACGTAAATGCTTGGTACTTTCCTGTGCTAGAAGTAAGTCTTATGCAGGTAGGTGCATGCAAGTGAAAATGTTCTACTTCCTCTTCGTAGAAGCTTTGCCGTTAAAACGGTACACGATGTAGATAGTCGCCGCCATGGCCATGAGGAATGCGTAGGAGGCAGATGCGACCAGGAGGTGCTGCAGCCAGGTGTTGTAGGTAAAGTTCGCGGATGCAAGAAGTTCCTCTTCGATGGTGGTGCTCTTGATGGAACGGGAAATATGCACCTTGGAGATTTTACATCCGGACTCTTTTACGTATTTCGACCACGTCCTGTTCGAGCCGATGATGTTCTTTTGAGTCTTCGGCAATTTCCTGCTGGCCCACTTGTTTGTTTCATAGCTACAAATTAGAAGCTTTTTGCGCTTCGTTTTTCCAACAGTTATGTGTTCGGCGGCGATCGTTGCACCTTCCAATATTCCCAAATTGCGTTTCTCAACAAGCGCCCAATTCCACAGTTCTGCTAGAGAGCAGTCACACTTCCAGGGGTTTCCTATTAATTTAAGCTTTTCCACTTTGGGATTCATAGATATATCCCAGGGCGTAAGCGAGGTTAAATTGTTGTAACGCAAATCAATAATCTGTATTTGCGACAATAAATTTAAAAATCGCAAGTCGTCAGCTGAAGAGAAGTGATTACCGTTTAAAATTAAATGCGTTATATTTCTAGTCCAATGGAATGCGTCCATTGGCAGAAAGGTTAAATTGCAATTACTCAAATCTAATGTTTGCAGCCTGGATAGCTGTTTAGGCAATAGCGGTCCACTGTGTGAAACTTTTAAAGGATTATTGGCTAATTGTAATTCGGTTAGGTCTGTGTATGTTAAATTGTTGAAGAAGACCGTTGCGTTTAGAGGTCTGCTCAAACCGCACGAATTAAGTTCCAAGCTCTCTAAATGTGTTAGGTTTGCAAATAAACCGGCCTCGAGTGAATGCAAATCGTTCCCGGAGAGAATTAGTCGTTTCATGGAAGTCATCTTTGAAAATGTTTCTGGCGATATATATGAAAGGTTACTATAGCCCATGTTCAGGTATTGTAAAGTCTCTAAAGGCGCTAGCAGTTTCACAAATACGTCGTTGAGCGGATTATATGATATATCTAATTCTATAAGGCTTTTAAATTTCGTCAAAGTCTCGGGCAATTTACTCAATCCGCAATGACTTAGCGATAATTTCAGTAGTTTCTCTAACGGCTGCACGGCCTCTAATAACTCCGAGGAAAATATCACGTTCCCTGATAAATAGAGTGTGCGTATTTTAGTCGAATTCGCGAAGGAATCTACGGTTAGGGGATTAGTTAAATGACAATGCGACAAATCTAGAGTATCCAAGTGTGTCAGTTTTTGTCCCAGTGTGGAAGCCACGTCTAAATTCCGCAATTCATTCTCGGCTAATATCAGGGTGCGGAGATACGCGGCGCTATTGAAAGTATCATCGCTCAACTCTTTTATTCCCGATCTCCGCAAATCCAGATACTCCAGGCGAACCAGGGGCGCGAAAACGAGTGCCCAATTAACGGCCGCGAACGTATTCTCTGATAAATCTAAATACTTCAAGTTGCTCTGCATTTTAAATACCGTTTTGGCGATAAACGTTAGCCCGCAGTTATTCATTTTTAACCTCTCGAGGCTCTTGAGAGGGTGGAACTCCTCGCCCTCGATCATTTTCAACGGATTATTTGATAAATCGAGTGTGCTCAGGGAAGTGATATTCGCGAAGAAGCGCGCATTCAACGTCTGCAGGCCGCAGTTGCTCATGTCCAGATAGAGGAGGGTGTTGCTGTACAGAAACGGACCGTCCACTTTCTCCAGGGGATTATCTTGGAGTTCCAATCTTATGAATCCTGCGGTGTCCCTAAAGATAATAACAAGTTTTTTGATTAAAATATATTCACATATTAATAAAAAACAGTATTTATTGTAACTTGAAATCATTAAATTAACTAATTTTCCTTAGGCTTAGTAATTCTACAGAGTAGCAATCAAGTTATTTTTTTTTTCTATTTTTTTCTTTCGAAAAATTGTTAACATCGTTTACATACATAAATTTGAATATAATTGGGTACCATTTATTGTTGGTAACAAATAAATGAGTATATTTCTAATCAAATCTGACATTTGTATGGTTAACATTATACATCCGTATAATCTCGTCGTGGTTGTGCGAATCTACTTCACTATTCCGCTGCCCGCTTGGTAATCGATATGTTACGGTAGATGTAATAAATCTGGTTTGCATTTATAATTACCGGTAATTATTAATAATAACCGTGCCGTTTGGTTAATATGAATAATTTTAAACAATTATTTATACCGGTAAATAATAATAATCACCAATTATGTTAATAAAATTCACTATTTTCCTATTAAAACGTAGCTTAGTATAAGCTACATACTTAAAATCTAAATACTTATTTCATGTTGTATTGGGTGAAGTAAATAGTTCTGAGTATTTTCCGCTAGATGTCTGTAGTGAGTCATATCATGATGTATACAAATGCTATAACGCGATGTGAAAGTGAAATTACGCTTCAAAAAAGTTCTTTGGTAGTTTTGTGTTTGGTTAAGACAACTTTCTAAAATAGAGGTAAAAATAGAAAAATTAATTGCATTCTTCAGTATTACTACGACCAAGATGTAAAGGCCAAATATTGCCCTGTTTATGGACATAATACAGTATAGAATGCTGTAGTCGTAATATGGAGGTTGAAGATAAGGCAAATCGTCGAAAACCGATAAAATCAAGTAAATGGTTGAGTCGAGCATGTAAGCATTTATTTCATTACCCAGAAATTGAAGTTTGGAATTATGTGTATAAGGTTAGTGTCAAAAAGAAGCTGGATGTAAGGGTGCTACATGAATTGACGCAAAAGAACCTTTTCGACCGAATTGTTGTCTTCGATTTTTTGCTAAAACGTAATGAAATCGATCCACTTTTGTAGTGGATGGAGACTGGTGAAGAAGAATGTGGCATATACAGCCAAAAAGGGGACAAAACAGGATCCAAAAATATATTGGTCAACAAGGAGCCAAAATTGACCAAAAACCGTGCCCAAAATTATCAAAAGAGGGAACCATAAATAACCAAATGATCGAAAGGCTTTGGCCAGTTTTGTCAAATGTGACCGGAAGATAAATTTGACTAATACTTTTTCTAGCTCAAAACTCCAAACCAAAATAATCACGATTAAAATTCTTGTTTGCAGAAAATGAAGGAAAAGAATTCCTAGAAAGGCCAAATAGAGGACAAAAAGTGCCAAAATTAACCAAAAAGGAACAAATCCAGGACCAAAATTATTAAAAAATTACCAAAAATCTTCAAAATTATCAAAAAAGTTTGAAAATGATGACTAGAATTAGGCCAGAACCAAAAATGATCAAAACAGGACCCAAAATTAAATTACCAAAACAAAAGTAAAAGGGGACAAAACAGGATACAAAAATATATTGGTCAATAAGGAGCCAAAATTGACCAAAAACCGTGCCCAAAATTATCAAAAGAGGAACCACAAATGACCAAATGATCAAAAGGCTTTGGTCAGTTTTGACAATGACCTCACGTCGGAAGATAAATTTAACTAGTACTTTTTCTAGCTGAAAACTTCAAACCAAAATAATCACGATTAAAATTGTTGTTTGTAGAAAATGAAGGAAAAGAAGTCCTAGAAAGGCCAAATTTGTGCCAAATAGAGGACAAAACAGTGCCAAAATTGACCAAAAAGGAACAAAACCAGGACTATAATTATTAAAAAATAACCAAAAATGTTCAAAATGATCAAAAAAGTTTGAAAATGATGACTAGAATTAGGCCAGAACCAAAAATGATCAAAACAGGACCCAAAATAAAACTAAAAAGGGACAAAACAGGATACAAAAATATATTGGTCAATAAGGAGCCAAAATTGACCAAAAACCGTGCCCAAAATTATAAAAAGAGGGAGCCATAAATAACCAAATGATCAAATAGCTTTGGCTAGTTTTGAAAAATGTAACCTCCCCCCATCGGAAGATAAATTTGACTAATACTTTTTCTAGCTGATAACTTCAAACGAAAATGATCACGATTAAAAATCTCGATTACAAAAAATCCTGATTTGGAAAAAAGAACGCCTCTTTGGGGAAAAAAACGATGAAAATAGTCTTGTAGAATAAATTTGGCTACTGAAAACTCAAAAAACTAAGAAAAAAATCACTAATAATTAGAAAAACACGAAAATATTTTTCGTAAAATCTACATTTTTACGAAAAATATTTTCGTGTTTTTTCTAATTATTAGTGAATTTTCTACAAATTTTTAATTATACTTGTCTGGGCCAATTTTTGTTATTATTCTATAAAAGCATGTATGATGAAGACAAATATAATAATAAAGTCCTCATCAGGATATTTCGAAAACATTTAGACATTCATTTAAAGTTTTATGTGCGTTCCATCACGGTTAACATAAAATAAATTACTTGAAACTAATTCTTCATAATTTTGAAGGAAGAAAATGCGGTATCTTTTATCAGTTTACCTTTAAAACGTTTCGACATTCATCTAAAGTGTTTTAGATGAATGTCTAAAACACTTTGACATTCAAAGTGTTGTCTAAAGTGTGATGACTCATAAGCCCTGCTTAATCACGGTTAACAAAACAATACATGACCTGAATAGATAGTTTGAATAATGAAAATGTGACATCTTTCATTAAATTTTTGTTAGGTTATCTTTAAAACTCTTAGACATTCATTTAAAGTGTCATTTGTGCTTCATTGCGATTAACAAAAAAAAATAACCTGAAACCCATTCTTCGTCAGTTCGAATGAAGAAAGTGTGGTATTTTTTAATTAAATCCTCATCAGGATATCTCTAAAACATTTAGACATTTATTTAAAGTTTTATGTGCGTTCCATCACGGTTGACATAAAATAAATTACTTGAAACTAATTCTTCATAATTTTGAATGAAGAAAATTCCGTATCTTTCATCAGTTTACCTTTAAAACTTTTCGACATTCATCTAAAATGTTTTAGATGAATGTGTAAAACACTTTAGACATTCAAAGTGTTGTCTAAAGTGTGATGGCTCACTCGTAACCGTGATTAAGTAGGGCTTAATCACGGTTAACAAAACAATAAATGACCTAAATAGATAGTTTGAATAATTAAAATGCAACATCTTTGTCAGTTATCTTTAAAACTTTTAGACATTCATTTAAAGTGTTATTTGTGCTTCATTACGATAAACAAAAAAAATAAGCTCAAACCCATTCTTCATCAGCTCGAATGATGAAAGTGTGGTATCTTTCATTAAATCTTCATCGAGTTGTCTCCAAAACTTTTAGACATTCATCAAGTTGTTAAAAGTTAACAAAAAACGATTGACCTGAAACTCATTCTTCATCAGTTCAAATGAAGAAAGTATGGTATCTTTCATTAAACCTTCAGCAGGTTATCTCTAAAACTTCTAGACATTTAAAATGACAAAAATCTTTCTGCAGCTTTTTAAGTTCCAGAATTGGTTGTTCCTTAGCTTTACATTTTCATAACTTTTACACAAAATATTCTTAGAGACATGAAATTACACTCTTAATCATCTAAAGTGTTGTTTGTTTCATCATGGTTAACAAAAGAATTATTGACCTGAAACATATTCTTCATCAGTTTGAATGAAGTGTGATATTTTTCATTAAATCTTCATCAGGTGATTTCTAAAATTTTTAGACGTTTATCTAGTGTTATGTGTGCTTCATCACAGTTAAGAAATATGAATGAACTGAAACTCATCATTCATCAGTTCTAATGAAGAAATGAAGAGATTGCGTATCTTTCATCAAATCTTCATACCTAAAACTTTTAGATATTCATCTAAGAGGTTATGTGTTCTTTATTACGATTAAAAAAAAATAAATGACCTAAAACTAATTCCTCATCAGTTTTTGAATGAAGAAAACGCGGCATTAAATCTACATCATGAAGATCTCTAAAACTTTTAGACATTCGAAGTGAATGTTACATAAATGGAACTATCTGTTAAACTAATTTTAGACTTTTATGTAATTTGGGATTTACAAAATATTGAAACGATTTTTCAACACGTAATTTGTAATAAGACTCATGCTGTCAATTCTAATTTATCAAAAAAAC
The DNA here is from genome assembly GCA_963969525.1 of Ontholestes murinus. Classification (NCBI taxonomy): domain Eukaryota; kingdom Metazoa; phylum Arthropoda; class Insecta; order Coleoptera; family Staphylinidae; genus Ontholestes; species Ontholestes murinus. The sequence goes on along the minus strand of OZ018399.1, from coordinate 11,047,426 downwards.
GACGTTTACTGTTTTATTACTGTTTCTGTTTTGTAGTAGTGAGCAATCATACACGAGGCTTATCCGCAAAATAGATTAAAACTGTCCGCCAATAAAAGAAAAAAATACCTACTTGAATGTGTAGGGGTCGACTTTGGCGATCCGATTGTTGGCGAAGTCGGCGTCGATTAGGTAGTGCAGTTCGGCGAACGACGCCCTGCGGACCTCAGTCATTTGGTTATCGGCTAATTGAAGCCTCCTCATCTTGATGTCCGGCGGAAAGGGCTCAACGGCCCTTATGTAATTTCCGTTCAGGTCCAAGATGTAGACGTTCGGACTTATTTCGGAATACGGTATCTCGGTTAAGTTACTGTCGGAGCAATCGGTCACCCAGTTCACGCGAAAATAATGGCACTCGCATTCTTCGGGGCATTCCAGCTCGGCTAATTCCCCGTTGAACGACTCCGACCGCCCGAACAGAAATACACTTAGCACGATGACTAATTGGGCGTGCATGGCTCCTAAAACAAAACGGACGCTGCTTAATTTGATTTCTCAAGAGATATCTTTAGTGTGTCTTTAAAAAAAAAATATAATAAAACATAAAATATTGCATATTAGGATATAATTGGCGGTCTTATAAAGTAATAAGCTCATTTAGACAAACAGAAATAAACAAAAACACGGCGGAAAGACCACGTGGTCGCTAGCCAAAAATACTACTACTACTCACTATTCGTATATGTAAAGAATTATTATAGTTTTAGAATTTGTATGCGGGCTGTTATCATTTCATAGTGACAAGTGTGCCTCCAGCGTTGATGATCATTGCAAAATTTTGGAATCATTACTTCATAAATCTTTCTTTTACGTTTTAGGGTTCATGTTGTAGACTTTCTAAATTCTACTCAAAAAATAATAACAAGCCTTTATTCTTATAGTCTTTAAATCTTCACTTTAATAAAGATTTACATATATTTTTGATTATGCGTCGTCTTATGAGGATTTTATGGATCCATGATATAGACTTCCTGAATTCTCTACCTATAGAAATAATAAATAACCTTTATTCTTACAATTCTTTGGATCTTCAAATAAAGGGAAAAACATGTAGATATTTTTAATCCTACTCATAGAAACAATCATCAGCTTTTATTCTTACAATTTTTTGGAACTTCAAATATAGAGATAAAATGTGTTTACTTCGATTTTAACATTTTTTTGATTATGCGTCGTTTTATGAGGATCGTCCTTGAAATAAAACACCTGTTATTCTGTGAATTACGCCAGTTTGACGCTCAGAAGAAACTACTGTAACAATTTTCAGCGATTTACGACCTGTGCCATATATGTTTCTTTACAGGAACATAAATCATCCGCGTTGATATGGTACCACATGCTTGAAGATATTTTGGTTGTATTAACATTACATTTACTAAATTTGTACTAAGCGTTTCTATTGTGCTCTCTACTGCAATTAACTAATAGTCGATGAGGAGATGAGTCTGTCTACTATTCAAGATACGGTACGTAATTAAAGTTGAAGTTGATGATAGAAAGGAGATAACAATTAATTTTGGTGCCCTCTAGTGCAAAAAGGTAGTAATAGTACCAAAGGAATCAACACTAGGTCGAATAGGAGAACAGGCGATAATAATGAACACCATAACAGGTGAAATGAAGAAGAGTTCATTAAGACCTCTTTGCAACACTCATCTCCTTTCTATTTCATTAAATTTTAGTCCAAACCAGAAGCCAAAGGGAAAAATTAAAATTTATCCATTAATTATTATAGTTATCATGCACGCACAAATAAAACGCTTAGTAAAGATTTTGAATTTAGTACATGTGCACTGATGAGTATATAAGTGTTTACAGTGACATAAATCATCAAGCCTGTAATCATAAAAAAATATTTTTCACTTTAGAGATATCAACACGTACCAAAAGTGTTTATTTACGTGTCAATCTAGAATTTTCAAATAATTATTTATATAATATGATAAGTATATTTTTTAATTTTGGCCAGTTGTAACAAGTTTTAGAATTTTTCACAGAAGCGAAAGTAATTTTGGCCAAAATTGATGATTTCAGTTTAATTATAACAGTTTTTGATATTATTCATCTCCAAACACATACCAAAACTAATTATTTTACGTGTTTATCTTAAATTTTAAGTTTTTTAAAAACTCTGAGTAACAGTCACCAAAGCATTTACCAAAATAGCCATCTTGAATTTCCAAAAAGCTGTTTATACAATATGAAAAGTATTGTTTTCAATTAGGTTCTATTAAGTTAGGATTTAGAATGTGTCGTTGGAACAGGAGTTTTTTGGGAAAGACAAGAGTTTATAAGACTAACTGTCTTTAAAACTATTTAGTTACGATGCTTTTCAACTCAAAACTGGTTTAAGACATTCAGGAGGATTGGGGATTGAGTTTTTTAATTCTGTATTCAAAACTGGTTTAAGAGGCTTCTGACTACGGATTCAGTTTATTAATTCCTTATTTGAATGTGCAGGATAATGTGTTCGAAAGGTTTTTCTTAACAAGCGTTGATATCTTATTGGCATGTTGGTTTTGTGCATTTTGGGCAAAACATCTCCTGGATTTGTAATTTTGTATTTGTAAATTTCATGATTTTTATGATAGATTTAGCTATTTCAATAAATTACTGAAACCAGATAGTTATAATCCCAAATAAACAGTATGCAGTAGTCTTTCAAAAACTCCAAGTATTAGTCACCAATGTGACGGAATTTTACTCGGTGATTTAAGAGGATAATTTCTGTCTGCTCCTCCGTAGACATTAAGCTTTTTATTTTAGTTTTAATTTGATTAGTTTTCTGAGCTGGTTTATATAATATTTAGGTACTTCATCAGAAATCCAAAAAAAATGTCATTTACCAAAACCTTGATAAAATGTTTTTAATGGTTTGTAGTTTAAAGGAGCCTTGAGTTCAAAAGTTATGTAAAATTATTTATTGTTTGGATCATATTTTCAATTACAGACCCATTAATATACAAAATTACCAGTTGCTACTATCAGGGCAGTACATAACATCGTGTGCATTAATAGTATGCATGGGATTTGATATGACTCACTGCTAGATTAATAAGATTTCGAATCTTTCGAAACATGCGGTTGTTTGAATAAAATCAATGTAAAATTCAATTAATGAATTAATTGTTATGATTAAGAATTTTTGAAGAAATCCTCACAAAAATTACAAAAATTTAAAAGTTAAAAAAGAGGACACCCACCCATCCTACGTATACATGGAATTTGAGTTACTGATGGTCGTTTAATTTCAAATTAAAGAAAACCTAATAATATTGATGAAATTATAAGAATTCATCATCACTGTTTTATTTATGTTAAAATGTATATGTAGGGTGGGTGGGTGTCCACTATCCTACCCATTAATCACCTCCAATTTTACTGATTAATATCTATTAACTGAATAAAATCAATGTAAAATTCAATCAATTAATTACTTCTTATATGCCAAAATTTTTGACGGAACCCTGTAGAATATTTTAAAAATTGAAAGGTGGAATAGAGGCCACCCACCCACCCTACATATATAGCGTAATTTCAGTCACTGATCGCCGTTAAGTTTCCAAAAAAAACAAAACCTAAAAATATTGATGAAATTATAGGAAATCATCGTCACTATTTTAATTTATGTTAAATTGTATATGTAGGGTGGGTGGGTGGCCACTATCCTACCCTTTAATCGGTTAAACATCGCTTCAATTTTAATGATTAATATTTATTAAGTGAATAAAATAAATGTAAAATTCAATCAATTAATTACTTCTTATATGCCAGAATTTTTGACGGAACCTTCTAGAATGTTTTAAAAATTGAAAGGTGGAATAGAGGCCACCCACCCACCCTACATATACATGGTAATTTCAGTCACAAATCGCCGTTAAGTTTCCAAAAAACAAAACTTAAAAATATTGATGAAATTATAGAAAATCATCGTCACTGTTTTAATTTATGTTAATATGTGTATGGAGGGTGGGTAAGTGGCCACTATCATTAACATCACGTCAATTTTACTTATAAAATTTTTATTAACTAAATAAAATCAATGTAAAAATTAATTAATTAATTAATTGTTATGATCAAGAATTTTTGAAGGAAATTACAAAAAATTGAAAGTTATTAAAGAGGAGACCCATCCACCCAACAATTACATGGAATTTGATTTACTGATCGTCGTTTAATTTCAAATCAAATAAAACCAAATAATATTGATGAAATTATAAGAATTCATTATCACAGTTTTATTTATGTCAAAATGTATATGTAGGGTGGGTGGGTGGCCACTATCCCACTCTCCAATCAGTAAAACATCGCTTCAATTTTACTAATTAAATGTTTATTAACTGAACAAAATTAATGTAAAATTTAATCAATTAATTACTTCTTATATGCCAAAATTTTTGACGGAACCCTCTAGAATATTTTAAAAATTGAAAAGTGGAATAGAGGACACCCACCCACCCTACATATATAGCGTAGCTTCAGTCACTGATCGCCGTTATGTTTCCAAAAAACAAAACTTAAAAATATTGATGAAATTATAGAAAATCATCGTCACTGTTTTAATTTATGTTAATATGTGCATGTAGGGTGGGTAAGTGGCCAGGATACCACCCTTCAATTAGTAAAACTCCGCTTCAATTTTACTTATAAAATTTTTATTAACTAAATAAAATCAATGAATGAATTAGTTGTTATGATCAAGAATTTTTGAAGGAAATTACAAAAAAAATTGAATTGAAAGTTAAAAAAGAGGACACCCACCCTACATATACATGGAATTTGAGTTACTGATTGTCGTTTAATTTCAAATCAAAGGAAACCAAATAATATTGATAACATTATAAAAATTCATCACCACTGTTTTATTTATGTTAAAATGAATATGTAGGGTGGGTGGGTGGCCACTATCCTACCCTTTAATCAGTTAAACATCGCTTCAATTTTACTGATTAATATTCATTAACTGAATAAAATCAATGTAAAATTAAATCAATTAATTACTTCTTTTATGCCAGAATTTTTGACGGAACCCTCTAGAATGTTTTAAAAATTAAAAGGTGGAATAGAGGACACCCACCCACCCTACATATATAGCGTAATTTCAGTCAGTGATCGTCGTTATGTTTCCAAAAAACAAAACCTAAAAATATTGATGAAATTATATGAAATCATCTTCACTGTTTTAATTTATGTTAATATGTTTATGTAGGGTAGGTAAGTGGCCACTATCCCACCCTTCAAGTAGTAAAACATTGCTTCAATTTTACTTATAAAATGTTTATTAACTAAATAAAATCAATGTAAAATTCAATTAATGAATTAGTTGTTATAATCAATAATTTTTGAAGGAAGTTACAAAAAATTGAAAGTTAAAAAAGACCACACCAACCCACCTTACATTTATATGGAAGTTACAGATCGTTGTTCAATTTCAAATCGAAGAAACCCAAATAATATTGATAAAATTATAAGAATTCATCATCACTGTTTTATTTATGTTAATATGTATATGTAGGGTGGGTGGGTGTCCACTATCCTACCCTTCAATCGGTTAAACGTCGCTTCAATTTTACTGATTAATACTTATTAAGTGAATAAAATAAATGTAAAATTCTATCAATTAATTACTTCTTTTATGCCAGAATTTTTGACGGAACCCTCTAGGATTTTAAAAAAATTGAAAGGCGGAATAGAGGCCACCCACCCACCCTACATATATAGCGTAATTTCAGTTACTGATCGTCGTTATGTTTCCAAAAAACAAAACCTAAAAATATTGATGAAATTATAGGAAATCATCGTCACTGTTTTAATTTATGTTAAATTGTATATGTAGGGTGGGTGGGTGGCCACTATCCTACCCTTCAATCGGTTAAACGTCGCTTCAATTTTACTGATTAATATTTATTAAGTGAATAAAATAAATGTAAAATTCAATCAATTAATTACTTCTTGTATGCCAATTTTTTTGACGGAACCCTCTAGAATATTTTAAAAATTGAAAAGTGGAATAGAGGACACCCACCCACCCTACATATATAGCGTAGCTTCAGTCACTGATCGCCGTTATGTTTCCAAAAAACAAAACCTAAAAATATTGATGAAATTATAGAAAATCATCGTCACTGTTTTAATTTATGTTAATATGTGCATGTAGGGTGGGTAAGTGTCCAGGATACCACCCTTCAATTAGTAAAACTCCGCTTCAATTTTACTTATAAAATTTTTATTAACTAAATGAAATCAATGAATGAATTAGTTGTTATGATCAAGAATTTTTGAAGGAAATTACAAAAAAAATTGAATTGAAAGTTAAAAAAGAGGACACCCACCCTACATATACATGGAATTTGAGTTACTGATTGTCGTTTAATTTCAAATCAAAGAAAACCAAATAATATTGATAAAATTATAAGAATTCATCATCACTGTTTTATTTATGTTAATATGTATATGTAGGGTGGGTGGGTGGCCACTATCCTACCCTTTAATCAGTTAAACATCGCTTCAATTTTACTGATTAATATTTATTGACTGAATAAAATCAATGTAAAATTCAATCAATTAATTACTTCTTATATGCCAAAATTTTTGACGGAACCCTCTAGAATGTTTTAAAAATTGAAAGGTAGAATAGAGGCCACCCAACCACCCTACATATATGGCGTAATTTCAGTTACTGATCGCCATTATGTTTACAGAAAACAAAACTTAAAAATATTGATGAAATTATATGAAATCATCGTCACTGTTTTAATTTATGTTAAATTGTATATGTAGGGTGGGTGGGTGGCCACTATCCCACCCTCCAATCAGTAAAATGTATGCTTCAAATTATTCAAAAATTACATTTATTGCTATCCTTTATCAAAATCCTAATTATAGCCCATTTATCAATAAATCGACAAATCCACAATAATTGTAGAATGAGAACTTGTACTCAAAAGAGTACCGAACTTCTTATCCCTAGAACCCTCGTAATAAATCATATAAAATTTAATGTTCGTATTCTCGCAAAAAAAAATCACGGTGATAAATACAGTTGAATCAAAAATAACCTCCAATTCTTTAGTCCTGACCAAAGCAGGCAAATCTAATTGAATAGTTATCTTCGAAAGTGAACAGTAGATTAATAAAACGAACATTTTCGTTGCAACGAAAAATTAAAACCCAAATGCGAAACATATCACAGTTTTCTTCTCAGATTGTAATAATGGTCACTTTGTGTCCGAAATGTACATTTGGTAAATCAAATAAAATTGTGAAGAAAGGTTATTAGTACTTTATTCGTCAAATTAATTTGATCTTAACGTAACTCGATCGACCAATTTAAATATCACAGTTTTCTTCTCAGATTTTGAGAAATTAAAAACCGTCAATCAGAAACTCTTGCCTTCTAGACCCTATAGTCTCATTAAAACCCATAAAACATAAAAAAATCCTTCTATAAGAACTGTAGTTTCAAATATTTCTGTTACAAGAGGTTTCAAAATCAAACTCGATAAACTCGTGTTGCAGCGACCGGAATAGTTGGTCATCGGGTTGAGCAATGTCTAGTGAATTTGTAAGACCTCCAAGACTCACTATTTCACTTAATTGTTCTTTTTTGTTCTACAACAATTGTTTCACCACATAGTGGCTTTATGTCATAGATGACAAATATATAATTGTTATCTACCTGATGTACCGTGTGACGAAAGAATTGCCGCAGAAATATAAAAAACAATTTTTTGAAACCTTACATATACTGTGATACCATAGAGTATCAACAAGTGACAGCCTCATCGATCAAATATAATGACTTTCTTGTTATGCAACAAATTCACTGGAAGTTTTCCTTTGACTCAAGTAGATTGATTGACGTTGGTAGTAGTCTGCGGTAACTGTTTACCCACTTACAACAACTCATAATAAAGCACGCCGTTCTTATCACAACAAATGCAGGAAGGAACTTTTTTTCCGAAGCGATTGTGTTTTGTGATTCTGATAAACCGCAAGGATTTACCAAAGACTTTCTGCGTTTCGGATTTTCATAGATTATCATCGCTTGTAATGATTTTGAAACAAGAAAGGCGTTGTTTATTGGGAAGATAACGCATGTTGCCACTCGTTACTTTTTGTTGGTTTCACTCATTTTCCTTCTTTTTAGATCTATCCCACCTCATGTAGATGGAAATTAATTGTTGGGTTCCTCTCAGCTGTTTTGCAAGTTGCGTTTGTGTCGAATTTTCAGCGAGCATCTCCTCCAACTCACCATTGTCGCACTTTCCAGGGCCTCCAGGGCGTTGTTTGTCGTTCGAATAGAAATAACCGCTTTTAAACCGTTTAAACCAAAATACGCACACATCGTATCATCATTAAAAATTGTAACGAATGTAGTGTAGAATATATCTGTTGCTATTTTTGACTGTACTGAACTGATTACTTTTAAAGGTAATTTTAATCGCTATATAACCGCAAAGGAATGGGAAAATCAATGGTTTTCAAATTCATTTTTTGGATGCTTAAAATAATTTGGATTATACACCATTTAAAAATTAAGAATAATTGAGCACGAACTTTTGGACCGACCTGACCACATTTTATGGTATGATGGTGAAGATTCTGAAATGATTTAGATGATAAGCAATTGTTTACAAGCATGAAATTGACTGTTTTTACGATCAAACCAACCATTAATCAGTGCACAATGTTAACGTCTATGAGGATTGTTTATGATTGATTCAATCTTTTCATTAACAAGACACAATGCATTTGGAATAAAGCAGTTGTATGTTTATATTAATGTTTTGATCGTAAATTGTGAAATCGCATATTGTGGTGGCATGATTAAATTGTCATTGTTCAGACTGTTTAACGCGTACGGGCATCCTTGAGCCGCGGCGAGACGCACATTTTTATAAACAATTTATGACTCAGTGGGCCGAATTGCGTGGTGTACACATTTTTCTCCATAATCTTATTTACAGAGTTCAAGGCAGTTCAAAGTATCTGGCGGCCGATAATACCTAGACGTTAGGTTTCATCGCATCCGGAAAACTATTTTCTCCCGCGAATTACTTTCACAATATCGTAATTCCGGGACGACAATGCCGGCGATAAACATCGGCCGTAAAAACGCGGAGGAGGTTATGTGTTGGTTAAAATCAGAGATAAACGGTTTTACTTACGTTTTAACCTCTTGCAGCGAGTTCTTTTTTTTTACTTCCGCTTTTAGGAGCTATTACACGGCAGTAAGATTTCGGCGCGATTGCGAGATCAGGGGGTCCCGTAATGTGAATCAAATTCATCCGCTGGAGATGGTGTAATAAGGGTCTGGATGTTTTTTAATATTTGATTATGAGACCGTTTTTCGGAGTTTGAATCCGGAGCGACGAGCGGCGACGGTGCGCGCGCACTGCCGTTATCGACTAACGCACGCTTCCTGCGCACTGGGACAGAACGGTACCTTCCGGTGTCGGAGTGTATACGGTTAATTCTAATTAAAATGTCTATGGCATTCGATTTTCCTGCGATATTAACGAGTGCCGCGCATTGATGCCGTGTCTAGTCTACCGTACTCACCGGAATCTTTTAATTTACTGCGCAGCGGAGCTCCTGGTGGACGAGTACGTGCACTTAACAGACGTCGATGCGCAACTCACAACACATGCCGGTTGACTGAGTTTGCATAAAGTGCACCTAGAGAAATTGAGAAATCCAAACATTACAAACCGGTGCACGTGGTCACAGGTTCGCAGGCTTCTTTTAATCACCACCAAGTCTGTTCAAAATTTATAAAAAATATTACTCTTGAAATTATAGTACTTACGTACATACTTAATATCATAACTTATGTATTAATTCCAAAAAAAAAAACAACACAGTTGTGATGGTTTCAATTTGATTGTTGATGTTTCATTAAACAGTGGTTTCATCAGTCAGATGAATACTGAATATTCAAAAAGATGTACATCTATTAAAAGATTATTCGAGCCATGTCCTTTGATGAAATGATGAAATGTTCTAAGATGTAATTGAATATTGCTCAAAGTTTGTTTTAAGCTTGTATATTTCTTGATACTTCAGGTACTTTTTCGTCTAAATCGCGTTAATTAATATTTGATCGGTGTTTAAGAATGAATTCAATTTTGTCTGGAATGCTGTACGGAATATTTTTTTTAATATATTTCGTCAGAAGTAAAACACCGATTATTGCTAAACAGCGATGCCGCCCTTCTATTTTTATTAAACGCGCTTAAGTTATTTTTTCTACGTGACGGAAATGTCGGAATTAAATTGAGATTCCGCAGACATAATGCGACGCCGGTCCCTTTCGGCTCCTGGGGTCGCAAAATGATAAAAATTCGCAATGATATTAAAAGCAATAAAAATATGGACTACTTCGGTCGGGCCGTAAATGGACGCTCCTCCGAATCTGCCGGCCCTTCCGAACTTTCCGGACGCGGACGGAACTTCTAACGGCCGCCCCTTATTGATAATTATGTTCGTTTGTAGATTGTGGATATCGTGCAAAGTTTACTTTTTACGGTACGCCATTATGACGAGAATTTCATTTCTTTCATTCTCTTATAAATGTATGTAAATGTCTTTTTGTATATAAAAATAATTATTATTTATATTTTTAACAATCAATTTTATTGCATTAATTAAAAAATCTATTCTATTAATTTTTTTCTATATTTACGGATATTAAATGTTATAAAACCCGGTTCATTATCTTCAACTGCACTACACTGATGAGATCCAAATTAGATCGAAACCGGTCTGTAGTTGTTATTGACAGGAAAACAATAATTAAATAAACTTTAACAAAATAAAGTTATCATCATATTCAAGTATTTATTAATTTTTTATGGTTTATTTTCCTTTTAGAACATTATCTAATTATATACATTTTTAAAGTTGTTATGTAATGTATTGTTTTTTTTAAATGGAGAATTTGATTATGATATCTGGTGTAATTATTATAAGTTATTCGTCCGTAATGAGAAATTTGAATATGAAAAGGGTATGGTAAATGTTTGATTTGATTAGCACGATTTGTTATCCATTAGGCTCAGCAAGCAAGTGATTGACGGGAGAATTAGTTCCTACCGTCCGCTTTATACATATTCATAATGTCCAGGATGTAATAATGGGGATGGGGGGGGGCGAAATAAAATCGTACGCTTGTTACTTATAATATATATTATTTAATTTTGCTTAACAAACATATTGGTATATTGGTAGAATAGGTATAAGAACAAATATACGAACGGGCATACACATACATATAACAATATTTTGATTTTTAAACTACCTATCAGTCGGTCTATAAATAATGAAATAAATCCTGCAATAGCTTTTATAGTCCGCATTCCATGACACTATGTTGTGATTAAGTTTTCTGTTAGAATATACATTGTTGTACACGAATACAAAAAATACAGATAGGTCTCGCCTGTATTTGGGAATTTATTGGAATTTATATGCATATATAAATATAAATATGCCCGGAGCAGCATCCCCCCGGAGGCGCGGGCTGTTATTCGGGGCTTACTTCGAAATTACAAAGATTATTGGTACAAGTAGACAGTATATGTAATGTAATTATATAAGTGTTTGAAAATGGTTCAAATGAATACCCTCTACTTATAAAAATATGCACTACGATTTATATAAACTTTACAATCTCCTTAAGAATGTAATTAATCGTACAATCGTTATTGCTTCTTCATGAAAAATAGAAAATTTCAAAATTATAAAGTTTTGACACACAATGTTGAAATATGTTTTACACTCACTTCTTTTTATAAATGATTCAGTCTTCGCGATGTCAACTTAAATTGTAACGTTACTTTTATTATTATTATATTAGAAAATGGGAAACTCTTCTCATTTATTAAATACCACCATTAAACATCATATTATTGTATATTTTCTTAAAATCTGTTAATAAATATAGATCTAATAAAAAAATATTGGGAAATTTTGGGTTTATATTAAAAAGTCTAAATATTCTAAAAATTAAATGTACCCACATGTCTACAAAAGCTTTTATATTAAGATGTTTTCGCGTAGCAGAAGGTTATATGTATTTGGCCAAAATTTCCCAATAAATTCTACAGTAGGTTTAAGTTTTAGCAATTGTATTTCTCTATTTTGGGTGTAAAATTACATTGCAGCAATCGTAAAATAGTTAAATAAATATTATAAATAAAAATGTTGAGAAAGCCTAAATAAGTTTTCAAAATAATTCTGGCAAGTTAAATTTTTCAGGCTAATGTCTATAAAATATTTTAATTTTTTTTAATGGAATTTCCAAAGTTCATAATTAAATAGCCTTGAGTGTTTCTAAAATTTCTTTCAAGATATAAAACAATTCTTCCATGTTTTTTTTCTCCAATATGAAAACACTGTCTTTTTTGTTGCTGCTTTTTGGATTATTTAGAAATGGCTCCTTCCCTTCCCCTTCTTTGATATTTTTTCTAAAATCGTTTTTGATAAAGATAGTGTGTAATCTTCAACACATAATATCTTTATCAAAAACTTTTCTTTTTTTTAAATTTTTAAAACCAAAAGGAGAACAGATAAACAATCGACGAGCTAAATTTTTGGAATCCACATGGGAAGATTAAAATGCATTTATTTTATCATCATTATTAATGTATCGTAACAATTAGAGATGTTGAGAAAGCCTAAATAAGTTTTCAAAATAAATTTTGCAAGCTAAATTATTCAGGCTAATTCTGACTTTACTCTATAAAGTTCTAGATTTTAAATTTCTCTTAATGGAATTTCCAAAGTTCATAATTAAATAACCTTGAGTGTTTTTAAAATTTCTTTCAAGATATAAAACAATTCTTCCATGTGTTTTGCTCCAATATGAAAATAGTGTCTTTTTTGTTGCTGTTTTTTTGGATTATTTAGAAATGGCTCCTTCCCTTCCCCTTCTTTGATATTTTTTCTAAAATCGATTTTGATAAGGATAGTGTGTAATCTTCAACACATAATATCTTTATCAAAAACTTTTCCTTTTTTAAATTTTTAAAACCAAAAGGAGAACAGATAAACAATCGACGAGCAACATTTTTCGAATCAACATGGGAAGATTAAAATGCGTTTATTTTATCATCATTATCAATGTATCGTAACAATTAGAAATGTTGAGTAAGCCTAAATAAGTTTTAAAAATAAATTTTGCAAGCTAAATTATTCAGGCTAATTCTGACTTTACTCTATTAAGTTCTAGATTTTAAATTTATCTTAATGGAATTTCCAAAGTTCATAATTAAATAGTCTTGAGTGTTTCTAAAATTTCTTTCAAGATATAAAACAATTCTTCCATGTTATTTTCTTCAATATGAAAACAGTGTCTTTTTTTGTTGCTGTTTTTTTTGGATTATTTAGAAATGGCTCCTTCCCTTCCCCTTGTTTGATATTTTTTCTAAAATCGTTTTTGATAAAGCTAGTATGTAATCTTCAATACATAATATCTTTATCAAAAACTTTTTTTTTTTTTTAATTTTTAAAACCAAAAGGAGAACAGATAAACAATCGACGAGCAACATTTTTCGAATCAACATGGGAAGATTAAAATGCATTTCTTTTATCATCATTATCAATGTATCGTAACAATTAGAAATGTTGAGAAAGCCTAAATAAGTTTTCAAAATAAATTTTGCAAGCTAAATTATTCAGGCTAATTCTGACTTTACTCTATTAAGTTCTAGATTTTAAATTTATCTTTATGGAATTTCCAAAGTTCATAATTAAATAGTCTTGAGTGTTTCTAAAATCCCTTTCAAGATATAAAACAATTCTTCCATGTTTTTTTCTCCAATATGAAAACAATGTCTTTTTTTGTTGCTGTTTTTTTGGATTATTTAGAAATGGCTCCTTCCCCTCCCCTTCTTTGATATTTTTTCTAAAATCGTTTTTGATAAAGAGAGTTTGTAATCTTCAACACTTTGGTCGTCAATTGTTTATCTGTTCTCCTTTTGTTTTTTTTTTGGTTTTTGATAAAGATAGTGTGTAATCTTCAACTCATACTATCTTTATCAAAAACTTTTTTCTTTAATTTTGAAAAAAAAAAAACAAAAGGAAAACAGATAAACAATTGACGAGCAAAATTTTTAGAATCAACATGGGAAGATTAAAAGTATTTCTTTTATCATCATTATCAATGTATCGAAAGTTGGTAAAATTTATTTTAGGTGCACTGACTTTAAAAATTACTTCAATATTTTATAATATTAAAATAACCTATATAATTCAAAATATATTACTATTTATTGAAAAACAATAGAAAGCTATAACTTGACAAACAATAGAAAGCTTGACGATTAATATCTTTTAAAAAGTTTATTATAGCAACAATTATTGGAGATTTATTTGATTTTTTTTTTTTTTAATTTCTAAAGCAAGAAAATACTATTAAGATATTCGAAATCGTTCCTTGTCTCTTGTTGATAGGAAATTAATAATTCAATGTTTTTAATTTTCGTTTTCTTCTTCATTATTTTTTGTTTGTTGCAATTATCAATAATAACTTCTATCAAATTTGAGGAGGAGAAAAGTAAAGACCTCTGCTTATGTTATTTTTTTGAATCGTTCGTTCTACTATAAGCGTATTTTAAAAATTTTGATCAATGTCTTATTAACCGTATTCAAGATTTATCTGAACTCTAATAATAACCTTCACTAGCCTTCAGCTCTGTGGTCTGATCAATGTTCACGCGTATGCTTACATTGTAATGGAACATACATTGGCTTATTTTTTACTAAATTGAAATATCTATTTGAATTTCTTATTGCCTTTTGTTCAAATTGAAATATTTTATTGATTATTGATGCAATTATTAAATAAAAACACGACTGTTTAGGCAGATGAAGCCACAGTGTAGCAGTGTATCTACAAATAAAGCAAAACTCTAAACAGTCGTGTTTTTATTTAATAATTGCATAATGGAGTTTTTAGCCAAGTATAAGCCTTATTAATCCAATATTTAAGGCCTTGATAACTTTATGACAATTATGGCAATTAATTTGATTTCATTTGAACTATTGCCATAAAACAAACGAATGATCCATTACAATTCTAAAAACTAAACTAAAACACTTTTTAGCGTTAGAAACGTAGTAAGTCTTAGTTTAGTGTTTGTCATGAATTATGACGTAGCAATTGTTGCAACTATTCTTATGATTTTCTTGGTGGATAAATAAATCTTCATTAATGATAAAGACATTTAGTATTCAAATCTTGCACTGATTTTTCTAAATGATCTTTATTAATAAATAAATTTTTGAATGGTATATATATATATATATATATAGTGGATTTAGATAGAGAAGTGTTTCCCATTTTGTGTTATTTTTTTTTTTTTCAATTGGGATTGTAAAAAAGGTAAAAGTAGGTTCATCATTATATTACACTTTAAATATCTGCTATAGACGGAATTTAATTATGTTTTATATTTATAAGGTAGGTACTCAAAGTTTAAATGAAATCATCTCACAGTAATCCTATGCATGAGTTTTAGAGACCTCTTAACTTGTTTTGGACTAATTATCTCGCGTAATTTTGGAAGAACACTGTAATTCACATCACTTGTTTCTTTAAACGTATACGATGTGGGGCCTCGACTTGATGGTGCTGTCGAACTGTCTGTAAACGTCTGTACAGTCTTTGGAATAGGGGTCCCACGGTGGCAAGGCCCGGTATTCGTGAATTAACGGTGGGCCGATGATGTACTTGTCGACGCGAGGGTCCTCGTAGGTCATTGTTGGGCCGTTGGGGCACGCGGAGTTCTCGATGGGTGGCAGGTCCCTCTTCTTGAGGCGCTTCTTGAGGGGGCCGCAGTAGAGCAGCACCACGACGGCGCCGAGTAAAATGCATGAGAAAATTGTTGCGGTGACGGCCGCTATCCATCCAAGAGAGCATCCCACTTGTGATTCGGTCGTGTCAACCAGAAGGGCCCCGGAGAGCTGCTCCGGGCCAGCGCACCTAATATCTTCGATGTCTATAGACAGATCATTCGGAGCGGTGTTATTACCCTCCAATCTTAATTTCTGCTCGTGCTCGAGCTTCCACAACCATAATAACGAACAATTACATTGCAAAGGGTTGCCTCCTAATTTAAGCCATCTAAGTTGATCTAGTGGAAAATGCGAGGCATCTAACATCGCAATTTGATTGTTCCTTACAGAAATGTAGGTGATGCGGGGATTTCCATAAAACAGCCTGTTGGGTAGACTATCTATAGCTAGGTTATCATCTAACCATATTTTCTCAATGTTAATATTATCTACAAACGCGCGTGGGTCAATGCGCGTGAGAAAATCTAGTCTATCGAGACGTAAAAATCGTAACTGGAAAAGGCCTCTAAATGCAACGGGAGGGACGGTGGTGATGAAGTTTCCACTGAATTTTAGTTTCGTCAAGTTGGATAACTTTGCGAGCGACACTGTCGGCACGGCTGTAAAATTGTTGTCGCTTAAATCTAAATACTCCAGTGATGTTAAACCAGATAAACCTCCGGGATGGATATCGCTTATAACATTACTATCAAGCAGGAGCACTTGCAGTTCCGGCAACGTCGGCATCTCACCTTCGTTTATCGAAATGATCAGATTCCTAGATAGCGACAGCCGCTGTAAATTAACTGCATCGGATATTGCCGCGCTCGGTATTTCGAGCAATTGATTATATTCTAATAGTAACTCCCTAAGCATTGTCGCTGGCTTAAACAGCCCCTCCTCTAGATACTCTATTTGGTTTCCAGCTAGTTTGAGCACCTCCAGGGAGTGCAGGTCTCGGAATGCATGGGCCGAAACCTCTTCCAAACGATTAAAACTGAGGTCGAGCTCCACCAGGGCGCGCAGACCCTTAAACGAATCTTTAGATAGCTTTTCCACCTCGTTACTGCTCAAATTCAGGTGCTTCAGGTTGCGCTGCGAATCAAAATTCGACGATCCCAACGTTTGTATTTTGTTCCCCGACAAGTCCAGGTATATCAGATTGTTGTAAAAGGTCAGCGTGAAATGGACGTTGCTTATTTTGTTGTCCGACAGGTTTATGTAACGCACTTCTGGATTCAGCTGGATGGGGACGACTTCTAATGACGCCGACGCGCAGGATACTTGCAGTGCGTCCTCGTTGCAACGGCACCTCGCAGGACAAATGGCACGGGCCGGCCCGGCCAACATCAGCAGGAACAATACCCACATGGGTCGGGTTCTCTCACCCCCCATGCCAAGCGCGCCGCACCCGCATGGGACCTGAAACAACGAAAAACTTGATTACTATCAATATTTAAACCTCATAAAACCTAACTGATTATAATATTATTTTAATAATTATATTACCATTATAGAATTCTCAATAATTTGTTTATTTGTTGATTAAAAGGGCGCGTGGGATATTACTGGCTAATAACAAACATCCACTCCAACTCTGAACTAATTTAATTATTAATTAGGACAGCGAAGTTTGTGAAAGTAATGAAATTATTTCCACGTAATTTAATTGTATTAATTAATTTAGGTGCATACAGTGGCCCTCATGTTGCACCGCACAATTCAACTATTAAACAGACGGGCCGCAATATGTATCATATACTCACTCAAGAATAGGCTCATGTGAACGTAATAAATTATAACGGAATACATACAATATATTTACTATGTGTTTTCTATGCCCGTTCCTTCTTTTTTCATAGTTTTCACCATAAATCCAGTAGAAAAAAGCATTAATTTCAATTTGTTTGGTGTCACGCCTAGAATTGATGTTCTCTAAAAGTAATATTGTATGTGACCCCTCTAACCTGCGTTTCACTAATACATTCGGCATCCACCCTAAGTATCGCAATCCAGACAACTACCGAATGAATACATGACCGATGACAAGGAGCAAGACACGAAATAAAACTTCCCTCCATCTAAAGTATTGATTTATTTATCTATACTGCAAATGCTTAATGCAATTGAATACCAATACCAAAATCAAAAAGCTTAATAATAATGAAACCGCCTTGTAATTAATCACAGTTACTCTATAATTTATAAATATATTCAGCAGAAGGTAAATGTGGTAATTTTGCAACAACGTCTTGATGCAACATCATGTTAGTTTATGATAATCATCAACAAAATATGTTAATAGCGGGAACTTCAATTATCATACACTAATAATTTATCACGGCTTTCACAAGACATACAAAATTGTGTTTATTTAAAGATGGAAATCTGGTACATAGTGTATGCTATATACAAAGTATATAAAAATGTTCAATCATCAAGTAGAAATTATTAAATAATAATATTATATCACTGTTTCAGAGTGATTTTTATTTCAAGTATTTTTATAGCTTCATAACATATCTTATATCAACACCACAGAATAAACATAATAATATATATTTATTACGGAAATCTCTATTTTATAAAGAATATACAAAAATAATTATAATATAAATATAAATTTTAGTATTTTCCAGCATTCTTATTCAAAAGTTCATGAATTATTATAGCAAAAAAAATTAACAATCCAAAAGAGCAGTTTTAAACTGCTTGTTTTGAAGGTTCTAATTTCAATTAAATCTTTATTTAAATATGTTTTCTTTCTGATGTAGAAAACATATTTAAATAAAGATTTAATTGAAATTAGAACCTTATAAACAAGCAGTTAAAAACTGCTCTTTTGGATTGTTAAATTTTTTTGCTATAATAATTCATGAACTTTTGAATAAGAATGCTGGAAAATACTAAAATGTTAAAGAGATTTCGACAAGTTAAGAAAAGGTATGCCAGAAAATTCTATAAATCTGAAAAACATTGATACAATCATTTAGAATTCTAAAAAAATCTAAAACTCTTGAATAAAGTTCTTATAATTTGGAAGATAATAAATGTAGGAAAGTAATAATAAAATGAAATAATAATTATTTGAAAATATTGTAAACGTAAAGGTAGAAAATTCGCAAAAAAATTTTAAAAAGTCAAAGAGGTTTCAAATCTGAAAAATGTTGGAGAATTTTTGTAGTTGGAAAAATTATCCTGGAATTTAGAAGAGAAAATGATGGAAAAAATCAGAAATCTAAAAGAGACATTGTTGGGAAATTCCATAACTCTAAATCAAAAATTTCTAAAAAATTTCAACGAAAACTTAAGTAATTTGGAAGACAAAATATCTGGTAAAATCATATATCAAGAAAATCAAGAAAGAAATGCTGGAAAATACTAGGATGTTTTAAGAAATTTAGACCAGACTTATCTTGTACCTTAGTGTAGGAAAAATCTGCAAATCTGAAAGTAATTATAATTCTACAAGTTTTATTTTTTTAAGAATTTAGATATGAAAATCTAGAAAAAATAAAAGAACAACAGGCTGAAAGACCGCGAATCGATAGCCACTGATTAGAAGAAATCCTAAATCTGCCACTTCACTGTACATACATACATACATACTTCATAATGTAATAATTACTTCTAATAATAAAGACGTTTTCTCTCTAAAAGAACAATTGATGGAAAATTTTAGAACTTTGGAGAAAACTTGCTCGTAATTTCTAGAATGTTGTTGAAGAAAATTGAAAAATTTATTATATATAGTAAATCAACGTCAATCATCGCCAATTATCGCCAATTTCATCGCCCTTCTTCGTTAATCATCGTGCATCATCGTACATTATCGTCCATCATAGTCCATCATCGCCAATCATCGTC
This sequence comes from Ontholestes murinus, assembly GCA_963969525.1. NCBI lineage: Eukaryota > Metazoa > Arthropoda > Insecta > Coleoptera > Staphylinidae > Ontholestes > Ontholestes murinus. The sequence continues at coordinate 11,027,680 of OZ018399.1, read as the reverse complement.
AAACATCGCTAATCATCGCAGCCAATCATCGTCAAAATTGAACAAAATTTGGACGATTGAGTAAGGAATTCTAAATGTTCTCAAAAAAAATTAAAGAATTCTGGAAAGTACTAGAATATCGTAATCCATTTCGACAATATGTGCCAAGAGATTTAGAAAGATTTTACAAATCTAGAAAGAATTCTGTTTTGAGTTATGTGAAGTAATAATCACTAATAAAACTCGATTTGATTTCCTTTCTTGATTGAGAATGTTTAGCATTTCTTGCTCTATCATACAATTTTCTGCAAGACTTTTAGAAATTATTAGCAATTTCTCCATAAAAAGTTCTAGAATTTTCCATTAACTTTTCTTCAAAACTTCTAGACTTTCTCCAGAATTTCTTGAAACATTTTAATATTTTCCAGCGTCCTTTCTTAATTTTTTTTTGAGAATGTTTAACATTTCTTGCTCTATCATACAATTTTCTGCAAGATTTTTAGAAATTATTAGCAATTTCTCCATAAAGATTTTTCATCAACTTCTCTTCTAAAATTTGCTTCAAAACTTCTAGACTTTTCTATCATTTTTTTTTAAATTTGCAGAACTTATCTGCACCTCTTGACCCAATAAATAATAATAATAAATATCTTTATTCACTTTTTTTCCTTTTACAATAATAGTATTTACATGTTTTGCTTTATTTGTAAACAGGCAATCGACCATTGGTCTTGGTCCATTTTGTTGGAATCTTATAAAACATTCTAGTATTATCCAGCACTCTTTCTTTATTATTTTTTTTATAAATAAATTAGTGAAGAAAGGAAATCAAATCGTGTTTTACTAGAAAGAATTGATGGAAAAGTCTATCAATTCTTTCTAGATTTGTAAAATCTTTCTAAATCTCTTGACTCATTTACATGATTACAATATTTTAGTACTTTCCAGAATTGTAAAATTGTTTTGGAAACTTTTAGAAGCTTCGAAGAAAATTCTAGAAATTTAGAAGTGAAATTGTTGAAAAATTCCAGAATAAAAAAAATGCTAATAACTTCTAGAAGTCTTGATGAAAATTGTCGTATTGCTAAAATCTAAAGAAATAATGCTAAATATTGTTATATAAAAAATTCTAGCAAGTAGTAGTGTTTCAATAAGCTTACACAACATTCCAAAATTGTATATAAAATCCATTAATATCAACGAAAATTTCAGTACTAGATTATTGTAATATATTTCGACTAAATGGGCCAAGAGATGCAGAAAGGTTATACAAATCTGAGAAAAAATGATGGAAGGGTCTAGAAGTTATTAGGAACATTCTAGAAATTTAGAAGGAACATTCGAAAAATGGTCCAATTTGGAAGATTGAGCAAAAAATAGTAGAAGAATTAAAAAAATGAAAGAAGAAAGCACACGGATTTGGATTAAGGTTGAATCAAAAACGTAACTATTTGGAGAGTACTTTTAACAAACGAGAATTGGAACAAATTAAAAAAAAATACTTTCAAAAAATATGCTAGAAAATGCCTATATGTTTCAAGAGATTCTGAATTCTAGCAAAATTGTTAGAAAGTTCCTATAAAATAGAACATGAATTGTTGAAAATATCCTATACGATAAAGCAAGAAGTGGCAGAAAATTTAAACAAAATGAAATAATAAATGTTGGAAAATGAAAGATTCTAAAAAATTCTCAAATCAAAAAAACAAAACCAAAAGTTTTGAAGAAAATTTTACACGTTAAAAAAGATATTACTTTTTAAGTTTTTTAAGTTTTGAAGAAAATTCCTATACGATAAAGCAAAAAGTGGCAGAAAATTAAAACAAATTGAAATAAGAAATGTTGGAAAATAAAAGATTCTAAAAAATTCTTAAATCTAAAAAACAAAACCAAAACTTTTGAAGAAAATTTAACACGTTAAAAAAGATATTACTGGATAATAAGATAAGATAAGGTACGAGATACAGAAAGAATTGAAATTCCACAAATTTTGAAAATATTTCCAGACAATGTTGGGAAGAGCTACAAATCTGAAAGAGAAATTGTTGAAAAGTTTTAGACCTCTAAACCAATTGCTAATGATTTCTGGAAATCTTGAAGGAAATTTTCGAAATTTGAAAGATAAAGCAAGGAATGCTTAAAATTCTAGAAAAAAAATAAAGAAAGAGTGGTGAATAATACTAAAATGTTCTATAAGATTCCGACAAAATGGGCCAAGACCAATGGTTGATAGCCTGTTCACAAATGAAGCGAAAAATGTAAATACTATTATTGTAAAAGATAAACAAATGTGAATAAAGATATTTATTATTGTTATTATTTATTGGGCCAAGAGGTGCAGATAAGTTCCGCAAATCTCAAAAAATTGATAGAAAAGTCTAGAAGTTTTGAAAACATTTTTAGAAGAGAAACTGATGGAAAATTCTAGAACTTTATGGAGAAATTGCTAATAGTTTCTAAAAATCTTGCAGAAAATTGTATGATAGAGCAAGAAATGCTAAACATTCTCGAAAAAAAATGAAGAAAGAACGCTGGAAAATATTAGAATGTTTCAAGAAATCCTGGAGAAAGTCTAGAAGTTTTGAATAAAATTTTAGAAGAGAAGTTGATGGAAAATTCTAGAACTTTATGGAGAAATTGCTAATAGTTTCTAAAAATCTTGCAGAAAATTGTATGATAGAGCAAGAAATGCTAAACATTTTCGAAAAAAAAAATAAGAAAGCACGCTGGAAAATATTAGAATGTTTCAAGAAATCCTGGAGAAAGTCTACAAGTTTTGAATAAAATTTTAGAAGAGAAGTTGATGGAAAATTCTAGAACTTTATGGAGAAATTGCTAATAATTTCTAGAAATCTTGCAGAAAATTGTATGATAGAGCAAGAAATGCTAAATATTCTCGAAAAAAAAATGATGAATGATGAATAAAATTAAAATGTTTCAAGAAATTCTGGAGAAAGTCTAGAAGTTTTGAAGAAAATTTTAGAAGAGAAGTTGATAGAAAATTCTAGAACTTTATGAAGCAATAGCTAATAACTTCAAGAAATCTTGCAGAAAATTGTATGATAGAGCAAGAAATGCTAAACATTCTCGAACAAAAATTGAAGAAAGGACGCTGGAAAATATTAGAATATTTCAAGAAATTCTGGAGAAAGTCTAGAAGTTTTGAAGAATATTTTAGAAGAGAAATTGATGAAAAATTTTAGAACTTTATGGAGATATTGCTAATAATTTCTAAAAATCTTGTCGAAAAAAAATGAAGACAGGGTACTGGAAAATATTAGAATGTTTCAAGAAAATCTGACAAAATTCTGGCTCACCAATGAGATGCAGAAAAATTCTACACATCTGAAATCAAAATGAAAGAAAAGTCTAGATAATGAAAATCCTAGAAATTTAGAAGATAAATTGCTGGAAAATCCTAGAATTCCGGAAGATTTCTAAAAAAGTTGCAATTTTAGAGATTAAGCAAACAAATATAGAAAAAAGGCATACAGGTTTGGATTAACGCTGAATTAAGAGCTGTACTACTTTAACAAACAAGTTTGAAGTAAATATTGATGATTTCTAGTGAAACACATACTGAACAAAGATCTTTAAACTCATTAGGCTATTTGTAACAAAGTAATGCACCTTGTCATAGTGTGAAGGCTCAGTATCTTAACATTACTTCGCCTGAAACAATTGTAGCTTTATACAATATAGATTTGAAAGTGTTTAAATCGTTTTATTTAAATAAAAGTCTTACTACCGACGACCACTAGGATGATAGGATGACCCCAATAGAGAGCAAACTCTACTTTGATATGGTCTACTCCTAAGATATTCTGGGACCCATTACAATCCGTAGTAGGGGTTCATTTTTAATAGAATCGTCTTGGACAAACTGTTCGGCCTAACCTTTCTTGTCCCCCGAGGTTTCGAGGGATAGGGGGCCACAAACCTGTTCCTACCCTCCCCTTGTCGTGACCTAGGGCCTGCACTAGGGCTAACGATGTCAGGTCTGTTTGGGTTTAATAACCATCTACCCTGATATCTGACTTATCGCTTTCAGTGGTCATGTTTCGCAGGTGGTAAGTCTCAAAGATCGTGGTTTCACCGCCCGGAGTAACAAATACCTCAATGCAAGGTGGAACAGCATAATGCATGTATCGTTAAGGGGAAAATTAGTCTGATCTTTGCAAATTCTAGTCAACCTCCAGTTTCAATAGCCTGTTTGTGGAATGCTGTGCTTTGCTATAATGGACCTTTTTCTTTCCATAGCTACTCGTAGGATGTACATGGACCAGAACCTTAAACATGGAATGGACGACTCTCCAATAGTTGAGGATGAGCTGCTGAAAATCAGTGAAGTCGAACATGTTAGTGGCTTTAAAGGTCTATCAACGACGACAAGGGCCACAATAGGACCTACTCGATCGTTGGGGATGGTTGGAAGGTAAATCCTGAAGACAAAAAGCCCTGAAACACAAAGTTTAGGGGCTGATGTCAGTAGGGTGTAAACTAGCCTAATTACGGGCATACGCTGTATTTAATTGAATCTCCATCACTCTAAAGCGGCATTTAGTATCATTTATTGGAAATTCAAAAAGCCACATTTGAAATAGGTTTCCTGCAGGACCCTTGGATCAATAAGGAACAGGTAAGGGGGCTACCCCAAGAAAATTGTATTCTGGTGTACAAAACAGACTTCATTACTTCAAACGAAGTTCAAATGTTCAAGAAATACATTAATTATATATTTATTCCAGAATTCACGACAAGGGACCCAGCAGCAGCCCTAGTAGAAGTTCCCACGAAGAAAGACAAGAGACAGGTTGTCATGGCCTCTCCCTACTTTTCAGGAGATCAAAGCAAACCATCACCAGAGGAGGTAAGTAGACTCGCGGAGGGGTGCAGAAGAGGTAATAACACCTCCTGCTGGGCTGTGATTTCAACATCCAAAACATGGTATTGGGCAGCACGAACACCAATAATAGGGGTAAGGAACTTCTTGAATTCATTATCTAATAAATAATAAATCAGATATTATTAATATAGATAAGTCCTTTGTGCATCAGGCAAGAGGTATTGGACATCACTCTAGCTGATGCCTTCATAGCAAGTACAATTCAAAATTGTTTGCATGTTGTGGAAGAACACTCTTTTTGGACCATCGGCAGATTGAGTTCGACATAGAAGGCACAAAAAAAGACGCAGTGGAGTGTAGAAATCCAAGGAAGAAGGCATATGAATCTGGCTATCCGCTAAAGAGCAGATCTTCCATTAGGAACAAGGATTTAGGTCGTTTCAAGATGCAAGCTAGAAAAACTTTCATCAGTGCAAAGAAAAACTTTCAACAGTGCAAAAAAAACAGACAACTGGGATGCCTATAGATCTTGACAGATTTCCTTTGAAAAGAAATTTTCTTTGCTAAAGAGCAGATCTTCCATTAGGAACAAGGATTTAGGTCGTCTCAAGTTGCAAGCTAGAAAAACTTTCAACAGTGCAAAGAAAAACTTTCAACAGTGCAAAGAAAACAGACAACTGGGATGCTTATAGATCTTCCCAGATTTTCTTAGAAAAGTTGGTTTTCACACAAATACCTAAAATAAGCCTTTATTGCAAGAGTTGCATAAATTCTTACCGTTTTATAATAATTCCAATTGTTCTTTTAAATTTAGAGAAAGCTTTGTCTCTAAAAGAGAATTGAGTTGAAGAGTGATTTTTATTTCGTAACTCGTATATTTTTTTTCTGGGCATGTTTATTAAATAAAATCAAGAGTAACTCATTGAAAATACATATTTTGTTGGTAATATCATTAATATTTCATGAAGTAAGTCATTGTTAAAATTGATGATCATTGTTTAAAGGCTGAAGGTTTATTACTCAGTAGTAACATTTCGTTTCCCTGCGCTGATGAGACCCAAATATGTGGAAACCGGTCCGTAGCTCTTGTTAACAATTGAATTTTAACTGTTTTCAAGGCAATATAATCAAATGAATATTGCATACAATTCCTACCTGATGGGTATTTGAAAAGTACTTCCAGAATTTCGTGTTTGCGGAAGAAAAAAGCCAATTTCGTAGACCGGAGTTATATTACGTACACATTTAAGCAGAATTTTAACGAAATTAGATGCCCGGCTACTTGGGGCCGGGACAAGGGGATTCCGTAAGTGAATTCCTCTTTAGCTCAGTGAAGGATAAGATCATTGAAAGATCAAATATGATAACAGACTCGCTAGTGCATCGAGTGGTGCGCCGATGGTGCAGTTTTAATTTTCAAGATGGCCTACTGAGATTAACACTCTCCTAAATAACAATATAATGGATAAAAAGGGTAATCTATAATAATAATATGTAAAAATTAAAGATGAATTAAATCATTAAGCTCCTATGATATGTATATTATTGATAGTAACCAAAAATTTTCTCCGTTATAATTAAAATGTAGTAATAGACACATTTAATTAGTAATTATGAGGAAAATTATCTAAAAGATTAGATTTTTCAGAAAATGAAGAGATGGAAGCTTGTTAGTTATTAAAATTACCATCATAATTTTGTTGAAGTTATTAAAACTTATTTTATATAAGCATTTAAAATTTCCCAGCTAATATAATTTACGATTTGAAACAATCGCGTCACAACTGTAGGCATTACAGATTTATGAATACTAGAGTTGTATGCGAGATCACGTGTTGTTATTAAGGGCAAAATGGCTTGTTGGTTTCCGCATAGATCACTGCATAAACATCCCCGTTTTAGGGCCATTATTCTTTTATGGAGGAATAATTCCGGCGACATTGGCACCTATTTTAAAGGAAGACATTTCGCGCGCCGCATCAAAAAGAATATAAAATGATTCGAGGGATGCAAGTGAAGGGTTTAAGACAAACAGGTGAGGAGCGGCGCATAGTTTTTAAGTTTGTCAAACGGAAATGGGAAGTAATATATTCGCGTGGGAGTTCATTAAAATATTTTAATCTAAACTATTAAGGGAAATTTGATGAAAACTGGAAGTTTCAGAACGGAATGAATTATTATAAAAGGGCATACGTATGAATACTGGGTGTTAATTATCAGCGCGAACTGCGCTATGTAAGTCGGCTATTATTAAAATTTCCATCTCTAATACGTCTTACGTTAAGCGGGGGAGGATTTAATAACATGTTGAAGTTGTAATCCTCAATTTGATATTTTTCTGAATGAAATTTAATGTTGTGTAGCAAGAGGCGTACTGCTAGGAGGCGAGATGAAGTTATAAAATAGTGCCTGAGGAAATTGACTACGTTTAAGGAGAGCGGCGCTTAGAATTATTTCGAAATTGAAGATTGAAAGAAAGTTGTTTCGAAATGACGGGAAAATTGTGCCCGGGACGAGTTTTTGATCGCACATAACATTAGCCACTAGAGAACGGCTGGGAATAGCTGGAATAGCTGGGTCATCACGTTCTCTCCTTAGGAGGAGACATTGCGTAGATTTGATGGCGTTGACAAGAATGGAGACGAAGGATAGGAGATGAGAGGGAAAAAAAGCGAAGGATCGAACATTATAAGATCGAACCCGGTTGGATTAATAATAAGTAATATAAAAGAGGAAGTGAAATTACACGGTTTGCAGTCGGAATGATTTATGTTATCTATGATTACGAAATAAATTTCACGGAGGGGGCGCACAACCGAATTGCCATTGCCGGAGTAGCTACAGTCCTGCAGTATATACAGATACGAATTGACCCGCAAATGATTTCCAAAATTGAAAGGAAACTGGTAATTGAATCTGGTGGAACAGAACCCAGGAACGTGACGACGATCTAGTTATAACTTGAGCAAAGGCAGAATTGCTCCGATAATTTAAACCTACTCTTTGTGCCAAAATAATGACTTACCGGGCATGGACACGATAAAAGGCACGGGACGAAATGAAAACACATAAACCGGATTTAAATCGTGGCCCGCCCAGAAAAATTACTTAGCCCAGATAAAATCGCGCGCTTCCTTGTTTATTGCAAACATCAACGTCATTCGCCAATGTCCCGAATTATCCCAAACGTAACAAGATTGCCGTGTACAATCACGTACACGGAGGAATTAGGATCGTTTATGTTACAGCTCCAGCCCGGGGTGTACTAAATAAGATCCTCTAAAATGGATGAGTTAAATGCATCCAGGAATATTTTAATTTTAAGGGAACTCCCGGCCTTGGGATTAATTCCAAAGTTTCACCGGCGGAAGAAAAAAAAAACATTATTTACGGAAAATTGGATTCCCTCCGTTTATTAACGGGACTCTCCACCTAATTATGCTAATGGGCCGTCCGCGCGAAGACAAGATTGATTCTACGTTTCTATATGGCCGAATCAAATATTTTAAATAGAAATACACCAAAAAATAGGTTCTAACTTATTCGCCTAATGTAACTGACTTTATATACTATATATCTATAAACTATCTTATAAATTATATATCTATAGTTTCAAGATTATTATTGATTTTGATTGGTTTTTGATCTTCTTTATAATTTTTGAAAACCACCGAAGTTTTTTGTTTCAAATAGGCTTAGGAATATTAACCTAGTTTCTCAATTTAAACTTATAACTTACAATTTTTAATGTTGTAAATTACAGAATATGGTTTTAATATCAATCTAAAATTTGAATACTTTCCAATTAAAAATGTTTCTTCTTCTCTACGTGCGTATTCGTTCTGAATATTGGTGACCATATATTGTTCAAGGCTGCCCTGAATAGTTTGGTGGTAGTTTTTGAATACCATATTCTTAAGTTTTTAAGCCATGCTATTCTTCTTCTTCTTGGCCCTCTTTTACCGTAAACTTTCTCTCGAAGAACAGATTTTAGTAGGCTGTATTTGGTCTCGTTTCTCATAATGTGTCCAAGGTTTTCTAGTTTTCTTCTCTTGATGGTTTTCATAACTTCGAAGTCCATCTTCATTCGTTACATCACTGCATTGTTGGTCACTATGATCCTCAATATTCTGCTGCATAGACACATTTCGAAAGCCTCGAGTCTTCTTTGTGTTGCTTCGGTTATTATCAATGACTCCATTCGACGTCCATCTTCATTCGTTCCATCACTGCATTGTTGGTCACTATAATCCTCAATATTCTCCTGCATAGACACATTTCGAAAGCCTCGAGTCTTCTTTGCATTGCTTCGGTTATTATCAATGATTCCATTCCATAGTAAAGTATTGAGAAAATATAGCATCGAAGAAGTTTGATTTTAATGCAGAAGAAACTTTTTGATATTTCAAAAAAATATTTTTAGAATAGTCTAGTTTAAATTTTTGCCATATGTTTAATAAAAATAATAATATAAACTATCAATATTGGCAAATTTTATTGGTGTTCTTTTTTTAATCGTTTATTTAGGTTTTAATGTTTGCATTGAATGTTTATTTACTTGCAAGCTCTGAAATACTCCGCCGTCGCGATTTATTGCCCCATTTACGGTCAACTGAATAAACGTGTGGCCACGTGGTCGATGAATAATTAAGGGTAATTTATGAATAAAAAATTTATATATTTACTGAGCAGTATAATCACTAGTAAAACCGCCGGGAAAGCTGAAATAATGTGTTCGATAGTGACGTCGAATCGATTCCCCCAAAGTGCTGGTCGTAATTAGGGACCGTCTAATTGCTCATGATTTTGGACCGAACGATTATATTAAGTAAAATCTACGGCAAGACGAAAAGACAATGAAGTTCTATGAAAATATTTTCCAGCATAGTACAACAAACTGGAAACTTTAAAATAAAATCATATTGGAACTGTAGTTACGACTCCTTATGTATTAATCAATTAGAGATGGCGAAGAATATTTGATTTGCAGTAAAGGTGTGTTAGAATTTAAAAAAATGGGTAACGAGGATAGGAGAATAGGTGGATTCGGTTTAATCACCGTTCAGGGGCAAAATATTGGAATTAGTTCGTCTTTTCTCTCGCCCCGAGTTTCTACTCATTTACATCGCCATCAGTAATGATGGAACGCGGCTCGTTTACATCCGAGCCCTCCTGGAGGCGCAAAAACACATTACCTAGCCAGATAACCCACCAAGCCGGCTTGTCGAACATATCTCAACAGACTGAACGTCTGAAACAGGGCTTCCATTTCATCTAAGATTGATGCTCTGTAATGCGTTTGCTCACTAAGCGGTAAGCGGTAAGCGACGGCAAATACCACCTGCTACTCGCCATAGTCCTGAGTGCCCGATTGTTCCTGTGACCTGCTAACAATCATTTCAGGAAGAATAATATTATGAACTTTATTTTGTACATTGTATATCGAGGAAGGCGGCGTTGCTGCGGCGGCCTTTCGCTCGGCTTCCCCAGGATCATCATAAAAGCTCTCCGGCCCATTTACACTTCAAACTCAACCGAGCTATGAGAATTAAGACAAATGACTACGGTCTACAAAAAATAAAACACCGGATAGTCCATGCTTTATACAGATTTGATGAATCTATTCAGTACGTCATGCTGGAATAAACTTAAACATTTCCATTTATCATGTAGACGATAGTGACGACTCGGTTTAACGACCGGCGATATTACGAATGCATATTGAAACGTCATCAAACCAGAAATATCCATTTTTAATGGATTCTTACAATAACAGATACGCGCCCCCGATGCCAGCAAACGGCCGTTAACTAAGCCGTAAATGGTATCAATAAGATATGGGCACAAAGAAGCCACATCACAAACAAGCCAGCGATATGATTACTATCATAGAAACGTATGCTGGAATACGCTTAGATATAATATTTATACGGCGCGATTTAACATATGTCCCGATGTAAGCATTGTTCGCTTGATGTGAGCTGTAAATCTTAGGGGCTGCGACGCAGGCCCGCTAAATTAGTCAAGTTTCTGTATGTGCCTTATATTTTAGTCATCTAATAATAATAAGCTTAGGCCGCAATTTCAACCGCCCTATTCAATAATGCATTATTATCAGGTGACATACATTACTGAGGGCGTAAACACTGTGTTAATAATTCTCAGAGAAAACAAGGGGATTTTGTACATGTTTCTTTGTTAAAACAATGTTTCTTTTCTAAATATGCTTACTACCTTTGTTACAACAGTGACTTTAAATATAAGCATTTTTGAAAGTTTTAATAAGCGATTCTTAAACACCTAAAAAACTAGCAAAAATAAGCTACATCTTGAAATCGGTTGTGGCTGATGACCATGTAATCAATGCCAATAAAAAAAGCTAGATCTTCAGCTATAGTATTTCTTCATAATGATGGTTGTGACCGTTTCTACGTGGTAACCCATAATTCAATGCCTATAGTATTTCTTATTGTTGTTCCTTATCAACATTAGCCACGGATCGGTTTTGATCCATTTTGGACCTCATTACCGTATTATTGCTATCCAAGTGCAAGTTCCCTTGATTTGCCTCCCCCAAACAGGGATCTAGTGCAATGCTTAGACAATAGATGGTACCTTTATGGTATGAGTGCTATATTTTTTTTGAAAATCGACAAGCTTGGATATCTTGGCCATCAAAATAATAGATTAGGGTTATATAGGGCGCTTCGACATCTTTGGTCATTCGCGCCAAAATAATAGAACACAAGAAAGAAATATTTGTAGATTGTTAGAGATTAAGTTATTTGTATTTGCTTCTTTACAACTGAAACCAATTAAATGATATTTAAATACGATTAAATAATCAATCAACATTTCTGGAGAATATTACTCTGTAATACTTTAATTGTAAAGGCTGTAATAAAGATTAATGGCCATCGTGTGAAAATTAAGTATGTACCAATAATTTATGTTAGTATTGAATGGTGTGAAATGAGCGATGCGAGCTAATAATGGCCGACGACTACATGCGGGGGCAGCATTAATAATCCGTAAAAACTCCCAAGTTGATAAATGCGTATGCTAAGTGTTGTTGATTGGCGGCATTATGCTATACGATGATACGGCCGGCTGACATATTTAAAGAGGTGATAAATACGTCCGATGGAAGTCCGGGGGCATTATTTTCTAGGGAGTTTATAAATGTTTGATGAGAGGAGCGGCGTGTCATTTATAATGTTCGTTAGGTAATAATAGGGGGGTCTTAACACTCTCGGTATTTAAGAGGGTTCATCGCAATGGCTCGATCCATCCTTCAAATCTGATCCGAGATAAACTAGCACTCCACAGAAATATGAGTTATGATTCGCCTCTGTGGCGAGGAAAAAAAAATCGTTACGATTTTTCATTTCGAGTCATTTATATTTTTTGCGGTTCGCCCTTCCCCCAGGACTCCTTTATTTGCGGCTCAGTCGGATTTTTCCGATGCACGTTGCCCACAAGATATCTCGACAAAAAGAAAAAGCTAATACTTATTGTAATTTCGGACATGAATATTTAACGCAAGGGGAAAAAATTGGATGGCTATTATTTTATGCAAATGATTAACTCGTAGTTAAAGATTTTGGGATAGTTATAGGTCGCTAGCCTTTTATTTTTTCAAAACCCGATTCCCTTTTTAAACTTAACGCGAAATGAATTTGATTTATGTCCTCCCATTGTCAATTAAAATCGTTTTTCAGGTCCGATTATTGCCCGCGGGTATTTTGGTTTAAATATTTCATTAACAGGTGCGGCGAATCCGTCATGCTCGATATGGGCACTCATTGTTCGGGGATTGGGATTGCGAGGTGGGCAGAAAACAAAAAAAAAAAAACAAAACACAACCGGCCAACTTCATGCCGTTCAAGTTGAAAGCTGTTAAAGCTGTATTAAGTGTGACGGTTGCTTTAGGAATGGCCACGTGATTTATTCGCGCATTTCGCCGTGGATGCGAGTTTATGAATGATGCTCTGTTGGCGAAGATATGTTTTTGTAAAGTATTCATTTTATGGCGGCAATCAATCAAAATGAAAGGCTTTTATCGAAATAGACCAGTGGCTAGCCTCGCCTCAATGAAAGATTGATGGTACTGCTGCATTACTACATACTTACGGGCTTCTGTTGTTGCTGCGGATGTTATTATTTATTCTTAGCGATTTATTGAATATAAAGCAATGTAAAAGATTTTAACTAAACTTATAAACGTTAATAAAAATAAAATGTTACGAACTATCTTTATGATTGGATTATTGATTCCTCATCAACAATAGAAACGGACTAATTTCAATATCATCAGCCTAGCGCAGTTGATGACAAGGAAATCTACTTTGCATTTAATTAACAATTTAAAAATTATCCTATAAGTTAATCAAATAATCAAGTTAAGTGTAAATTTTGAATCATGTTACAGTTTGGATGTAAAAAACTTAATGATAATCTATTAAGATCTTAAAAATGGCAGATGTACGAGGGATGTAAGGAAGTAGGACTCTGTTGTACCGTGTGGAGCGTTGGCGAATAGAGTAGCCGCTGGATGTATGCTAACATGTTCAGTTGTACCTTAACTATCTGTGTGGAAAGTAACGTCTCGCTGGTATTATTCTTAAGTAGATTTTTCAACACAAGAAATGTGCGACCGTGAGATATTCATATTCATATTATAAAATTCATCTGACTCATCCATAACATTCCCTCTATCCACATTCTCAAATTGAGGGAATGTGCATAGAGAAAATGTTATGGATGAGTCAGATGAATTTTATAATATTTGTTAATATAGACTAGTTTGTTATTATATGCCCAAACGGGTTTATTATTTAATATTTTAGCATAAGAAATATACTTATCTTAATCAGGTGTTATGATTAGAAATGAAGGAAAACTTGTCTAATAAATAAATAATAATTTAAAATTGATTGCGAATATTTTGAATGAATCAATAGCGTAATTATCTACTCTCCAGTGTATTAATTAGCAACATAATTAGGTAGATAATGGATCGATTAATTAACGCAGATGCCATTGATACGTTTGTGTCTATTATATGGCCAAGAAGTAAAATCTTTTGTCCCCTGTATCCAACAAGCTATTAGATTAACGTATATAATTACATAATTATTTTAATATATAAAAATATAATTTAATATAATATAAAGCAGGAATGTGTTATGATTAACAAACATAAAAATCATTAGGCTTTATCTTATTAGTATTTGTTGGTGGATTTTAACATTAATTATACGTAGGTGAATCAATTATAAACCGAAATTTAGTTAAAAAAATGTGATGTGGCCAAAATAATACTTTTGCTATATTTTTCTCGAAAACTATGAGGTTTACGCACATAATTTGCTCAACTTTGGATTATTTACAATAATAGTTATATAAATTTCATTTAACTAAAGTTTATTAGCAATAGGCGAACCATGTCAAAATAACTAATCTTTTTAAGTTAAGAACTTTATGAAAAACGTGTTTTAATAGATTTATTCAAACAAATTGCAATTTTTAATTGATGTATTCATACAAATGTTTTAAATAATTTTTGATGATGTTTTACTGATTGGAGGGTGGGATAGAGGCCACCCACCCACCCTACATATATATATTAACTTTAATTATTGATCGCCTCGCGGTTTGCAATAACATTAATTACAAAATTTGATTAAAAGAAAATTGACAAAGTAAAATTTTTGAGTGAGTAAATTAGTCAAAATATGATGCATGCTGGGTGGGCAGGCTTTAAATCGAAATTAGATAAGAGTAGCTATATAAAATCATTTATATATATTCAACATCTTTATTAACAAACAGATACATATAATATTATACAAATATTAAATTAAACTTACAGTAAGTGAAAAAATGGTTGTGTAACTGTCATTGTTAATTGGCTATCGACCAGAGGTCTTTCTGCCAAGGTTAGTCATTTATGTCGAATGTCGGTCAGTCAGTATGTAAATGGATGATATGATAGAATGTGTTCGAAAATTGTTGATGGGGGACTTTTGTATTTTGGAGTGATTGTGGGGTTTCTGTGGAAACAATATAGGGATAGGATTTGGTAATTAAAGGGATTTTTGGAGAATTTCTCAGCAAGAGATTGAAGACGTTCTTCTATGGGGGTTATCAGGGTAGTATCGTAAAGGAGTTGGTTTGAGGGATTGTGTAGTGGGTTTAAGGGATGTCGGAGTTTGGTAAGGGTCCTAAGGGAGGCTCGCTCGCTGACCTGGATATGGTGTAGTGTGGGATTCTGGACTGTGGAAAATAGGATGGATGCATAATCAATTAGGGGGCGACATATCATTTTATAAATTAAAGCTGCTGTTTTAATGTTTATACCTGCCTGCTTGTAGGTTAGGTTTCTAAAAAGTTTTGCTCTGGTTGTTATTTTATTTTTAATGAGGCAAGCATGTTTCTTGAATTTGAGCTTTGTGTCGAAACTAAATCCAAGGTATTTGATGTGTGAGGAAGGATATATAGGGTTCTGTGAAATAGAAATGGTATATGGGTAATTAGTGGTTTTGTGGTAGGGAATAAGGAGCTGGGACTTTCGAGGGTTAATTTTGATTCTCCATTTGGCGAACCAAAGTTCGAGGGTATCGATGAGCTCTTGTAATGTTTGCAGGGCTTTGGATAGGGTGGGAGCATGGGATATAAGGGCGGTATCATCAGCAAATTGTAGGATATATTTGGACATATTGAAGTATTTTGGATCGGGGTTATATATGTCGGAACAAAAGATGTTGTAAAGGAGTGGGGATAGAGGGGAACCTTGTGGAACACCTTGTTCAGGTGTGAATGTGGAGGAATAGGAGTTATTAATTTTTACTTTGAGGGATCTATTAAACAGAAATGATTTTAGGATATGTATAAGATGGGGTGGGATATTAAGGAGGTGACATTTGTATAGGAGACCTTTGTGCCATACGGAATCGAAGGCTTTGCGGATATCAAGGAAGAGTGCTGCAGAGGATTTGCCTTCAAGGTGGGTAGTTTGTAAATTGGACGTAAGGATGGTAAGTGGGAGGCTGGTAGAGCGTTTAGGAAGGAAACCAAATTGATATTTAGGGATACGGTCTGCAATTATAGAAAGGATTTTATTTTTTAGGAGGGATTCGTACAGTTTGCCTAGGACTGGTAGGAGTGTTATAGGGCGATAGCTAGGAATAAGGGCAGGGTCATGTTCTCGTTTAGGGATACATATTATTATGCCAGTTTTCCATTCTGGTGGAAAATAATTGTGTTGGTAACAGTAGTTAATAATGTTGAGGATGTGGTGATGGACATGGGGAGGTAGGGATTTAAGGATTCGTCTATGTATGTGGTCGTGTCCGGGTGCAGTGTTTTTTCCTCTTTTTAGGATGTAATTGTAATCGTCTTCAGTAAATAGGTCCGTTGTTTCTGTCAAATCTGTCGTGGTGAAAAAGTCGTTAAACCAACTGTCTACAATGTTTGAAAAGTTGTTGTCAAAATTTATGTCCTGCAGTCTTTTATAGGTCTCATTAAAATGTGCGGAAAATTTGTCAGCGATTATGTCTGGGTCAGTGACTGTCTCGTCGGTGTCCGGGTCTTTTATCTGTTGTAGTTTGTCAGTTTTTTTATATTTTGAAAGTTGATTGATTTTTGTCCAGAATGTCTTTCCTTTAAGGTCATTTATGTCTTTGCATGCATTTAGCCAGATGTCTGTCTTGTATTGAAAAATAAGCTGTTTGATGTCTTTGTTAAGGTTGTTAAATTTCTGTCTAAGTTCTGGAGTGTCAGTAAGTCTAATGTCTCTATAAAGTTGTCGTTTGTATTTTAAAAGTCGGAGGATGAATTTCGGTAAAGGATACTTGTAATATGATTTATGGATTTTAGGAGTATTTTGTTGAATGGATTGGGATAGTGTATTATTGAATTGTTGTATGGAGTTAGGATTAATGTCCGGATTGGAGGATATAAATTGGGTAATGTCTAGGGAAACTTGGTCTATATCGCAGTTTTTGAAGTCATATATGAGAGTAGGAGAAGGTTGAGGGACTGGTTGGTTAGATTTTATTTTAAAGGTTATGGATAGGTGGTCAGAACAGAGGTCAGGAATAAGGTTTACATCATGTATAAGGGACTGGATATTTTGGGTGCAAAGGAGTAGATCGGGTGTAGTGGATTGGTGTTGATTCATTATAAACGTTGGGGGAGTATGGATACGCACGAAATTAGAATTGGCAATAAAAGAGGATAGGTGACGGGATTTGTTTTTATTTATGTTAAAGTCTCCTATGATGATAGTATTTGGATATAGGGATGCTTTAATGAATATAGAGTCGTCAATAGGAGAGTTAGGATGGATATATACAAGGAATATGTGGATTTGAAGGGACTGGTGTGTTAGGATAAAGTGCAAACATTCGTTGAGGGGATGATTGATTTTTGGGGGGTTACTTTTAATAATTTTCAGGCTAGGGTGAGTTGTTGCAAGTAAGCCTCCCCTGTAATTTTTATTGTGGACAGTGGAAGGGATTTGGATATGGTTCCAGTTGGAGAAGGAGAAGGGTTTCTTAGATTTAGTTTCTACAAGCAAGCAGGCGTGTGTCGGGTTAGTATTGAGGTAGTTTAATAGGATGTGGGATTTGTTATTGAGCGAGTTTATGTTGGAATAAATGAAAGAAAGATTAGCCATTTTGGACGACGGAGTGAGCGGAGTGAACGCCTTCAGAAGGGACAGTTGGGACAGGGGTATCGGGATATTTTAGATCGAACATGACTAGGAACATTCGGTTTCCTGTAAATGATGCATGCGTATCGATTTGATATGAATCTATGAAGCGTTCTTTTAGTTTTTTAATAAGAGCTTGGCGGTCGGTATTGGTCGGGTTATTTATTGCTGTTACATAGGTATCTAGAATGTGGTCGTGAAGGGTGATTGGTTTGTGAACTCGAGTCTGTTTAATGTTAATGTCGTCGATGTCTGCTGATTTTTTATTAGTGCAATGAATTTTTAAGTTGGGGATTCCCTGGATTGGCTGCATGGGGCGGTTGGGGCACCTAGTGGACCAGGCGCCGTGGTCTTCCTTTCCACACGATGTGCATTTAGGTGGCAGTTGGGTGGTGCAAGCGGAAGTAAAGTGCTCGCCGCTACATTTGGCGCAGATGACTTTTTCCTTGCAGTCCGTTGTGACGTGGTCAAATTTACTGCATTTGTTGCAGGGTGCAGGCAAGGGCTGTGGGGCGAGGCTTTCCTCGACAGGATATACTTTACACATATATTTGAAATGTTGCTGTAACAGTTTTGTGTAGGCGCTGTGCGACGCTGTTATAATTCGCACCATTCTCGTTTTATTCCCCGTGGCTTTTGAAATGATGCGGCGGCAGTATCGGTGTTCAATGCCGCTCGCGTTCAAGCATTCGCTGATTGCCGCGTCTTCGATTTCGGGCTCAAGACTGCGAATCACGCATGAGTAGGACGGCGCGGCTGAGTTGCGTTCGCGCGGAGCATACGATGTCGATGCGTATTGGTGGACGATGTTTTTTGATTTTAGCAGGCTGAGGTTATGTTCACACGTGGCTGAATTGTTGTTGGATTTTAATATAAACCCCGTTTTTGTTTTGAAAATAACGGCCTCCGTGTCTTTCGTGTTGTTTATCCAATGCTGAACAAGTTGTAGACGAGTGAATTCTGTCGTTGTGGTTATGCTGTATGTGTTTTGAAATTGTTGAGTGGTCGGTTTGATTGGGGTGTTTTGTGAGTGTTGTGTTGTATTTGTATGCATCTGGGATGCTTGTTGTTGTTTGTGAGAAGGTTGTTGTTGTGAATAATGTTGCGATGGTTGTATTGGTGTAGGTTGTGGTGTTTGGGGAACGCTACTGTGCGATGAGCCCGGTGTTGGTTGTGATTGTGAAATTGTTTGTTGTTGTGAGTTTTGATATTTTAAGTTAATATGTTTTAAAATTGATTGTAGTGCTTTGTTGGTGGACTTTGGTTGGTTTATGTTACCTGTTGCTTGTTTTTTTGCTGTTTTTCCTGCTGGAAACTTTGGGGGCCGGCCACGCTTTTTTGAATGTACCTCCGTGAAGCCTTCGCACTCCATACTTGAATCATCTTCGTCACACATTTTGCTGATTTAACACCCGATATGGGTGATATATCGAAACTGTTTAAGTTTAATTCGCTCGCTTTGTTACACGTCCGACTACAACGGTGTCTAGCTCACGAATGAAATCATTTATATTTAAACTTAAATTTTGATTTTGTTTTATTTTTTTATTACATAAAGGGTTTGATTGTTTCAGCAGCAAAATCATCAACGATTAGCAATTAAAGTTATCATGTATATGTAGGGTGGGTGGGTGGCCTCTATCCCACCTTACAATCAGTAAAACACATGCGAGGGTTTTAGTTAAAAGTTGTAAAATGTAAACAAACAGAAAACAATTTAATATTTTAATTGATGTATTCATAGAAAAATATTAAATAAAACATAAGCGAGGATTTTAGCTAAAAGTTGTTAAATGTAAACAAATCGAAAATAATTGAATTTTTTAATTGATGTATTCATTACAAAATTGAATAAAAGAAAATTGACAAAGTAAAATGTTTGAGTGAGTAAATTAGTAAACATTTAATGCAAGATGGGTGTGCAGGCTTTAAATCCAAATTAGATAAGATTAGCTATACAAAATCATTTATATTTAAACTTAGATTTTGATTTTGTTCAATTTTTTATTACATAAAGGGTTTGATTGTTTTAACAGCAAAATCAGCAAATATTAGCAATTATAGTTATCATGTATATGTAGGGTGGGCGGGTGGCCACTATCCCACCCTCTAATCAATAAAACATAAGCGAGGGTTTTAGTTAAAATTTGTAAAATGTAAACAAACAGAAAATAATTGCATGTTTTATTTGATGTATTCATACAAATATTTCAAATAATTTTTGATGATGTTTTACTGATTGGAGGGTGGGATAGAAGCCACCCACCCACCCTACATATACATATTAACTTTAATTACTGATCTTCTTGATTAAAAAAGAAATTAAAAAGTTAACATTTTTGAGTGAAAACTTAGTAAAAATTAAATGCATGATGGGTGGGTAGATTTTAAATCTAAATTAGATAAAGTTAGCTATACAAAATCATTCATATTTAAACTTAAATTTTTATTTTGTTTTATTTTTTATTACATACATGGTTCTATTGTTTTTTTCTCCACAAAATCATCAAAGATTAGCAATTATAATTATAATGTATATGTAGGGTGGGTGGGTGCCCACTATCCCACCATCCAATCAGTAAAACATAAGCGAGGGTTTTAGTTAAAATTTGTAAAATGTAAACAAACAGAAAATAATTGCATTTTTTATTTGATGTATTCATACAAATATTTCAAATAAATTTTGATGATGCTTTACTGATAAGAGGATGGGATAGAGGCCACCCGCCCACCCTACATATACATATTAACTTTGATTACCTCGCGGTTTGCAATAACTTTAATTACAAAATTTGATGAAAAGAAAATTGACAAAGTAAAATTTTTGAGTGAGTAAATTAGTAAAAATTTTATGCATGATGGGTGGACAGGCTTTAAATCTAAATTGGATAAGATAAACTATACAATATCATTTATGTTAAACTTAAATTTTGATTTTGTTTTATTTTTTATTACATAAAGGGTTTGATTCTTTTAGCAGCAAAATCATCAACGATTAGCAATTATAGTTATTATGCATATGTAGGGTGGGTGGGTGGCCACTATCCAACCCTCCAATCAGTAAAACATAAGCGAGGGTTTTAGTTAAAATTTGTAAAATGTAAACAAACAGAAAATAATTGCAATTTTTAATTGATGTATTCATGCAAATATTTTAAATAATTTTTGATGATGTTTTACTGACTGGAGGATGGGATAGAGGCCACCCATCCACCCTACATATATACATTAACTTTAATTACTGATCGCCTCGCGGTTTGCAATAACTTTAGTTACAAAATTTGAATAAAAGAAAATTGACAAAGTAAATTTTTTGAGAGAGAAAATTAGTAAAAATTGGATGCATGATAGGTGGGCAGGCTTTAAATCCAAATTAGATAAGATTAGCTATACAATATCATTTAGATTTAAACTTAGATTTTGATTTTGTTGTATTTTTTATTACATAAAGGGTTTGATTGTTTTAGCAGTAAAATCATCAACGATTAGCAATTAAAGTTATCATGTATATGTAGGGTGGGTGGGTGGCCACTATCCCACCCTCCAATCAGTAAAACATAAGCGAGGATTTTAGTTAAAAGTTGTAAAATGTAAACAAACATAAAATAATTGCATGTTTTAATTGACGTATTCATACAAATATTTCAAGTAATTTTGATGATGTTTTACTGATTGGAGGGTGAGATAGAGGCCATTCACCCACCCTACATATACATATAAACTTTAATTCCCTATCGTCTTGCGGTTTATAGTAAAATGAATTACAAAACGTTTTGAATAAAAAAGAAATTAAAAAGGTAAAATTATTGAGTGAGTAAATTAGTAAAAATTTGATACATGATGGGTGGGCAAACTTTAAATCAAAATTAAAAATAAGATTAGCTATACAATATCATTTAGATTTAAACTTAGATTTAGATTTTGTTTTATTTTTTATTACATAAAGGGTTTGATTCTTTTAGCAGCAAAATCATCAACGATTAGCAATTATAGTTATCATGCATATGTAGGGTGGGTGGGTGGCCTCTATCCCACCCTCTAATCAGTAAAACATAAGCGAGGGTTTTAGTTAAAAGTTTTAAAATGTAAACAAACACAAAATAATTGCAATTTTTAATTTATGAATTTATACAAATATTTCAAATAAATTTTGATGATGTTTTACTGATTAGAGGGTGGGATAGAGGCCACCCACCCACCCTACATATACAAATTAACTTTAATTACTGATCGTCTCGCAGTTTGCAATAACATTAATTACAAAATTTGATTAAAATAAAATTGACAAAGTAAAATTTTTGAGTGGGTAAATTAGTAAAAATATGATGCATGGTGGGTGGGTAGACTTTAGATCTAAATTAGATAAAATTAGCTATATAAAATTATTTATATTTAAAGTTAAATTTTGATTTTGTTTTATTTTTTATTACATACAAGGTTCTATTGTTTTTTTTCCACAAAATCATCAAAGATTAGCAATTATAGTTATGATGTATATGTAGGGTGGGTGGGTGGCCTCTATCCCACCCTCCAATCAGTAAAACATAAGCGAGGGTTTTAGTTAAAAGTTGTAAAATGTAAACAAACACAAAATATTTGAATTTTTTAATTGATGCATTCATACAAATATTTGAAATAATTTTTATGATGTTTTACTGACTGGAGGGTGGGATAGAGGCCACCCGCCCACCCTACATATACATATTAACTTTGATTACTGATCGCCTCGCGGTTTGCAATAACTTTAATTACAAAATTTGATTAAAAGAAAATTGACAAAGTAAAATTTTTGAGTGGGTAAATTAGCAAAAATTTGATGCATGATGGGTGGGCAGGCTTTAAATCCAAATTAGATAAGATTAGCTATACAATATCATTTAGATTTAAACTTAGATTTTGATTTTGTTGTATTTTTTATTACATAAAGGGTTTGATTGTTTTAGCAGTAAAATCATCAACGAATAGCAATTAAAGTTATCATGTATATGTAGGGTGGGTGGGTGGCCACTATCCCAGCCTCCAATCAGTAAAACATAAGCGAGGGTTTTAGTTAAAAGTTGTAAAATGTAAACAAACATAAAATAATTGCATGTTTTAATTGACGTATTCATACAAATATTTCAAGTAATTTTGATGATGTTTTACTGATTGGAGGGTGGGATAGAGGCCACCCACCCACCCTACATATACATATAAACTTTAATTCCATATCGTCTCACGGTTTATAATAAAATTAATTACAACACTTTTTGAATAAAATAGAAATTAAAAAGTAAAATTTTTAAGTGACTTAATTAGTAAAAATTTGATGCATGATGGGTGGGCAGACTTTAAATATAATTAGATAAGAATAGATGTACAAAATCATTCATATTTAAACTTAAATTTTGATTTTGTTTTATTTTTGATTACATAAAGGGTTTGATTGTTTAAGCAGCAATATCATCAACGATTAGCAATTAAAGTTGTCATGTATATGTAGGGTGGGTGGCCTCTATCCCACTCTCCAACCAGTAAAACATAAGCGAGGGTTTTAATTAAAAAAAAAAAACAGAAAAAAATGTGGCCATCATAATACTTTCCTTACATTTTATTCGAAAACTATGGGGTTTACGCAAAAAGGCTATTCTTAATAATTTGCTCAATTTTGGATTCTTTACAATTACTTTTTATATAAATTTCATGTAACTCCTATATATTATTAGCAGTAGGCAAAAAATATCAAAATTTTTAACGATAAACTTTATGAAAAACATGTTTTAATAAAACTTCTTATTTTGTTTGAAAAGTTATGGTATATTTTTGTAATTTCCTTCCATATTTTAAGTCACATTGTCACTTGTGATAAGACGTGGGTGTATCATTACATCCCAGAATCTAAATAAGCAAGCATGGAGTAGAGAAAACATGAAGAAGCTTCACCTCGAAAAACCAAGTCTGCGGGAAAAGTTCTTGCAACTGTTTTTTGGAATAGAAAAGGAATACTGCTTATTTATTTCCTTCATGAGCGATGCACAGGCAATGCCGAATATTATTGCAAGCTCCTTGATGAAGCTAAACTGGCTAATAGGCAGAAAAGACGAGGCATGCCCCTAAGAAGTGTGATTCTCCTTCATGGCAACGTTCGGCCACACACAGCTGCTTTGATCTGAGAAAAATTAGAGACAATCCATTCGGAAATATTGGAACACCCGCCTTACTATGCTTAGAGTGAGCTAACATGAAAATTATCGCTAATTCAAAGAATTCGATAGATTGTTGGTTTGCCCGAAGGTAACTTTTCGATTAGCGAAATTATTTTGGAAAAAAACGCGAATGTTTATGTCTGTTCACTGGCATTAGAGATTTTAAGCTCAAAAAACGGAATGTTACTACTGAGTTTATATAATATACATCTATTGTCCAACTGTTGTACTGATTTCCATAATTGAGTGGACAAACCGAATTGGAGGATTATAAACTCTCCGCAGTATCATCATGTCTTCAACCCGTTTCCATCGTGCGGAGCGTTGGCGAATAGAGTAGTCGCTGGATGTTTGTTATTATTCAGTTGTATTATTATTACATTGGCTATCTATTTGCAACGTTATGTCTCGCTGGTTTATGTGAGTGTTTATAATGTTCAAGAAAATAAAGAACGCCGTCAGCTATGAAGTTAAGGCTGTGATTGCATTTCTCAACGCAAGAAATGTACGACCTTGAGATATTCATCGTTAATTGGAGGATGTGTATGGAGAAAATGTTATAGATATGTCGTTTGTTTATAACATTACAATGATATATAATAAATACAATTATTCAATTATTAAAATATTGAGTAATCAATTATTTATTTTCGTAATATTAATAATCGCTCAAGTGCTCTATATTCTGACCCGTATACATAATCGATGATCACTTGTTTGATTAATCGATTATTCAGATAATGGATGGATATCTTTAACTGCGCTACAATGATTAGACCCGTAGATAATAGATCTAAAGTGACCCTTCGCTGTTGACAGGGAAACAATAATTTAACGTTTTAACATTACTACCCGTAATTGTCTCCTGACAGTTTCCTAATTGTCGGTGGTAATTGTACACAATAAGGAAAATCGGTGCGGCGTTTAAACAATAGATGTCACCTTAATAGTCTAAACTTTGCATTAACAGTAACACATAAAGATAAAAACTGTAAATTATGACGCTCATCGAAGTAGTTATTTATAATCGACGGACATCAATCAATCGGATAATCGGAAAACAATCAGTAAGGGCGCAACAAAGAAACCCCCGAGGCGTAAATATCAGAGTCTGATAATGCTAAATTGCAACTAAAGTAATGTGGCTGATTCCTTTGAAAGGCGAACGTTTAAAGGGCAGCGTGAATGAGACAGAATATGTCTAAAGCTGCCAGATAAGGTGCCAAATGAAAATGGTCTTCTACAGAAAAAAGTGTAAGGAAATGGATTCCCCACTGGAAAAACGGTTCTTTAGTCCGAGCTTTCGCCAATATAGATGAGATCTGCTCGGATCGCACATTATGTCTAAATAAATAGGTTCTGCCACCAATC
The DNA here is from genome assembly GCA_963969525.1 of Ontholestes murinus. NCBI lineage: Eukaryota > Metazoa > Arthropoda > Insecta > Coleoptera > Staphylinidae > Ontholestes > Ontholestes murinus. The sequence goes on along the minus strand of OZ018399.1, from coordinate 11,002,581 downwards.
GACGGCCACTCAGTCGCCATTTAGGTCCCTGCACTTGTTTCAGCTGTTAACTGTAAATGATTATGTGCCCTCGAAAATTCGTGAATTGCAGAATTGCCCCGGCGGTGAATTAATTCGCTGTGAAATTCACTCTATCCACCCCCACATAAGTAAATTAAGATCGCTTTTTTACATTTGGGCGGAATACAAATTTTGTATTTACTGCAGCCGCTCCGGGAATTTATCTCCCTTTTATGTATCTGTTGGTTTTGAATAAATTTAATATGGATAATTTTCACATTACTTAAAACCTTTGTCCGACAAAGAAATTTCAATCCATTACCTCTCACTGCATTTACATTTACTTCCTGAAGCTAGCCTACACTAAAACATCACATGAATACAACTTTAATTTTTTGTAGCGGCACAACCATCCATACGATCAAGTTTTTTCTACAATGATAATTACTAACTTTTTATTTATATTAATATTCTAATGTTAAATTAGAAAGCAATAAGGCAAAGAATACTGTATCTATAAGTTATTTTTGCTGACAAAATTTCCAGATTTTGATAAGCTAATATAATTGAAAAAATATAATGGTAAAATGAAGTAATCGTGTTCCAATTACAACTCATTTAAGATGTACCACGAAGTAAACGCCCAAACCATCAAATATATAAACAAAGAATGTGTTGTACGTTTTAAAACCTTAGTCTAGTTTTATATCATGCTGAACTTATTTGGTTCTAGATGACTTCTTTATATACAAAAAGAAAAATTGTGAAACAAACCATGTGTAATTTAATTTAAACCTTCATCAGTAACAATGCAATTATGTTTTTGTGCATATTAATATATTTCCGTTTAATAATAGTAATGGTGTTTCTAGAGAAAAAAAAAGCTAGTTTGATGACTACACACTTAAAAATATTTGAAATTCACTGCCGCTCACCATTTATACACTAATTTCTTTGATCGTGCACTTGCATACCCTTATTATAAAGAAGCCGAGCTCCACCATTCATCATTCGATGAATGCTGGGCTTCTCTTTTCAATTATGCTAACGAGTAAACTCAAAATGCATGCATGTTTAAGTTCCTGCCTTGCTTAAAATCGCATCTAAACGCGAATGCACTTAATGTCTTCGCCGCTTTGAACGTGGAATTTTTAAACGGCACATCGACCCAATTATAAATTTCACGTAATGCAGTTGAGCCATCTTAACAATGTCGCGTTGTATCAAAGTTCGCGGAAAACGTACCGGCTTGTTTGTTATACGCGAGTTATAACTTCGGAGTGACGTTGACAACAAAATTACGCGCCGAGGAAATTCGGGCGGTGCGGCTGAAAACAATGCCGGAATAATTGATTCGATACGCGATTATCAATTTTCCGAAGTGGGTAGAAAGTTGAAGACGTTCCCAAATAATATATGATGTATCAGTCTTATAAAAATATTTATGGCGAATTGACAATATCTGCAGAGTTTGTGTCAATAGTGGTTATTATATTTGTTTTAGATAAATTAAATTAGATTGTTTGCATTGACTTTATTAAAGTTCACTTGAGATTTTTTCGTGATCCATTAACTGTTTGCACTCGTAATTAATCTTTAGATAGTTAGCTAATAACTCGGAATTTTTTTTCATGTTCGATCAAGATGAAATTTTTTGATTGAAATGAATCAAATTTAACTAGAAGGTTCACCATCCTTAAATAAGAAATGTTAAAATTTAACCCCTGAATACATCCCTTGAGCTAGGATGGTCAAATAAAATTTAATTTTTTAACGTGTCAAAATAATTTATTGAAACTACTAAGAATACTTAACTATAGTCACTACACCACATTAAAAATATAGGGAGTATAACTATATAAACAATATTTAGGGGCGGAACGTAACACCGTCACCTCCACCATAGCAAATTAACTTATAAATACTCTGAACAGAAATGTTTCGGTTAAATCATCACAGGTTGGCCAAAGAATATCTGTTTTTAATAATTAGAAAAAACACGAAAATATTTCGTAAAATCTACAACAAATGAGTCTTATTAAGACTACAAAAACAAACCACTTTTGAAACAACTACTTCTCTAGCTAATACTTCGACAGACATTGAAAATTCATTTTACAGAAAGAAATACGTTCAAACTAGTGTTGCTTTGATAGCCTATTTTGTAACACGCAAATTACTTTTTTATTATTCAATGTCTGTCGAAGTATTAGCTAGAGAAGTAGTTGTTTCAAAAGTGGTTTGTTTTTGTAGTCTTAATAAGACTCATTTGTTGTAGATTTTACGAAATATTTTCGTGTTTTTTCTAATTATTAATTAATTTCTACAACGTAAAGGACTTATATATTTTAATATCTGTTTTTTATAACTACTAAAAAGTAAGTATTTGTAACAAAACTAACTAAAATTTCCTCCACGTACTTTTCTGTTTATTGGCTGAGTACCCGAAACATCCTAAATACTAACTACAGTGAGTTATTTTTCCAGGCCAATAATAGTAAGTTTCCCGATTTGCAAGCAAATGTATTATCTTCGGAAAACTGCGGTCTTTTAATAGAGTTGGTTGCGAATTTCAGGCTAATTTGTATAGTTCCGGTTAAGTACATGTATTTTTCAGAAATTCTCATGCAAGTGGTAGGCTTGTATAATAGTAAGTAAATATATGGTAAATATATGGTATCTTTACTGCCAGGATTGCCCTCCAGTAAATTTTGGCACAAATGCAGCACAACTCATGAACTTATAGAAAGGTCAGGGCTTACAAAATTTTCTGATGTCAAGCTTTCGTATTAAGGCAAAATGGAATATATATGTATCCATGTATCCAGTATGAGCATTTTTCAACACATATATCCCAAATCCACACTTTTTTGGTTTATTTGGAGTATAAGTAAAAAAACTTATTCTGTCTTTGAATCCAACTACAGACTCATCCACTGAAATTTTCCTTAACGGAACAAAATGTTCCTTGTACTTTTTCTCCAAAAAAATTTAAATAATAACCTTTTGCATCCGACTCGAAAGACTTTTTGGATCTGTTTCATGCAAATGAAGCATCCAAAAGATATGGTACTAAAGAAAGGAATTTTAGCATTGAAGTTTTGGGGCCAATATTCCTGCAGATGGCTAACCGTTATTGTATCCATATTTCGAATAACTACTAAAAAGGCCTCAAATTCTGCCACTGTTAGATCCACCCATGTATTCCACTTGGATCGCTTTGATAAGCTTTTTGTTTAATTTTATTTCGAGCATGATTATTCGTCTTTTCTACAATTTTTTCCATCAATTCATCCGCAAAATAAGTTTAAAAAAGTCAATGGGGTTTGTACTTTTGACAGGGAGCCAGTGGATCTCCAATATGATGCAATGAAAAACAGCCAATATTATAATAGGTGACACGAGGTCGCAAAAAGTTGTCCACAGGAGGGAGTGCTCTCCTGTTTACTGTGGAACCTAGTCGTTGACGGACTACTGGAATCACTGAATAGGCAGGGCTTCTACACAATAGGTTACACCGAAGATATCATGATCCTACTTTCCGGCAACTCGGAAAGTATGTTGGATGCTCTTGACAACAAATGGTGCATAGACCAAGGGCTATTTGTAAATCCAGCAAAAACAGAACTGGTACTATCCACAAGAAGGAGGAAAATCAAGGATGTCAAGCTACCCGAAATAAGAAGTCTAATATTTGAGCATTCTTCTAGATAACAAACTGGACTGGAATGCCCATCAGACGGAGAGATCCAAAAAAGTATGCATAGCACTCTGGCAATGCAAACGAACTGTAGGGAAAACATGGGCACTATGTTGGCATATGCATCAGTAATATGGTGACCAAGAACAACTATGAAAACAGCCGTAAGGCTCCTACATCACGTCTAACGCAACATTTTCCTGAGCACGACAGGAGCCACGAGAACAACACCAAAACTAGATCGTTATAAGGCTACGAGCAATAAAAAGATAGCTTGTAAGCAACGGAGGAGGTGAACATTTCGAAATCTTAGAGCCAGATAATGTATGCAACTGTCGAAAGAAAACCTACGGAAGGTTGTAGGGCTCCTAACAGGATACTGCAATCTAAGATCGCACCTGAATATGTTGAGGCTATACTCTAGTTCAACCTGCAGAGGGTGCGAAGAGGAAGATGAAATCGCCAAGTATGTGCTTCTGGCCAAGCATGTGCTTGTGAATCCACAATAGGAAAGGAATGTCTACAGTCATCAGACATACTGCAATCCTGGGTTGGCTCGACCATAGCAAGGAATGGGGTCTACGTGCTGTGGACCTCTCTGCCCTCCCATCGTAAAATTCTAGATCGAGATCCAGAGTTGTCAAGAATCTGTGGTCCTTCAGCTTCATCACCAGAAGTAAAATCTATTCTGTGCGGCACATTATCCCATAATTCTCTTCTCTTGCATTGTGAATTGCGTCGCTGCTGCTTGTACTGAGCAAAGGTAATATCCGATTTCTTTTGGTAACTATAATGTCACTACCACTAGTATCATTTTCTGCAGCTTCTTCGTTGCAGCCTTTGTTACTACTTTCATTGCACTCTAATTCTCGATCATAATAGTTCATATAAAACAATCGTTACTGCTTTCAAATTCATTTTTAATGTTGCCTTGTAAATGTCGCTTAGGCATTGCGAACATAAAATATAAAAAATAATAAAGTAATAGTACTACAAAAACTGTCTCGGGTAGTGTTCGTTATGACACTAAACAAAATTGGTAACCCAAAAGTGAACATCAATAAATATGCGAAAAAGTGACTATAATATAAACATATCTGGATGATCAATAACGCATTTATTTTATACAAACTCGAGCGACCATAATATTTTGCTCAAGTAAATTAAATCATAGTAATCGCTGTTTTAACCATCTTTCAAGTAGCTGAAAAAAATGTTTAAATTCGTGTACCTGATGAAGCCAATTTTTCAAGGAATTTTCATAATAGTCATATGTGGACTGAAAAAAGTCCACACGAGATACTTGAAGATCGTTTTTAAAATCAGTTCTCGTTGAACGTTTGGGTTAGAATTGTGGATGATGGGAACGGTACTTCTTTTTTTTATCCTCACGAGGTGGTGTCGCTTAGCGTCCCTGCACTGCGGTCTCCGTGGTCCTTTTGTGCGCCTCTGACTGTTTTACTCCTTTTGAACTCCTGTATCTTCTAAGAAGTCCAGTGGATATCCCTTAGCTGTTCTACAGGAAGCATTGGCTTCCCGAGTTTCGCCTTGCGTTCTTGTTTGTATGCTTCGCAAGTGCACAGTAGGTGTTGGGGAGTTTCCTCTTCTTCCAGACACCCACGGCATACGGGGCTTTTCTCAATGCCCATCCTATATTTGTGCTTGTTCAGGTCACAGTGCCCAGTGACTAGTCCTGTGATTTTTCTTAGTTTCAATCTGCTCAGTCTAGACAGCTTCAGCATGCTGTCATCTAGGAAGAGTCTCGTGTGCCTCATTCCATTTTTGTTTTGACAATCACTTGCGTCGGATTATTTTCTTTCCGGTTTCATGGGGTATACCGAAACCGGGTTCAGGTCCTATGAATTCACCTGCTGCTTGTTTAGTCAGCAAGTCGGCCCCGAAGTGTCCAATAATTTTTTGGTCCTTGGGTATCCATACTAGCTGTGTTTCTCTTGTTGTCGCCAGTGCGTCTAGTCTGTTTATGCTAATCATGTCCCGCCTGGACGGCACTATCGGTGAGGCTAGCGATATTTCGGCCTGGAAGATAGAGGCATGCTTTCCCAAAGCAATCGCGAATTGTTTGCTTCGGTTGCAGCCTCCATAGATACTAGCCCCGGTTCCTTTTTAGTATCTCTTCTTCTTGTAGTACTTTAAATGTTGCCGGTCTTGATGGCCCCATATTTAAAGTGTGTCCATTTATGTTCATCCTATAGGCTGCCTGTCTAGCTTCCATCATTACAAATAGATGTAGTGGTGGTAGCGATAATATGTGTTCTATGGCTGCCGTGGGCGTTGTCCTCATTGCCCCAGTGATCAGCAGACACGCCTGTCTTTGCACTCTTTCGAGTTTTACTGCTGCACTTTTGGTTTGGGTCTTTTCTCCCCAAACGAGCGCCGCGTATGTCACTATAGGTCTTATGACCACAGTGTATAGCCATTTGGTCATACTGGGTCTTAGTCCCCATGTGCGTCGCAAAAAGTCCTCTCAGCGGTACTTCTTACTGGCGAGGTGTATTCCAACATTTTCAGAACACAGCTACCTTAGTTTCTAAAGGATTTATCATTGGCAACAAGAAATACAATGTGGTTTATGCAAGATGGTGCATCACAGCGCATTTAATGTGTTTTTAATAAAAACCTACAGTGAAGGCTGGATTGGTTAAGGTGGACCTCACTCATGGCCTGCTTGATCCCCGAACGTAAACCCTTAGATTGTTTCCTACGAGGCTATCTAAAGTTAATAGTTAACACACTATTTTCAGTGAAAAATGTGTTGCGAAATCAAATAATTTCTGGGTGTAACACAATGAGGAACGACTCTTGGGTTTTAGTAAGAGTTTGGAAGTCAATGAGGAGAGGATTGGATTATTGAATCCTAGCTGGAGGTGGTGAATTGACAATTGGTACATTGAATATAAAAAGTCTGTACCAAGGTGGTAAACTAGACAACCAGTACCATGGAATGCAAAGTCTTGGCATGAATATATTAGGTATTAGCCAGTTGCCAACACGAAAACGGCACTCCATATTATTCGGATAACAGTGGAATAACCCTTCTCCATCTAAGAACTCTGTATATGTATTTTTAATTGGCATAAATTAAGAATCCTAAAATGGAAAAAAATGGAAATGGTTTATAAATAGACGAAAATGAGAAAACAAAAACATATTTTAAATGATATATTAAATAACAACGTTTAACACATGAAATGCTACAACTTTATCGTCCCAACAGAAACAATTCATTAGAAGGTGAAATAAACCCTCGGTTTTGTTTCGCAATAAAATAGTGTTTCGCCACGGGCCAAGTGAGAATTTAATTCATCGTAGAAACAATACAATTTTTAATTTTACGTTTTCCATTATAAAAACGTACATATTATATAATATTTCAGCATAATATATTATTTATAGGGTAGTTTGTTATGCATTAAAAAGGACGTTATTTTTATGCGGCACTAATAAATGTACAAACATGAAAATTAACTTTACCCAAACCGGGATTAATATTAACAATAGGAAAAAAAATTGAGGGAGCGCCGTGCATAATTTAACTCGTTTCCAGCTTAAAAGGCCTTTATTGGGACTCGTTCTTTTTTTGTGCCTTTCCTGCGTAGCCGAAGGGAGGGAAAGTATTAAAGTTTATGTAAATATGTTCAATATGTCGGATGGAATTTGGAGGGCGGAACGGCGGGGCCTTTGATTAAGTCATTGCGAATTGACAAAACATAAATTGCTGGAAAACACATCACATTGAACAGAATCAAATATCGTAATAGAAGATATCCGTACGATCCCATCAGATTTGGCGATAAAAATATTGTAGTTCCAGTCATCCCTATCCGATGGGGTTTTTCTTCCGGCCCGGGTTCAGGTTCGGGTTTATGCCTCAGCAATCCTCTCCCGCCATAACACAAATACTTCCGGTGGCAATCTGTAAAAAACGACTGGAATTCACCTATCCCCGTGCCTTGTGACTTGTAAAAGGTAATTTATAAAACACCATTTATGATACTCCATTTGGCATATATTGACGGTTCGCCAGATTTGTGTAAATTGGCAGTGGGAGGGCTATGACAGTTATATATTAGGGTTGCACTGCATATATATACACCGTGTGATTTATACACTCCATAAACCTGTGTCCCAAACACGACAAAACAAGAATAAATTTCGTAATTTATAGCGTTTTTCACAAACGGGCATTTCTCATATAAATACTTTACTGACCACCGGAATCCGGAATTCGGCTTACGGCAGATTGCCGCAGCCGGGAGCGACACAAAAAGAGATATGCACAAACAACGCCAATCAAAGATAACGTGATTTGATACGTGATATGCGGGATGTGGATGATGTTGCCATTCGGAAGACTGATAATGACTGCGGCGGGGCGTTTTTTTTTTTATTATTATTATTTTGCGCTGCCCGATTTACCGAAAAAGAGGGAAATATGAAAATGATAGCATCGATTTCAATTAATGCTTTATACATCAAACAAAGGCCCGCCATGGAACAAGATCTTCGAAACGCAGATTTAGATAAAAATTAAACATTTTTTTTCTCTCGCATGGGTGTTTTAAAACTTTAATTAAAACAGATACTCTTCATTAAAAAAAAAATATACATACCATCCCGTATATATAATATTTATATTTTAGCAACTACTATTAGTTTTTTTTAAATATTAATTTAAAAGATTTACAACTTTATATTTTTTTGTTATTTATTTAATGGCGATTGTTGGAGCAGACTTTAACAACTTCAGTTATTTGCGATGAAGTTTGATAATCTTATTTTATAAATCCCTATGACAAACTTTTTTTTAATACGTATAAGAATACTATCACTATTGTGTAGGAATACATATTTATTTCGTTTTTTACCTTCTATAATCAATCTAAAACAATTTTTATTATATAAGTTTAATGAAAATTACGGTAGTTCATTTTAATTTTTCCCTTTTAAATAAGTTTAATTTTAAGTAATGAAAAATAATACGTATATATGTTTGATTAATGATGTATAGACCAAAATAAACATCATCGTTATCACAGCTGTTCCGGCGTCGTTAATTCGAAGGTTATCTAAAACAGAAATTATGTGCCGCGATTCTAACAATTAGAAAAGATACTCAACCGGCGATGATTTGTGTTAATGACGCTGCCTAATTGCTTTTGTTGGGAGATAAGAGATGGAGTAGTTGCAATCGCTGGGAGTGGATATTAAAAGTTTAGGTAGAGGGAGCAATTAGAATTGTTTCAGCGAGATAAGATATTAAAAATAATGCATCTCCTAATTGTAGATCATAACATGTAAGTGCAGTTTTATTCCCGCTGGAACAGTCTCGAGCGAAAAAAATAAAAATAAAATAATAACAAAAAATCGAAATGCTGGTAAAGCTGCAAGGAGCAGTTTGTTCGGGCGGAATTTCCCACTGCGCTTACACACGTATAATCGATAAGTAAATAAAGCTCCTCGATAAAATAATAAATTACAATCTTTCAATAAATCCGCCTCTTCCCTTATTCTAATATTTCTTTCCGGGGCAATTGACGGTTTCGGTTTATTCGATTTTATTATTTCGCCCCCGCCCGCGTGGTGTTTTATTAAAATCTGCGGGCATAAATAAATTAATTTAAACCGAATGTAATCCTAGATAAGTCTCCGTAATGAATCTATGCGAAAAGCTATCAGTGCTTACAGTTGCGTCTGGGAATTAACGTTTTTTTCTTCTTTTCTGATAACAATTATCCGGATTTATGGAACACATCTTTCAAATGGAATTAACGCAAGCCGTGCTATAAAAGAGCGATTTGTCTGAGTCTTACCGAGTAGAGGCAGAGAGGCTATCTTCTATCGCATCAAAGTTACTGGCAACCATCAGTCAGCCTGGCGATTACACAGCTACTTCCTATTGCCGGCTTGTAAATTTCGCTAAACAAATTCCATATGGTTCATTTTGGTTTTAATTACAAACAGCATGGACCAATCGAAATTTTGATAATATCTTTACAAGAAATCTTGGAGCTATAACAAATCAGATACATTCAGTAATACTAATTATTTATAATACTTCAACTATATATTAATATAATAACATAAAACAAAGGCTAAAAAAAACTTATAAAAGAAGATTCATTAGATTAAACGAATTACACATTAAATATATATTTTTTATATAAACAAATTAATTCATAGAAGACACTGTTAAAAAGCAAAAAACATTACGCGATGTATAGAATAAATCTATGTAATTTAGCAGTAACTTACACGAGGGTTCCCTTTTATATACCGGGACTGGATTCCAGTGCTGCCATCTAACAACCGACGTTTCTAACGTACATTTCAACTTTTTGTTAGTAGAGTTACTCAGAATGAAGCCATTTGTATTGTTTACAGTGACATTATAACTTTCTACGTGAATTATCTTAACAATAGTGCATTGAACTTTTGACACTCTAAGGAAATTTTCACCATCTGAAAATTGAAGTAATTACCTCTTTAAATAAATTTAGCAGAAGTTTCTACAAAATCCAAGTGTATGCAATATTTTTTTGTGATTTAGGAGAGAAATTTCTGTTAAAAATCTGGATAAGAAATTTCTAAATAATTTATAAATATTCTCGTGATTTAGATAAAAAATTTCTGAAGAAACGTTGTTAAAAATTCTTTAAAAATTGAAAATATATTGAAAAATTCTAAAAATAGAACGAAATTGCCGAAAAAACCTATAGTCTGAAGGAAAATTCAAACTACTGATTTTAAGAAGAAAAATTAATGGAAAATTTAAAAATCCTTCAAGAAAATTATGAAATACGCGATTAAAAATTTTCCAATTTTGAAGTAGAAATGCTCTAAAATTCTCAGAATTTTTAAAATTTCAAAAGGAAAAGAGTTCAGAGAATTTTGAATAGAAATTTCTGGAAAATTCAAGAAATCTAAACACAACAACAACAATTATTGGAACAGAAATAGAATAATAACGTTGTCGGAATAATATCAAAAAATGGGAGAAATGTTGAAAAAAAAAAAAAACAGAGAAACCTGAAATTGGAAAAAAAAACACTAATATATTCTAAAATTTTAGAGGAAATTGCTGAGAAAATCTGTTCCTATACTCTTGCTAATCTCAAAAAAAATCCAAAAATTTAAGAACCTTCTCAGAAAATTCTGGTAATTGAGAAAAGAAATTACATAATTAAATTACCAAAACGAGAAAATAACAATTCTAGAAAATTTATAAACTATTCCAATTCTTAAAAATTTCCAAAAAAATATGGAAGAATTATATACACATTTATATTTTTTTAAATGTGTTTATAATTTTCTAATCACTTTTCTAATAAAATCTAATATTGGAAATTTGAAAAAACATTACTTAACTCTTTTTTGATATCCAAAAGGCTTTTGAGGTCTGCTCTTCAAGTGCAATTCACTAAATATTCCCCCACATCTTCTCTATCTAATTGACAATTTCCTAAACACCTTCAATATCCGAATCTGAAATACACTTTCCAGATCCTTCACTACCCAACAAGGCGTTCCGCAAGGTTCCCCACTTACATCACTCCTCTACAATATCTACGTCCACGACATTTATAACCTGAACCTGCAATACTTCAATCCTTCTGCCTACTGCCTGCTCTTTGCGGATGATACAGCATGAGAAAATCATATTATAAGCTCTTAACTCTCTTCAGGAGCTGATCGACACGATACAACAATAGTTTGCTAAATAGAGAATATCCATCAACTCTAATGAATCTCATCTACTTATTTCATTCCACCGAGCTAGGACTAGGACTTCTACCTTCCATATATTGCTCCATCAGAGACTTCTTATATCTGGGAATAACCTTTGATCCTTAACTCTTGTCCAAATTCCATTCAGAGCTCTTATCTACAAAAGTCAAGGAATCTCTACAGAAAACCGCGCAAATTTAAGTTTGATAAAAAAAACTGTTGGAAATTTTCCTTCTAAGCAAAATAAATCAATTAAAATTGTTAAAAATTATAACAAAACAAAATAATTTAAATTTACTAAAATATAATTAAATTTGATCAAAAATAAATTGTTGAACATTTTCTCAAACATAAAAACTGACAAACTATGAAATTCCAACAATAAACTATCTAAAATGTTCCTAAATGAATAAAGAAATAATGATTATAAAGAAAAAATTCACACAAAGAAAACTGAAACACAATAAAAATTTGAAACATTTATAAAAAAACAATTAAAAATAATTAGCAAAGTTTACTTTTTTCAAAAAGCTGTTGAATTTTTCAAAAAAGAGCAAAAAAGAAACAATTAAAATTCACTGAAGAAGAATGATATTTTATTAAAAAGAAAAGAAGTTTCTAGAAAATCCAAGAATATATAATATTTTTTTTGTAGTTTAGGAGAGACATTTCTTTCTTAAAAATCTGAATAAGAAATTTCTAAATAATTTATAAATATTCTCGTCATTTAGATAAAAAATTGCTGAAGAAAATTTCTTAAAAATTCTTAAAACATTGAAAAATTCTAAAAATAGAACGAAATTTTCGAAAAAATCTTTAGTCTGAAAAAAAGCTTCTGGAAAATTCATTAATTCAAAAATTCAACTTACTGATTAAGAAACAATTCAAGAAGTAAAATTAATGGAAAATTTAAAAATCCTTCAAGAAAATTATAAAATTCCTGATTAAAAATTTTAAAATTTTGAAGTAAAAATGTTCTAAAATTCTAAGAATCAGATGAAGGAATTTTTAAAATTCCAAAAGGTAAAGAGTTTATAGAATTTTGAACAGAAATTTCTGGAAAATTCAAGAAATCTAAACAAGACATTTTTCCAACAATTTTTGGAACAGAAAACGAATAATAACGCTGTCAGAATATTATCAAAAAATTGGAGAAATGCTGAAAAATACCAGGAAATTTGTACAAATCTGAAATTAAAAAAAACATTAAAAAACACTGATATATTCTAAAACTCTGGACGAAAATTTTCAATTGCTGAAAAATTCTGTTCCTATACTCTTGCAAATATCAAAAAAAAAAATCCAAAGATTTAAGAACCTTCTCAGAAAATTCTGCTAATTAAGAAGAGAAATGAATTAAATTTCCTAAAGCTGAAAATAACAATTCTAAAAAATTTATAAACTATTCCAATCCTGAAGAAATTCTAAAAAAATATGAAAAAATTTAAAAATGCTGATACAATCCAATAGTCGAATTTTGAAAAACATTACATAACTATTTCTTGATATTCAAAAGGCGTTTGACTTGATGTGGTATCCAGGTCTGCTTTTCAAGTGCAATTCACTAAATATTCCCCCACGCCTTCTTTATCTAATAGACAACTTCTTAAACACCAGACTCCTCAATGCACTTCCAGATCAAAAATCCCAAATTAACCAACGTCTCATATATCTATCCACAAAATTTGCCACTAACAGCCACTTACTCCACATCCTAAACCACCTTTGTACCCAACGCAATTATAACATAACACTTTAAGCCAAACAATCTAGAAACCATAATTCATCTTATCTTTTCATACAACACAAGGCTAAAAGCAGCGACAAGAAATCTCAAAAGGAGACAGGCTGAAAGACCTACGGTTGATAGCCATGAAGAAAAAGAAAAAGAAGAAGACGAAGAATCACAAAATTGTTATAATTATATGTAACTACTTCAATAAAGATGTTCTCTCCCTTTAATCAAAAAGAAGCTATTGAAAAAGTTAAAATTGAAATTATAAAAATTTAATTAATAAGAAGCTGTTTTGTTTAAAAAAAAATTGAAATTCATTAAAAAAGAGTAATATTGAATCAAAATGAAACTACTGAAAGTTTTCTTAAAAAAAAACAAACAAAACAATGAACATTTACTTTTAAAAAAATCATAAAAAGAAGCATTTTCACAAAAGTAAAAAAAAATCACAAAAAATATAAATATGAATTAAAAACAATGTATTAAATAATTTTGCGTGAACTAATATTGCAAGATCGCCTTGTAACTTGTTGTAAGATTAACGCATCCTTGGTCATTAGTAGGACCAGCATATTGTCAATATTGCAATAATATCAAAACAATTTAATCGCTCAAAATAAGACTGGTGTCGATTGGCCGAAGGAAATATTCAAGAAACACGATTGTTGTGCTTCAAAACGCGTCTATGATAGTGTAAGAGGTGACGAATAATGAATATATGTGTGTGTGAGCCAGAAATATCAGTTGACTGTATGGATTTTCCAAGATGAGCCAAATCCAACAAAAGTGTATCTCAATTGGAGTGAAAAATGTGCTTGGAAAATTGGTCCCAGCGCATACAAAACTGTATTGATTTTCTTGGAAAATAACAATATGATGATTATTTCCTCTTTTATTTATAAAAGGGCGCACTCGTGCTTTAGATAATCTATTTCACCAAAAATTGGACCAAAATGGACTAAAATCATCCCTCTAGGTATATAAAGTTAAGCATAAACCGATAATTTCCCTACTTAATGAAAAAAACTTAAGAATTTTTGTATAAATTTATAATTAAAAAAAGACAAACAAAATTTGAAAGAGGATATAAAATAGAGATGGACAGAGTAAAAAGAAAGGAATAGTACTTTTTGAGTATAAGGAGAGAGCAAGAAATATTATTTGATACACAGAGAAAAGAAAATAGAGATAAAGATAAACAGGCAGAGTAAGAAAAAGAAAGAAGCGCGGTAGGAGTCAACGAGAGAAAAGAAGTTCTAGCAAAATGAATTCAATTAAATATGAGATATAGTCCATCCGTTGGATCACAAAATATCGCTTCGAGAAACGACACAAAAACATTCAGTCTGATAAAGTAAACCAAATGCGTTAGAAAAAGAACGCACTGTAAAACTGTCGTCGTTTTTTGAAGCGATAGTTTGTGACGTAGGACGAAAGATCCAACGGACGGACTATAATTAGATTTATTATAAAAACAATTGCATTAAGTTAATAATCTGGAGAAAAAAAAGGAAAACATATGTTGAAGAGGAGAGTCAGTAAAATACAAATAGATTTTACGAGAAAATAGTTAAATAGTTTTAAACATGAAGTATAAACAGAATCAAATATAAGAGATAATTAATAAGAGGCATATAAATCATTGCGAATTTCTTTAATTCAAACTTACATGTTTGATTGTTCCTTTCTTTTCGAGTCTACTTCTTTATAAATGTCTTTTAAGTCATTTTCTTAGAATCTATTATATATTTAAGGTATAAATGTGTTAACAAATAGATACAAAGAGAAAGGATTAATCAAACATTGGAGAAAATTCGAACCAAAAAGATTTGAAAGTTTTAAAGATAGTTAAAAAGGATTTCGATGAACAATTAAAAAGTTAAACAAATTGTATGTCCTAGAGATAAAATTTAATAGAGAGAGAGAGAGAGAGGTGCAGTACAAAAAATATATAGTCAATCAAATAGAAGTGGGTAATGAGTAAAGGAAAAAGAAAAATGAGAAAGAGAAAATTTCAAAGAAAGAGGACAGAGAGAAAAGAGGGGCATAAAAAGTCAAAGGTTAAATAGAAAAATATAATTTTAGATAGAAGTCTATAGATATAATAATTATAAAGTAAAAAAGAGGGCAAAGGATTGTAATTTGCAAGTGAGAAAGATAAAATGAGTGAAATAGAGTTTAAGACAGAGATAATCAAAGAGAAGAAAGAGCATCAAAAAATACTTTTCTAAAGGAGACATAAAGAAAAAGGCTCAAATAAATGAAGTCAAGAAGAATTTAAGTTAAGCAGGAATTTTAGTTAGGAATTCTAAAGGTAGTAACCTAAAAAGAATAGCCATTGGAGAATTGATTTAACAATTTCATTAATAGAGAAAGAAGTCAAAAAGAGTGAGTCAAAGCAAAAGATAGACGATAATTCTAGGAAAAAGTTAAGAGCGTTAGCTTAAAGTTTGCAAAATAGATGGAACCGCAAATAAAAAATTAATTTTGTTACAATTCCAATTTCATTAAAACAGAGGAGTTAAAGTAAAAAATGAGTTCTAAGAAAAAGTTGAGAGCTTAGGCGTTAAAGTTTTAAAACGAGAGATACATTTTTGAAATGCATAAGAAAAGTCAATTTATAGAATATCAGAGTGGCATAAATAGTCAAAGAGGTGAACAGTTAGAGCAAAAAAGAGATAGCCAGGGACCGGGAAAGTAATACAGCAAGAACAAAGTAGCAGAGATTTAAGGCCAGGTGAGAGTAGAAAAAGTAAAATAGGAGAAATAGAATAATACAATATATTTAAGTCCTTTAGGCGGTCGTAAAGGAATAGAGTTTTAGACAAAGAAAAGAAAGAGCTTCAAACAAAAAGTTTGCGATTATGTTTTTCTAAAAGAGGCATAAAAACAGCTCAAATAGAGTAAGTTAACAAGAGTTCCTAAACAATTTGAGAGTGTAGAAGGTTTTAAAGAAAGGGTGTGTGTGTTTGTGTGTGTGTGAGAGAGAGAGAGAGAGATAAAAGTTCAAAGAAAGGGGAATGTTAAGAATACAAAAGTAAATTTACAAAAAGTCAGAGTGGCATAAATAGTTAATCAGATGAACAGTAAGAGCAAAAAATGAAATGGACCGAGATTGGAATACAAAAAATAAGAAAAAAAAGTACAAAAAAGAAAGCCTAGAATTGCAAATTGGAGTAAAAAAAAATGGTGATGTGGCCATCACAGTACTTTCTTGAAAACTATAAGATTTTCGCAAAAAGCTATTTTTAATAATTTACTCAAGGCAAAAAATGTCAAAATTATTAGTTTTTAATTCTTTCTCGCAAGTTAAGAACTTAATCAAACATGTTTTAATAAAACAAACAAACAGCTTAAATAGAAGGAGTCAATAAGAGTTTACTTATATTTTATATAGATATTAAATAAAACATATAGGAAAGTAACGTGAAAAAGTGATTAAACTTATGAGTCGGGGCAAGAGATATCAGAGAGGAAAAGTTCTAAAAAAATGCTGATTGAGAGAAAAACTTTTAGAGAATGGGATAGGTTGAGAATAAAAAAGAATTAAAAGAGATATAATGTTGTAGCGTAATAAATAGTCAAAGATTGCGGAGGCGTTTACTTTGTGGTACATCTTAAATATAATGAAGAAGGAGAGGTGATGACTTTGTTTTACCACATTCTTTAAAATTACACCTGGCTATAGTTGAACATTTTATTACATACAAATAAGGTCTGATACCACAGTCAAAGTTTGTGACCTTTAAACTGTGCTACACGCTACTTTTTCGCTGGTGCTTTGGCTGGTGCTAGTTTCTTCCCCACCTAAACAGTAGCTGGTGCAGTGACTGGATTCATCTTCTTGGGCTTGGTAGGTTTGACCTTCTTGTCCTTCCAACTTGGCGGATTTTATGTCTGGGTGAATTGGTGGTAAAACAATACAACGTTTATTGGCCAAAACTTAATTTTGGCCAACAGCAAACAAAGTCATCGTGTCTTCTTCTTCATTAAAGATAAATAAAGTAAAAAAGGTAAAACAGAGGATAAAGGATTGAGTGAAATGGAGTTTTAGACAGAGGGAATCAAGAAAAAGAAAGAGCATCAGAAAACTATTTTTCTTGAAGAGGCATAAAGAAGAAAGCTCACATAAAGGAAGATGAGAAGAATAGAAATAGGTAAAAATTGTTAATTATCGTTATTAATACTGCACTACAAATTTAAATATTTTATTTGCATAATCGTTTTAGTTTTTAAATTATAAAATAGAGAGAGAGAAATTGTATAGGTAATAACCTAAAAATAACAGCTATAGTTGAATTGATTCAATAAAATAAAGAAAGAAAGATAATCGTTTGTGTAATAAAAAAAACAATTTCATTAATACAGAAAGCGTCCAATAGAAAAAGAATTATACATACATAGATAGATGGTAGTTCTAGATTGAAGTTCATAAAATAGAGAGAGCCGCAAATAAAAATTATATTTGTTACAAAAATTGACAATTGCATTAAACGATAGAAAGTTAAAGAAAAAATAACTCAGATAGAGAGGTAGAAGAATGAGTAAGAGTTCTAAGCAAAAGTTGACAGCTTAGGCGTTAAGGTTTTAAAGAGAAAGATACACATTTGAAAAAAGTGGTAAGTTGAGAATTAAAAAAGTCATTTGTATATTAAAGTTGTAAATAACTAAGATTTTCAAAAATATGTTTATTTTCACTACAATTGTTTCGCAAATTTATTGCTTCTTCAGGTGAATGAAAATTTGCGAAACAATTGTAGTGAAAATAAACACATTTTTGAAAATCTTAGTTATTTACAACTTTAATATACAAATGAATATGGATTTTCAATACCTCAACGTCTTATCTATCAACCAAAATAAAAAATGTCAATTTATAGAATATCAGAGTGTCATAAATAGTCAAAAACGTGAAAATATAGAGTAAAAAATGATATTGCCAGAGAGTGGGAAATTAATTGAGTAAGAAAAAGAATATCAAAAAGATTCAAGGATTGCAAGTAAGAGTTTTATTATACTTTAGTTTTCTTCCTAACAAACTACATATGAATATACAAAAATATAATATAAAAAGTACAAAAATTTCAGATAGAAGCTGGGCGGAATTCATGCGGCTGCGATGATGAGAGAAATTGAATAGTAAAATATATTAAAGTCCTTTAGGTGGTTGTAAGGAAAAGAGTTTTAGACAGACAGTATCAAAGAAAAAAAAGGAGCTTCAAACAAAATGATGCGATTTATATTTTCCTAAAAGAGGCATAAAAAAGTCAACAAGAGTTTAAGTAGGAATTTTATATAGATTTATTTAGATGTTTAACCTAAAAAGAACAGCCATAAAAGGATTAATTCAATAAAATAGAGAGAGATAAATAATTGTATGTGTGATAAAAAACAATTTTATTAATAGAGAGAAAGTCCAACAGAGAAAGGAGACTCAAACCGAGAGAGATAGATGATAGTTCTAAGAAAAAGATAATCTTTTTACGTTTTAATTTATAAAATAGATAAAAACATAGAATTGCTATAAAAATCATTTTTATTACAAGAGACAAAGTTAAAGAAAAAAGTGACTCAGACTTAGAGATAGAAAAAAAATTGTAAGTTGCAAGAAAAAGTTGAGAGTTTAGGAATTATGATTTTAAAAGAGAGAGCTAACCTTTTAAAGAAAGGGGGATGTTGAGAATAAAAACATAAATTTATAGAATTTATAATAGAGCAGCATAAATAGTCAGAGAGGAAACAGTTAGAGCCAAAAATACTTGGCCGGAAATTGTAAAACAAATAAAGTAAGAAAAGAGAGTAAAAATTAAATCAAAAGAAGTTAAGACTAAAAATTTTTCTAAAAGAGTAAGAGTTCTAATAAATACTTAAGATTTTAGAATGGAAGTCGTACCGATATAAGCAATACATCCAAACACAAATAATTAAAAAACATAAACTCGTGATTTTTATAAATTAGAAATTGTTTCACATTCATTATGAAGTGTGTCTGATCTAGACTCTTGATAGAGAGGTAGAAGAATGAGTAAGAGTTTTAAGAAAAAGTTGAGAACTTAGGCGTTACGGTTTCACATTAATTATGAAGTGTTTCTGATCTAGACACTTAAAGTTTGTTTGGTTGTTTGTTGTAGATTTTTGGGCTCCAATAGTCCATTACCTGAGAGGCTTTTATTCGATGGTATTGAATTTGTAGCATGTCTTAATTTCTGGTGTTGTAGGAGTGGTAGTTGATTTTTAGATACAAATCCTTGTTGGCGTGGATGTTTGTAACTATGGTTAATAATATATTGGTTTGTTAAGGTAAGTTTTTTATTAATTTTTAAAAATCTCTACAGGTTTCTCTTTCAGGTACTTCGGCTAGGACTCTTATAGCACGTTTTTGGAGGGTAAAAACTTTTTTCCACGTTTGCTCGCACTGAAAGTTCAGTTCCAAAACTCAAACAAAACAACCACCGCAATACAAGTTTTCATATTTATATTCTATAATGCATAAAGAAGAAAAAAAAAACTTCAAGTACCAAAACAAGTTAAAGATGACGCTTTATTGCTCCAAAATAATTCCCGCTTTGTACAAACAGAAATAGTTCAAACAGAAGTTCCAATACCTTAGAATTACTTGAACATTTTTGGAGAAAGAGATAAATGTTCAAGAAATGTCTTATAGATGATTTTGTACGGTCAAAAACAGTTTAAGAAGAAAATCAAATGGCTTGAAGAACTTTTTTAGTGGAAATTGAAGTTATGCAACTTAATGCTTACGTACGGCCAAAAACAGTTGGAGAAGAAACTTCAAGGTCTAGAGTTATTTGAACTTTTCTAAGGAAAAATTTATATATATTGAATTCCTTAATCGTGTTGTACAGACAAAAACGGTTTGAATAGAAGCTCCAATGCTTTAGATACATTAAAAATTTTCTGGAGTAAAAGGTAAATGTTAGAGGAACGTCTCTGAAGGATTTAATGCAGCCAAAAACAGTTTAGGTAGACACTCGAATGCTTTAGAATGATTTCAATTTCACCAAAGAAAAAATCTCCTTAATTATTTTGTACAGAAACAACAAGATTAAGAAGGATATCAAAAAACATTTAGAAAAATAGTTTCCGTCGTGATAAAATTATACAAAAATTAATCGTATGTAGTATATGGTAGTATCCCCAAGATGAGTCGCAACTAAATTAGAAATTTATCTAGCGTACTCTTGACCTACCCTAACAGTCTGCGAGGTAACCTAGTGTACTCTTGACCTACCCTAATGTCTAGACGATTGAGGTAGGTCAAGAGTACGCTAGGTTAAGTCGCAGACTGTTAGGGTAGGTCAAGAGTACGCTAGGTAAATGCATAAGAATATATTAATTAAAGTAATGATTCCATTTAAGCAAAATACTTAACTCAAAAGAAAAAAAAAACTAGTTGTAATTGCTTAGAACAATGAAATATTATTTGGAAAAAAAAAACAATTGAAATTAGGCGTTCCTTTAAGGCTCTAATGCTCTACAGATAAACATAGTTCGAACAGAAGCTCTAATACTACTGGAAAAAAGAGGTAAATAATCAACGAACGTAATTAATGACTTTGTATGGCCAAAAACCATTTAAGAAGAAAAACAAATTGTTTTGAATTATTTGAACTCTTCTAGAGAAAAAATGAAAGGTATGCCACTTAATAATTTTCCTCAAATCACAATGGAATCGCAAGGAGTGGAATTTTGAAAAATAATATGTTCTGCTTGTGACGTAAGTGCTTTTAGATAATAAATTCGGATGGCCAGTTTATCACAAATGTTTTGTAGATGTGCTGACCAATTTAATTTATTATCAAGTTGAATTCCTAGGAAGTTTACGTGTGTATGATTTCTTAGATAAGTTAAAAGATAGATGTTGGAGTTTCTGATGATTTAAAGATAAGCATATTACAGCTTGTCTACTCTCCAATGGCTTCAACTGTCATGTGGCATTTTCTGGATATTTCCTTCTTCGATGATCCTTCGACTAGTAAGGATGTATCATCCGCGTATAGGTATGACCGTACTTCAGGTAGGTTTGCAGGATCATTGATGTAGATCAGGAAAAGTAGTGATCCCAAAATAGAAGTAAAATTTTCTCTTTTTTATAGAATAGGTTCGTTTATTGCAAAAAAAGAAAATACTAATATATACTTAATTAATATTAGATACAATGTAATGATTTCTTTTGCTCCTTGTTTTCTTCCCCCTGTCTTCATCTTGGAATTTGCGGGCGTTGTTCCCATCCCAGGCTAATGGTATCGTGGGATCTTTTGGTTTTCTTCTATTATTTTTTTCTGTCAATTAGATTTTGTTGTTTAATATTGAGTTCTTAATTTTTAATTTGAAGGCAGTGTATTTTAAAGTTTTTACGTGGTTTTGCAATTTATTATACTGTTTTATAGCTTTGGTTGTTAAGTCTGCAGAGTATTTCGTTGCTTTATATTTTTCTGTTCTCAGTTCCGATTTTCTTTTTGTTGTGTATTCATAAATTTCCTTGTTGCTCTTTATAAGGTTATTTTTGATTTTGTAGATCACTAGTATGTTATTTAGTGTTACCAAATTTGTTATGTTAAGTTCTTGAGTTTGGTTATATAGTTCTAAAGTATGTGTTCTTCTTTCTAGATTGTACAATGTTTTTAATATTTTATTTTGTTGTATTTGTAGCTTGTTTATATTTTTTTGGTTTTAATATATTTTATAAGGCCGTTCACTGCATTTATGATTATGTATAATGTTGTTTTTGTAAAGGTGCTCTTTGATTTATATTTGTATTGCTTTCTCCAATATTTTGTTGAGTGACAAGAGGGAACTTAGTCTGTAGTTTTCTACGTTGGTTTTGTCTCCTTTTTTGGTATTATAATCGATTGTTTCTAATAATTAGGGTATATTTCTTTTTCTGGTACTATATTTTTTGATCTGGTATGTTTCTAATCTATATTATTAATTATCTTTTAAGCTATTCTTCTAATTCAATAGAAATTTAACTTTCGCAGCTATATATCGTGACTGATGTTGTCAAAAGCTTTTGACAGATCACATGAAGTCAGGCGTATATGTCTTTTGTTATCCAATGCTTTTGCGATCTTGCTAAGCATGGCGGCAACGGCTGAGGATGTTGAGTTTCCTGGTGTGAACCCATATTGGCAACTATTCAGTATTCGGTGTTTAAGTTGAGAAGTCTTATCTTTATATTACATTTTCCCACATTTTTGACAAGATAGGAAGAATGACAATTGGTCTTGAGTCTTGAGGATCCTCAATATTTTCCTTTTTTGGGATAGGTATAGCTCCAACTATTTTTAGTTGGTCCAAAAGTACCCTTCTTCCAAAAATTGGTTTATTATTTCAGAAACTAGTTTTACAATTTCTTCCGCAATATGGGTCATATATCACAGATTACTTTTGAGTGTTTTTATTATCTGAATTATTTCGTCTGGCATAGTGTTATGAAGAAAACAGGAGTGTTCGATTTTGACCGCCCATTTTTGCAGATAGTCGTCAACATTAATTGCGTTATCTGGTGTGATATTGTTAGTGGTTTCTTCAGCCACTATGGTATAGTATTGATCAAAATCTTCTGCCGTTAAATTAGTTATAGGTTATGTTAATGAATCATTTTTTAAGAACTACAAATCAAAAAAAATGTTTTAATCTTCGTATAATTTGATTTATGAACTTGGGTTATTAAATTTGTTTCTAATTGAAATTGCGCAATAAAAAATGAAATATGTGCCCTATTAAGTGCGAGAAAGAATATTCATTAATTTAAGGGTTAAGACTTACATTGTTTGTAGTAGTACCGGCATGGCGGAATCGATTAAAAATATGCAAATCTTGTGCTTGTGTGATATCGCCTCATTAAAATTCCGCAATTAATCATCTTCTAGGTAAACTGTGTTAGTGAAATGGGCCTAAACCGGGAAATAGGGGTTAATGAATTTATTACGTAAACAGGGGCGACATAAAAGAATGCAATTAGTATGACCATATTTAATGAGCTTCAAGCAGACACTTAATCAGTGGGCCAATAATTAATTAAAGCGGTCATTACCGTAATGAGGGTGGCGTTCGGTGGTATCTGGTGGAGCGCGTCCTGCCGGGGGACAGGGTAAAAAAAAATAATAACACCAGCATAAATCACTGAAATATGCCTATATGGATAATATGTTGAAATCTATAGTCCGTATATTTAATATCACGGCTATAAATCATGATGAGACAAAGTAATCCTGGCCGTGTTCCTGTATACATATTACAATTTAAGACGTGTCCTTAAGCGCAAAATGTCATGGCCTCGGCGGCAATAAGTTCCAAAATTGGGACCAACAGAATGGTCTTATAAATCGCGTTCGTTCGCATATAATGAACTTAAGCCTCTTAAACTTACTCCCGATGTGATGTTTTCATTTCTCCCATTAATCATGTCTGCTACTTAGCCTTTCTGCTGAATTCATAATGCGGTGTAACGTTTCATCGAAAATATTATTTACCTCGCCAACAAAAGCTCCAGTTTAAATCGAATAAACGCCCATGCATGTACGTATGTATTTATTTGATGGCTATGATTATAAATTATAATTAGCTTTGTACGAAATCCCCGTTTTTATTAAAAGCCGAACCTCGAAATTGTTTTGCGCGGAAATGCTAAATGATATATTACCTCATTATATTCGGCGATTACAAAAATATTCGTGATTAATCACTGCGTTGTAGCGGATAAAAATGCGCTTTCGAACAACTATGGCCTAGAAAGCTTTGAGGTGGATTCTTATTGGACGCAATGAATTTTATTACTTTGAGAGAAAAATTTTCATATTATATCAGATTGCAAAATAATTAAAGTTATTTAATTTTTATTATTGCAATACTTTTTAAATAATTTATCCCATAAAACAGTTACAATGAGGATAATGTCCTGTGCATACTAAAAAAAGCTTGATTTAATTGTTGAACGTTGGCAGATTTATTCGTAATTACTGTGAGTGTTGTTGTTACACTTACAATGGAGTTAAACTAAAAATAACTGTGAAAAATGATCCAGTTTGATTTATTGTCGGGGCCGTTTGTTTATTTCCTTGTTGCAGGAAATATAAAAGTATTACAGCGTCCGGATTAGCGAGTTCGCTGTTCGTGCAATTTTAATTGGGTGAAAAACTGGATTCCAATTAAACTATATTGTTTACAGGCACCGTGGGATTTTTCCATTGTAACGAGTTTCCTTGTTCTAATTGTCTTCGCGCCGGTAAATAACGTCAGGAGATATCGGGGGCCGATAGCGACGGCGTTAGGATTTGCGCCAATTAATAAATTCCATTAGATAATTGCCACACGTTTGCTCTATATGTTTAATTAAGGGCTTGCTGCATGTTTGCTACGTTCCGCTCGAACTAAGGTATATCGCAGCGGACGAACATCGGTAATTGCTTATTAGTTTGTGTAGACGATATAATTGAATTATTGAGAAAATATTTAAATTTCTTAAAAATAAGTTATTTGGCGCAGTCGGTATGATTTTCAACTAATTATTACTGAACGAATAATTAAATTTTTACAACAGCATCATATTGCTTACTGGGGAGTTTGGCAGTTACTTTTTATTCCCGAATGATTTCACGGATTATTTAAAGTACGGAATCGCTGTAGCGAACAGCTGTGGTCGAGTGTGTCGTTTTCAGATGGACGCGTAAATAAACGTGTTATTCGAGTGCAGCGAGTCTTAATTAATAGGGTAGAAGTGTCCCAAATGAATGGGAAATCTCAATTCGTGCCTCAAAAAATGTATTATTGATATTCTTGAGCTACATTACAATCAAGGATGGTTTCTACTTTTTAGATAATGACAATCTTATTAAGATAAGGTAATACATCACGGTGCCATCTATTGTTGAAAGCATTGCAATAAGAATCCCTAGTTTAGTGGATAACCACCGATAAATATAGGGAACTGCCATAGTTATAACAATAGCAATTTAAAAAATAAAACATTGATTTATTGTTTGTCTGGTGTTCACAGACTGGTTTCGATCTATTTTGGCTATCATCAGCATATAGTAGTTGAAGATGTAAACACTAAACTAAACACGTATTATGTGTTTACCACTAACAATTGATCAGTTGAAGACAGGGAAGATTAAGGAAATATAGATTTAGTTAAAATGTATATTATATAACAATAGATTAAAGGTCACCTGGAAAATAAGTCATGATTGAATGGCAATAGATTAATTTTAAATTTTCTCAATTATAAATTTCTACTTTTCAATTTCAATTATAATTTTCTACCATGTGCATCAATAATTATAAAATAAAGCTTAAAAACTAGACTGAATGGAGATAAGGTAGAAGATAACCTTATCTCCATTTAGTCTAGTTTTTAAATTTTATTTTTTAATGATTGATAAACATAGTATAAGGTAGAAGATAGCCTTATTTCCATTCAGTCTAGTTTTTAAGCTTTATTTTCTAATAATTGATAAACATGGTATATGGTAGAAGATAGCTTTATCTTTATTCAGTCTAGTTTTTAAACTTTATTTTCTAATGATTAATATACATCGTAGAGTTTTAACGTACTTAGTGATCGTAAGCATTTATTACATCCGACGAATTATTACTAATAAAAACGTTTATGGTGGAAGCATACTGAAATTGCAAAAATAAATGTACCGCCCCTATGAAAACATGAAATATTTATTTGCGAGACCTACACAAACAGCGTCCATTGATTGGCAAAACATTACTAGAAATTTTATTTAAAAAAACTGAATTAATACAGTAAAATGCTTTAGGGCGTAATTCCTTAGTCGTTTACATAAACTTATGTTTTCATATCCACGCCCGTATTAAATATGTATGCCGTGAAATATTAATGTAAGGGTTGACTTATTATTTCTAAAAAAAACACAATCTTATACTCTTATATAAGAGCAAACGTATTTCACCCTTTTCAGGGTTGATTCAGTACATTTTTAACCAAATTTATTTGCATATCATGTGGTTGACGAGATGCTCAACACTGTGCCTGATTGGCCTAGTTGGTAGAGCGTTGGACTATCCAGATTAAATCTTGTTTCCAGTACATGTTTAAATTTCCACTTAAATGAATTGATTTATGTATGTTAATATTTAGGTTACTATTTTTAAGTAGGAAATAAGAATTAAAATTTTTATCAATCTTGTATTTTTTTAAATTTATGCAAGATGGAGTACTGTGCCGCATTAATTTAAATCCGCATACTATATACCAGAATATTTATAATGAGAATTTCGCTTGCTGTTTATTACGTAAAACTAAGTTCGTGGGTACATATTAAAAGCGACCCTTATTAAATACACAGTGTAGAAAAAAGTAAAAAAAAAACTAAATAAACGTATTGCCGCTATAAAATCCTATCGGAGTTTCACAATTAAAATGTGATATATGCCCGGCGTGATTATGAATACAAATAAGTTCGCGATATGAAAAAGTGCGTGTTTTCTAGGTCGAAGGGGGGTGAAACGTATATTTACAATTTTATTTGGGCCCATATTTCATCGCAATGTATTTTCCCCGAAAGAAAAAAAAATAAAAACGCGCGTGAATTCCAACCCCCTTTTCCCTATATATCCAGTCGAGTCACACCGCTGCAAGTGCAATCCATCGTTCATTTTAAAATCATCCATACGACCCCCATTCGATTTCAGTTTTAGACCCCTAGTCTAGGGGGTATCAACAGCTCGAAAGTAAACGGCTTCGGAATTTGATGAGCGTCAATTTTTCAACGTGCCCCGCTAAAACCCCGTCTTAACATATGCACATATAAAGTGATTTGTTGCGCCGAAACACCACTTTGCCATTTTTAATATTACGTGATGGATTGATCTACGAAATATTATATTTATTGTTAAAAAAATAAGGTTTTTCAAATAAAAATATTAATAATAATAATATTTTTACTAAATAATGTAAATATATACGCATAACCTATCACATTTCATTATTGGTAAATTTGAGAAACTCTCCTGAAAATACAATCTTCTATCACATCCCTATATATGAATTTTTGTTAGCTGAGAAATTTTATTTAAAAATATTATTATGTTAATTAAAATGCTCGAAAAATTACAAAACACCATGAAGAAAGAACTTAAACAAGGAAAGAAAACATGTTTACGTACGTAAAACAACAAACCGCTTGTGCGCATGCTACGTCATCTGCTGCTTCAGATTACGTAGCGACATCTATCGCCTACACCGACAATTTTCATTTTTCATGCATTATAATCGTATAGATATAATTTATCTCCCTTGAAAGTTTATAACACTCTATATAAGACTATAGTTCTTGCATTTAATAGATTGGCATTACTCTTTAGTTTAGTATTATTATTAATCTATACTATGTCTATTGTACTAATAGTAAATTAGCCTATCATCTTAGGTATTCAGCTAGATCAAATATTACACTATCATTGACGTATTTTGATCGTGTGCACCGAATGGGCTTCCTCTATAATTGCACATATAGAATCTGATAGGGTTTCCAAGATGTATAAAGTTACGTGCTCATATAGAATAAACGCACACGCTAGTTCCGGTGGTGATTTTAAATTGCATGTCTATTTACTATTATTATCAAGGAATTTTCGTTTTCGTCTATTTTTCTGAAAATACGAGATGGGAGTTACCCTCGTAATAAAATTATATGTTGCCGCCCTCACCGGCCACCAGTCTTAAAATGTACTGTGGTAACTGTTGAAGAATTAACGAGCGCAACTTATAACTTAACTTAATTTGTAAGGTATTAATAATAATAGTAATATTAAATTGTTAAGTATTAGGATCAGGCGATAGTTTTAAATATTAATTGTAATGTTATGTACTAGTACTATAAAATTTAGGTTGTATTTTTTTATATTGCAGTAAATAAAATGTCACAGTCCGTATGGAGCGTTTTGCCTCTGTTTCCCGTTTTACGTTTTTATACCTTTGGGTGGCATAATGTCTTTTCTATTCCCAGCACACGCATCACACGATTGTATACGTCCCAAGTTTTAATATACATGTATAACAAATGAGTGGGTCGTAATCCCTTTAAACACCGTTCATCACAGAATCCATAGGACGGTAACAAATATGCAAATAAACCACTTTGTTCCGTATCAGGACCGATTCTAAACCAATAAACCAGCAAACAGCCAATTTCTCCCATCAGACCGCTGAAATTGCTCAGCTGAACTCATATATAAAAGGAACACACTGAAATTGAAATAAAAGCAAAGCGCACGGCACGCGTGAAATTTAACTTTCCTCCTCAATCCCTTACTTGAAAAAAGCTCATTAAATCCGACGAAAATACCTCCGACGGATTTAATGAAAAACAAATACGATAATCACGGGGGCGGCCGTGAAATGCGCAAATGCGCGCTCAACGTGGGACCAATTTGAGTAGATAAATAAATATTTCAATTTATAATTATTGCGAGATCCCAGCCTCCTACTGTGTAGACACTTTTTCAAATGTAATTCCCCCGGCCGCGTTCAGCACGCCTACATTTGCGCTTCGTCTCTAATCGTCTGTTGGTTTAAACTGTAACAATATAAACCCTGCGTGGTCATATATTACATTTTATCGGGTAAACAAATTATTCATTATTATGTTCACACGTTCAAGTCGTTTTCATGTTTAATGATAAGCAGACACGCGTTCAATTACGTGAAATTACATTTGTACAGATAATTATAGGCATTTCTTCAGAACTAATTATACTATTTACATGCTGAGATGGCGATGGCTCACTATTTATGCTCTATTTTAAGTTCAAATACGTATGTAGAGTGATTATGTGGCCACTATCACATCCTTCAATCAGTAAAACATAAACGACGATTATTTAAAGTTATTAATCTAGCGTACTTTTGACCTACCACAATGAATTTGATATTATCCCGGCGTACTCCTGACCTACCTCAATAAATTGCACATTAAATTATAGACAGAATTTATTTTGTATGTTTGGAATTTATTCAATGAATCGGTGCGTATGTTTAAATGATTAAAGGGTGGGATAGTGGCCACCCACCCACCCTACATATACGCAGGAAATTTAAATTAAAACACTGCTTTATTTCCACAACAACATTAAAACAAACTTTGTGGTCGTTCTGGAAAAATTATAACATTTAAAGTGAAAAAAAGTAAAGAATTTTATATATGAATTCTAATTACTAAAGAGATAATGATCACTCAACCACCCTACAATATATATTTTTATTGTAAACACTCTCGTGCTTTTAATTTCTAATCAAATTCAAACAGTGATGTTTCGATGTGTTAAAATGTTATAAAGCAGGGTTTTAATTTAAGTTTAAATGTATATGTAGGGTGGCTGGGTGGCCACTATCCCACCTTGCAATAAGTAAAACATAAACGACGTTTATTTGAGAAATATAAATGCATGTTAGTATAATAATTAATAGTAATTTTAATTCTGACTCTCTGAATTAAAAAAACTCAGCTTCACTACATACCTAATCGCTAAAACTAATCCTTCAATTAATTTTGCATTTTTCTAGCGTACTTTTGACCTACCACGATGAATTATATATTACCCAGTGCACTCCTGACCTACCTCAATAAATTGCACATTAAATTATATTTCTTATGTTTGGAATTTATCCTATAAATCCACGCGTATGTTTAAATGATTCAAGGGTGGGATAGTGGCCACCCACCCACCCTACATATACGCAGGAAATTTAAATTAAAACACTGCTTTATTTCCACAACAACATCAAAACAAACATTGTGGTCGGTTTGGAAAAATTAAAGCATTTAAAGTGAAAAAAAGTAAAGAATTTCATATATGAATTCTAATTATTAAAGAGATGATGGTCACTCAACCACCCTACAATATATATTTTTAGTGTAGACACTCTCGTGCTTTTAATTTTTAACCAAACTCAAACAGTGATTGTTTTATGTGTTAAATATTATTAAGCAGGGTTTTAATTTTAGTTTAAATGTATATGTAGGGTGGGTGGGTGGCCACTATCCCACCTTGCAATAAGTAAAACATAAACGACGTTTCTTTAAAAAATATAAATGCATAAACATGTTAGTATAATAAATAATAGTAATTTAATCCTGCCTTTTTGAATTAAAGAAGTCAGCTTCACTACAAACCTAATCGCTACAACTAATCCTTCAATTAATTATGCATTAATATAGCGTACTTTTGACCTACCACGATGAATTATATATTACCCAGCGCACTCCTGACCTACCTCAATAAATTGCACATTAAATTATATTATTTATGTTTGGAATTTATCCAATAAATCGACGCGTATGTTTAAATGATTGAAGGGTGGGATAGTGGCCACCCACCCACCCTACATATACGCAGAAAATTTAAATCAAAACACTGCTTTATTTCCACAACAACATCAAAACAAACATTGTGGTCGGTTTGGAAAATTACAGCATTTAAAGTGAAAAAAGTAAAGAATTTCATATATGAATACTAATTATTAAAGAGATAATGATCACTCAACCACCCTACAATATATATTTTTATTGTAGGTACTCTCGTACTTTTAATTTCTAATCAAACACAAACAGTGATGGTTTTTGTGTGTTAAAATATTATTAAGTAGGGTTTTAATTTAAGTTTAAATGTATATGTAGGGTGGGTGGGTCGCCACTATTCCACCCTCCAATCAGTAAAACATTAACGACGTTAATTTAAGAAATATACATGCATAAAAGCAAATATTAGTATAATTAATATTAGTAATTTTATTCCTGCCTTTCTGAATTAAAATAATTAAAAAAGTCAGCTTCACTACAAACCTAATCGCTAAAATTAATCCTTCAATTAATTATGCATTATTCTAGCGTACTTTTGACCTACTACGATGTATTATATAATACCCAGCGTACTCCTGACCTACCTTAATAAATTGCACATTAAATTATATTTTTTATGTTTGGAATTCATCCAATAAATCGACGCGTATGTTTAAATGATTGAAGGGTGGGATAGTGGCCACCCACCCACCCTACATATACGCAGAAAATTTAAATTAAAACACTGCTTTATTTGCACAACATCATCAAAACAAACACTGTGGTCGTTTTGGAAAAATTACAGCATTTCAAGTGGAAAAAAGTATAGAATTTCATATATGAATTTTAACTATTAAAGAGAAAATGGCCACTCAACCACCCTACAATATATATTTTTATTGTGGACACTCTCGTACTTTTAATTTCTAATCAAACTTAAACATTGATGGTTTTGATGTGTTAAAATGTTATTAAGCAGGGTTTTAATTTTAGTTTAAATGTATATGTAGGGTGGGTGGGTGACCACTATCCCACCCTCCAATCAGTAAAACATAAACGACGTTTATTTGAGAAATTTAAATGTATAAAAGCAAATGTTAGTATAATTAATAATAGTAATTTTATTCCTGCCTTTCTGAATTAAAAAATCAGCTTCACTACAAACTTAATTGCTAAAACTAATCATGCATTAATCTAGCGTACTTTTGACCGACCACGATGAATTACATATTACTCAGCGTACTCCTGACCTACCTCAATAAATTGCACATTAAATTATATTTTTTATGTTTGTAATTTATCTCATAAATCGACGCATATGTTTAAATGATTGAAGGGTGGGATAGTGGCCACCCACCCACCCTACATATACGCAGGAAATTTAAATTAAAACACTGCTTTATTTCCACAACATTAAAACAAACTTTGTAGTCGTTCTGGAAAAATTATAACATTTAAAGTGAAAAAAAGTAAAGAATTTTATATATGAATTCTAATTATTAAAGAGATAATGATCACTCAACCACCCTACAATATATATTTTTATTGTTGACACTCTCCTGCTTTTAATTTCTAATCAAATTCAAACAGTGATGTTTCGATGTGTTAAAATATTATTAATCAGGGTTTTAATTTATGTTTAAATGTATATGTAGGGTGGGTGGGTGGCCACTATCCCACCTTGCAATAAGTAAAACATAAACGACGTTTCTTTAAAAAATATAAATGCATAAAAATGTTAGTATAATTAATAATAGTAATTTTATTCCTGCCTTCCTGCCACCACAAACCTAATCGCTAAAACTAATCCATTGAATTATGCATTATTCTAGCGTACTTTTGACCTACCACGATGAATTATATATTACCCAGCGTACTACTGACTTACCTCAATAAATTGCACATTAAATTATATTTTTTATGTTTGGAATTTGTCCAATAATTCGATGCGTATGTTTAAATGATTGAAAGGTGGAATAGTGGCCACCCACCCACCCTACATATACGCAGGAATTTAAATTAAAACCCTGCCTTATTACCACAACAACATCAAAACAAACTTTGTGGTTGTTTTGGAAAAATTACAGCATTTAAAGTGGAAAAAGTAAAGAATTCCATATATGAATTTTAACTATTAAAGAGATGATGGCCACTCAACCACCCTACAATATATATTTTTATTGTGGACACTCTCGTACTTTTAATTTCTAATCAAACTCAAACAGTTATTGTTTTTAT
The DNA here is from genome assembly GCA_963969525.1 of Ontholestes murinus. Taxonomy (NCBI): domain Eukaryota; kingdom Metazoa; phylum Arthropoda; class Insecta; order Coleoptera; family Staphylinidae; genus Ontholestes; species Ontholestes murinus. Next base: position 10,969,826 of record OZ018399.1, on the reverse strand, counting down.
GTGTTAAAATGTTATTAAGCAGGGTTTTAATTTAAGTTTAAATGTATATGTAGGGTGGGTGGGTGGCCACTATCCCACCGTTCAATTAGTAAAACATAAACGACGTTTCTTTAAAAAATATAAATGCATAAAAATGTTAGTATAATTAATAACAGTAATTTTATTCCCGCCTTTCTGAAATAAAAATGTCAGCTTCACTACAAACCTAATCGCTAAAACTAATCCTTCAATTAAATATGCATTATTATAGCGTACTTTTGACCTACCACGATGTATTATATAATACCCATCGTACTCCTGACCTACCTTAATAAATTGCATATTAAATTATATTTTTTATGTTTGGAATTCATCCAATGAATCGACGCGTATGTTTAAATGATTGAAGGGTGGATAGTGGCCAAACACCCACCCTACATATACGCAGGAAATTTAAATTAAAACACTGCTTTATTTCCACAAAAACATCAAATCAAACATTGTGGTCGTTATTGAAAAATTACAACATTTAAAATGGAAAAAATAAAGAATTTTATATTTAAATTCTAATTATTAAAGAGATGACGGTCGCTCAACCACCCTACAATATATATATTTTTTGTAGACACTCTCGTGATTTTAGATACTAATCAAACTCAAACAGTGATGGTTTTGATGTGTTAAAATATTATTTAACAGGGTTATAATTTATGTTTAAATGTATATGTAGGGTGGGTGGGTGGCCACTATCCCACCCTCCAATCAGTAAAACATAACAGCAAATAGTTGTATAATAAACAATAAAAAATTTATTTAAGTCTTTCTGAATTGAAGTAATTAAAAAAAACTCCTTCGATAATTAATGCACTTTTTACTTACCTAATCGGTAAAACTAATGCAATCCTTCAATAAACCATGCATTAATATAGCGTATTGTTGACCTACCACAATAAAGTATGTATTACCCCAGCGTACTTCTGACTTACTTTAATAAACTATGCATCAACCTGGCATATTTTTGATTGACCTTATGATTCAGCTACTAATGTAGAACTTATTGATGTAGGTCAGTACACTGACAGATTATTGTGCTAGGCCAGCGGTACACTCAAAACAAAAAAAATAGTTTCCAATGTATATTTTAATATCATACGCCATAAATACACTAAGCTAATATTACATTTTTTGTCGTTGATTGGAAGTACGTTAAGTTAATTTGTAGTTTATTGAAGAAATAAAACAATACATTAAATTAAAACTAGGCTAGAGTTAAAATATATAGTTTCTAGTAGTGAATCTTTATATATCTTTTTTTATTGTAATTCAGGAAAAAAAAGTAGAAGCTGCGATTAAGAAAACAAATTTGGAAAATTAAAAAAAACAATTATCTTCTGGTTAAAAACTTAAGGTACAAAAAAATGGTTACTCACACATCTTACAATATATTTTTTCATCGTAGACACTATTATGCTTTTAATTTCCAATCAAACTTAAACAGTGATGTTTTGATGTGTTAAAATGTTATTAAGCAGGGTTTTAATTTTAGTTTGAATGTATATGTAGGGTGGGTGGGTGGCCACTATCCCACCCTCCAATAAGTAAAACATAAACGACGTTTATTTAAGAATAATAAATGCATACAAGCAAATATTAGTATAATTAATGTTAGTAATTTTATTCCTGCCTTTCTGTATTAAAATAATTAAAAAAAGTCAGCTTTACTAAAAACCTAAGCGCTAAAACTAATCATACAATTAATTAAGCATTAATCTAGCCTATCACGATGAATTATATATTACTTAGCGTATTCCTGACCTACCTCAATAAATTACGCATTAACCAATTTGCTGGGGTACAAAAAGTTTCTTTCAAATGCCTTTGAAAATAACAAACATATTGATGTAATAATACATACTGACTTATCTTAGATTTCTAAGGCGTTTGACAGAGTATGTCATGATATATTATTATTGTAATTGCTTAAAATGAGTTTCAGAAATTTTATTGTAAATTGGTTAAAGTTCTTTTTGAAGGATAGATTGCAATTTGAGTGATTGACTTTGGTCTAAGTCAATAAATGTCACTTCAGATGTCCGATTGTGGTCGAATATTTTTTTAAATGTTATTTATTAATGATATTTATAAAAAAAAATTCTATTAAGACATACATTAGCACTTCATATTGATGAATTGCCAATGTATGCAGTTGATCTTAAGATGTTTAAAGTTATTTCTAATAGTAGCGACTACAACATTCTATAAAATAATGTGATTAAGTTAAATGAGTAGAGTAATTGTAATGAATTATTTGTGAATAAGTTTTTGATTTTAAAAAAAAACTTGTTTATTTGTTTCGTAAATTTATTGCTTCTTCAGGTGAATGAAAGTTTGCAGTGACATTAGAAATCTTTGTAACATCACTGTGAACTTTCATTCACACGAAGAAGCAATAATTCAATTCATCGGCGCATATTGACTTTCAAACAACAGTATATAATTATATAAAATATCACAAACAGCTTTGCATTTTATTAATTGGCGCAGATAAAAATGCCCGGTTCGGCGTTAATAATTGAAACGTTTAATTAAAATGTTTCTGCTAGCACTAAATAATCTGTATCAATAATGCCGCTACAATGGGCCATTAATACTGCTGCAGGTAACAATTAATTTAATTTGATTAGTTGATTGATATCTATTGCAACACGGTTGCAGCGCGATGTATTGACAAACGTTATGGGTTTTGATCGGGCGGACGGATGGGCGATGAAAATGGTAAGTGAAGTTATAATTGAGTGGTTTTATCAGAACGTGCTGGTAAATTGATAAAGTTGCGAATTGTGTAGTTGGGCGATGGCGTAATTATGGTAGTCAAATGTTTGGTGATTAATTGTATAGGCTTAGAGTAAGTTTCTTGAGGAGTAGTTGGTCCCGGGAGTTAAAAGTGGATTTGCAGATATTCGTAATACAGATAGATCGGCGGGTGAGGGGTGCGGTAATAAATATAATTCTGATAGGTTAAATAAATAACATCGGGACATGGATAAACCGAATCAATTTTGCGGATATAAACATAAACGTATTGTGTACTGTGATCTATAGTTAGATTATAAGTTGGGGCATCGGAACGGGGAAATAAACGGAACAACCTACTAAAGACAGGGCCGACGCATAATATAACAACGCAAGGGAGAAGGAAGAAGGATGAAAGACGAACGACGAAGGGAGAGTACACGAGGTCATCCAGAAGACATGTAATTTGCTAGCTGAGTGATGCGTCATTGGGGAGAGTAATACAGCCTAATAGAATAATGAGAAATGAGACAAAAGCTGTGAGGTCAGAAGGACGTGATGAGGTTTCATTTGATATCCCGGTATTGGTGGAATTATGTAATTGAACCCAACTCCGGCTTTCGCTTTTAGAAATATGTAATTAATGAACAGAGTTGCACGTGAGGGCTTGCCCTGCAGTTCTAATTAGGTCGTGCTGTACACTTATATAAAGTACAGACCGAATACTTATGTACCTACTCCCTTTAGGAATCCGGAATGGAATGGAATTCGTGTACTTTTGAGGACAAATTGTCGAGTTATTAAATTTACTCATATTTATTCGCAATTGGGCAATATCGTACGTGATTTTATGCCGCCCCTTTTATCGACGTCTCTTCCAGCCTTATACTTCCGTAATTACTCATTAAAAAGATAGCGGTGGTCGGTTATTGAATTGGATTGTATCAGTGTGTACGATTGTGTGGCGTGCATCGTTTGGAGTAGCGCGACTGTGTAATGAATTCTTTTGTAAGACTTATTTGGGGTTAGGATGAAAGGGCTTAAGTGTCCAGGCGGGTGGTCTAAATGGTCTGAAATACAATACATCACGACGCTGCTACTCATCGAGCAGTTCATCAGTCACGTTCTCGCAGTAACCCCAAGCGGCTTACTCCCAATTACATATCAGCTTTCTTCAGAAGCTGGGACATTCCTCAGCCTTTGGTATAACTCGGGTCACGTTCCGGACGAACAACGCGCTGTCATCTGTGATCATACTTGCTTACAGCCACTGCTAGCCGTTCTACCGTTCTTACGTAACAATCACACTATCTCCCGTGCATCCTAGATTATATTTAGGACGTGCCATTTCTTATACATTCGTTCAATCATCACTGACGCTACATCAGCGATTTGAATCCGTTAGACCGTTAGATACGTCGTTTACCGGATCCAATCTTCTACCCTTGCCTCCCGCACACACGAACACACCGGCACACTCGTCCCTTTCTCTTTCATACACCATGCGCCGGATCTTATTTTATATTCCAGTTTACCACTTATCTTATTTAAATCGCCCAGATTCGAATCTCCATTTTTATTCCGATTGTTATTGCATACGTCCGCCGCCCCCCCCCCCCCATCAGAATTCATGCAGTACCCTGCGCCGCCGCCAAACCGCCACCAATTATAAATCGCCGCTCGTGCCATTTTATCGCCGATAAATTAGACCGCCGCTAACAAGGGCCATATCTTAAGCACCCACAAAATTATATTTACGATACCTTATCGCCACGACATCTCCCGCAAAAATCATTCCGATACTTCGCCAGGACAATATATTGCATCTGATAATTTTAATTGCGCTCGAGTAATTACACGGATGTTTTAAATGATTCAGTCAACTTTGTAATCAGTTCAATTTGTTGGATGATATAGTGTAAAGTAGTACTCGTTCGCACCGTGCGGAGCGCTGGCGAATTGAGTAGACGTCGGATGTGTGCTAACATGTTCAGTTGTATTTCTGTCAGTGTGCAAAGATTATATGAGTGTTTAAAATAAAGAATGCCGCCGGTTGTAAAGTTAAGGCTGTGATTAGATCTCTCAACGCATAAAAATGTACGACCTTGTGATATTCATTGTCAATTGAAATAGTCCAAATGTTATGGATGAGTTGTTTGCTTGACGGTGGTAATTTCAACCGTCAGTCATTACAGACAAACTTTCAACCATCCACTCTATAGTCCAGATTTAGATCTTTCAGATTATTACTATTTGTTTACAAAACTTAAGGACTTTTTAGTAGGAAAGAAATTTAAAAAAGATGAAGAACTGAAAAAAACTGTGATAACGTATTTCAATACACTGACGGCGGAGGAATGAAGCTGGGATGCAAAAACTCGTCACACGTTACGACAAATGCCTAAATTTACGAGGTGACTATGTAGAGAAGTAGTTATTTACAAATAAAACGTTAATATTTATTAATATAAAGTAGTTTTTTATATTCCCAAACAGGTACCACTTTCCAGATGGCCCTAGAAATTCTACAGATATTCTGATAAAACAATGTTTTATTAGAAGATATAAAAATTGTTAAATAACGTAGAATATTTTTTTAATTACCTCTCCTGTATTTCATTGCTATTGCAACATGATTTGATATACAACACAGGAATGAAACGAGAATAAATCGCTCATTAAACAAACAATTAATATATGTCGTTCCATAACGCTTGTTTTTCTTATCGCCCTTGATAGATTTACCAGTTGAACTATTCACTCGGCTACTATGTAATTAATATTAATGATTTAATATTTGATAACATCGCGGAGTTGATTTAGTAAGCAAATGATCGGGGGGTCAGTGGCGAAACGGAATTTCCTCGCCGTAATCAACTAAATATTGATTAAGTGGCGGGCGTAATTAATTAACAATCAATTAGCGCCTCACTTAATACTTTTTTTTTATCGATCACTGCAAGGAACAAGCCGGCGGTAATTGATTGATCGCAAATCGATAGGTCTTCACCGGCGAAAGATCCGCGCCCTCCGCATGCAGATCAGACTTTTGCTTAGCGGCCGGATCATTAGGACGGGCCGGAATAGAGCCAATATAACTTCTCGGTAAATATTTGCAAGTTGAAAGACTGTCGGCCGCCAGTCTCTTTGTTTCTTTGAAATATTAAAGATGTAAAGAGCAGGTACTCCGCCCCGAGCACTAGTCGCGAAATAAAGAATCCTATATTCCGCCGTTTTATTAACTCGAATACGTTTTGTTGCCAGGAATTGGATTTACTGTGCAATAAATAAATAATATAAAAAAAAACAAAACGTACTTATTTGATTCTCGATATTAATTACTACCACTTGTTGCAATCATATTTTTTTCTTCAACTACTCTTGGTTAGACATTAAAATATTTATTATAAGTGATTTTTAAGATAATGTGAAAAAAATAGTTACTAAGAAATGTATCCAAATCGATTCCAAAATTAATTTTTAGTAAATTAATTATGCGCAACCACTGGCAGATATTAACAGCAAAGCAAGCCGATGAATGATGTTTTTTTTCCCTGTAGTAATTTGTGAAAAATGCGAAAAGGGCTCGCGAGTAAAATCCTTTTGGTAATATAACGGCCAAAATGGGCCACACCCGAAATTCCCATTCTTATCGAAGGAGATTCCTGCGGGCGGAGATGCGTCAAATGCGCCGCCGTCATCATTAATCACGAGAACATAATTTTCCACATTAGGCACCGCGACGTCGAAGTTCGCCGGAACATTTTTTTTTTTTAATTAACTCGTCAGGGCCGTAAGGGCAGAAGTGAAACAACCGTTCGGAATTAAATCCGATATGCAAGATACGCTTTGATTTTGTTTTTCGCCGCGCGCCTTATTTTCCCGATTCCGCCTTGTATACACTTCCATTTCTTTCAGTCAATTTAGCTGTTTGTATTTTATGTCTCCGAAGTAGAGTGCATCCGGTATTATTTTGCCCTTAAAACGTTCCTGTTCGCTCGCTTAATATTTAACTAATAATATAGTCGCTCCTACGAATCTACTTAATCGCTCAAATATGTACTTAGATTTAAGAATGATTTCCCATTTTTCTGCAAATAACGATGCGGACGATTAGGATCCATTAGGAGATTTATATAGTGGAGTTTGTGTACTCTAGAAAATATTATTATACAGTACTTATAATAACTCTAAATGTTAAATTTGCCAACAACAAAATATTAACGATTATACGTATGTATCTAAACAAATATTACAAAGGATTTTTATTGTACGAGGGACGGTAGGAAAGTAGTACACGTTTGCACCAAGCGGAGCGCTGGCGAATAGAGTAGCCGCCGGATGTATGCTAAAATACGATAAAACCATAAAGGCGCCATATTTAAAATGTATGCTAAAATGTTCACTTGTATTTTAGCTGTTTGTATGCAAAGTTACGTCTCGCTGGCATTGACTGTGCTATTTATGTGAGTGTTTACAATATCTAAGAAAATCAAGAACGCCACCAGTTATGAAGTTAGGGCTGAGATTAGGTTTCACAACGTAAGAAATGTGTAACCTTGCAATATTCATCATCAATTGAAAGATGTGTATAGAGTAAATATTATGGATGAGTCGTTTATTCGGCGTTGGTGTCGAAATTTCAACTTAGAAAGAGAGAGTACTGTTAGGGACGACCGTCAGTCATTACGTCATTACCGTCAGCCCCTTCAGATTACCATATATTTACAAACTCAAGGACATTTTGACAGGAAAGAAATATTACGTATCTCAATACACTCGCGTCGGAGGAATATGAAGCTGAGATACAAAAACTCGTCATACGTTACTATGACTATGTAGAGAAGTAGTTTAAGTACAAATAAAACGTTAATATTTATTAATATACTAGTTTTTTTTTGTTATATTCCCAAACGAATACTATTTTTCGGAAAGCCCTCGTATAATCACATACAATGTCGTCAAAATCGAAAAATAAATAAACAATTAACTTTGTTGGTATCACTCCACAATTACTTATTTAAATATAACTATAACAATATCTTCATTGTCAATCAAAAAACGTTATCTCATGAAAATGATTGAAGCGACCGTTACTATGTGGTAGTTCATTTAAAAAAATAGGTAAATGAAAATAATTTACCCTTTTTTTAAACATTATCTCGTGCGGAAATTAGTTGATGGGTTTCATCAACGTTTAAAAGCGTCGGAACTACTTCTAAACAACGATCTTGTGTGGATGTTAAACTGACTGAAACCATATCAATTAGTGTGCGTAGTTCAAAGGTGGAGTAAACACGTGAGGCAAGTGTCAAAACTTCTTGGAGTGCGCTGCTGGGCTTCGTTCACCGCGAAGTGGAATTAAGTATTATTAATCCGGGAAATGTAATGTTGAAATTGGATCAGAAACAATAATAATATAATAAATTTTTATATTAACACAAATTTAACTTCATTAGTTTTCGATATACTCTGAAATCTTTACACCACAAAATGTCCATTCGTAATAGAGAAGATATTATAATAATTTATAATAATCATATCATTCTTATAATACATTCAATATACACTTGGATTGAATAACAAATATTAAATATGGAATTTAATGATTTTTACAAGAAAGTAAAGCATAACAAAATATAAACTGTCTTAAAGTTAAAATTAACGACATCTTATAGAATGTATTCAAGAAAAATACTTTAAGCTTGACCAGAACAATAATTTTCTTGCTTAAACGTTCATTAGTAAGATTTTAAGGTTCTCTGAAATATTTAGGTTATAATGAGGAAAATTAACGACATCTTATAAAATGTATTCAACAAAAATACTTTAAGCTTGATGAGAACAACAATTTTCTTGCATAAGCTTTCATTAGTAAAGCTTTTAAGGTTCTCTGAAATATTTAGGTTACAATGAGGAAAATTAACGACATCTTATAGAATTTATTCAACAAAAATACTTTAAGCTTGACCAGAACAACAATTTTCTTGCTCAAACGTTCATCAGTAAAGCTTTTAAGGTTCTCTAAAATATTTAGTCTACATGAGGAAGATCGTATTGTTTGTTTGCTAAAAACTCTTAATTTTATATTTCAAGATTTTATGAAATATTTAAGCTATACTTAAACCCCTTTAATATTCACATATCTTTTGAAGTTCTCTGAAAGCTCAAGACTACAAAAAACAATTAATTCGTAATGAGTAGAATCTTGTAGATCATTAAACTGCCTTAATTTATTTCTTATGAGGTTCTCTGTAAGATTTGGGTTACGAGATATTCATACTCAATGAGAAAGATATTATATTTTATTTTAGTATAATTGATTTCTTTTAAGGATTTCTGTAAGCTTTGGACTATAAAATATGTGTTCGTAATCGAAAAGATGTTGTTAAACCTCCTTTTCATTTTTTTGAGGATCTCTAGAAGCTTTAAGCTATTCTCAAACCCTATTATTACCTAATTTTGATGTTCTTTAAAAGATTCACAACTCACTAAACTTCTTTATAAGGTTTGGGCTACGATATATCCATACTCAATGAGAAAGGTTCTCTACAAGCTTTAAGCTATACTCAAACCCAATTATTATCTAATTTTGATGTTCTTTGAAAGCTTCACAACACACAAAACTTCTCTGTATGGTTTGGGCTACGATATATTCATACTCACTGAGAAAGATATTATCTTTTATTACTAAAATCACTTTATTTATTTCTTTTGAGGATCTCTGTAAGCTTTAGGCTGTACAATATGTGTTCGTAATGGAAACCTCCTTTTAATTTTTTTGGGGTTCTCTACAATCTTTAAGATATAATTAAACCCCTTTAACATTCACATATCTTTTGAAGTTCTCTGAAAGCTCAAGACTAAAAAAAAATAATTCGTAATGAGTAGAATCTTGTAGATCATTAAACTGCCTTAATGTATTTCTTATGAGGTTCTCTGTAAGATTTGGGTTACGAGATATTCATACTCAATGAGAAAGATATATTATATTTTATTATAATTTTTTTCTTTTGAAGATCTCTGTAAGCTTTAGGCTATAAAATATTTGTTCATAATCGAAAAGATCTTGTTGTTAAACCTCCTTTTCATTTTTTTGAGGTTCTCTACAAGCTTTAAGCTATACTCAAACCGTATTATTACCTAATTTTGATGTTCTTTGAAAGCTTCAAAACACACAAAACTTCTCTGTATGGTTTGGGCTACGATATATCCATACTCAATGAGAAAGGTTCTCTACAAGCTTTAAGCTATACTCAAACCGTATTATTACCTAATTTTGATGTTCTTTGAAAGCTTCACAACACACAAAACTTATCTGTAAGATTTGGGCTACGATATATCCATACTCAATGAGAAAGATATTATCTTTTATTACTAATACCACTTTATTTCTTTCTTTTGAGGATCTCTGTGAGCTTTAGCTTATAAAATATGCGTTCGTAATGGAAATATATTATTTTTTTTTGAGGTTATCTACAATCTTTAAGCTATAATTAATTCACATATCTTTTGAGGTTTTCTGAAAGCTCAAGGCTACAAAAAATAATTCCTATTAAATAGAATCTTGTCGTTCATTAAACTGCCTTAATTTATTTCGTATGAGGTTCTCTGTAAGTTTTGGACCATGAGATATTCATACGTAATGACTAAAACTAGTTTATTTATTTGTTTTGAGGTTCTCTGTAAGCTTTGGGCTATAAAATATGTGTTCGTAATGAAAATTTTTTTTTAAGTTCTCTGCAATTTTTAGTCTATACTCAAACCCTATTAGGTTCTCTACAATCTTTAAGTTCTAATTAATTCATATATCTTTTGAGGTTCTCTGAAAGCTCAAGACAACAAAAATTAATTCCTAATAAATAGAATCTTGTCGTTTATTAAACTACCTTAATTTATTTCGTATGTGGTTCTCTATAAGCTTTGGGCTGTGAGATATTCATACGTAATGACTAAAACTAGTTTATTTATTAATTTTGAGGTTCTCTGTAAGCTTTGGGCTATGAAATATGTGTTCGTAATGAAAATGATTTTTTTAAGTTCTCTACAATTCTTAAGCTATACTCAAACCCTATTAGGTTCTCTACAATCTTTAAGTTATAGTTAATTTACATATCTTTTGAGGTTCTCTGAAAGCTCAAGGCTACAAAAATTAATTCCTATTAAATAGAATCTTGTAGTTCATTAAATTGCCTTAATTTATTTCGTATGAGATTCTCTGTAAGCTTCGGGCTATGAGATATTCATACGTAATGTCTAAAACTAGTTTATTTATTAATTTTGAGGTTCTCTGTAAGCTTTGGGCTATAAAATATGTGTTCGTAATGAAAAATATATTTTTTTAAGTTCTCTACAATTTTTAAGCTATACTCAAACCCTGTTAGGTTCTCTACAATCTTTAAGTTATAATTAATTCACGTATCTTTTGAGGCTCTCTGAAAGCTCAAGGCTACAAAAATTAATTCTTAATAAATAGAATCTTGTAGTTCATTAAACTGCCTTAATTTATTTCTTATGAGGTTCTCTGTAAGCTTTGGGCTATGAGATATTCATACGTAATGACTAAAACTAGTTTATTTATTAATTTTGAGGTTCTCTGTAAGCTTTGGGCTATAAAATATGTGTTCGTAATAAAAAAAATTAAGTTCTCTACAATTTTTAAGCTATACTCAAACCCTATTAGGTTCTCTACAACCTTTAAGTTATAATTAATTCACATATATATTGAGGTTCTCTGAAAGCTCAAGGCTCTATTATTAGTTATTTAATTTTGAGGTTCTTTAAAACACATAAAACTTCATAATAAGAAAGATTTTGTTGTTTACTAGTTAAACTCCTTTAATTTTTTCCTTTCGGATTCTCTAAAATATTTATACTACACGATATTCATACTTGAACCACTTTATGTTTTTCTTTTGAGGTTCTCTGTAAGCTTTGGTCTACAAAATATGCTTTGGTAATGAGGAAGAACTTATTGTTCATTAGTTAAACTACCTGAATTTTATCGTTTGGGGTTCTCTGAAATAATTAAGCTATAAGAAAATCATTCTCAATTAGAAAGATATTACTCAAAACTTATTTGGGGTTCTCTGAAGCTCTAGACTGCAAAAAATCATTCCTAATGATACGTAAACCATTATATTTTTCGTTTGAGGTTCTCTGTAAGCTTTGGGCTACAAAATATGCATTCGTTATGAGGATGATCTTATTGTTCATTAGTTAAACTCCCTTAATTGTTTCTTTAGGGATTCTCTGAAATAATTAAGCTAAAAGAAAGTCATTCGCATTGGGGAAGATATTATCTTTCATTACTTAAAACATATTTCTGAGGTTCTCTGAAAGCTCTAGACTGATTCTCTAAAATATTTATACTACACGATATTCATACTTGAACCACTTTATGTTTTTCTTTTGAGGTTCTCTGTAAGCTTTGGTCTACAAAATATGCTTTGGTAATGAGGAAGAACTTATTGTTCATTAGTTAAACTACCTGAATTTTATCGTTTGGGGTTCTCTGAAATAATTAAGCTATAAGAAAATCATTCTCAATTAGAAAGATATTACTCAAAACTTATTTGGGGTTCTCTGAAGCTCTAGACTGCAAAAAATCATTCCTAATGATACGTAAACCATTATATTTTTCGTTTGAGGTTCTCTGTAAGCTTTGGGCTACAAAATATGCATTCGTTATGAGGATGATCTTATTGTTCATTAGTTAAACTCCCTTAATTGTTTCTTTAGGGATTCTCTGAAATAATTAAGCTAAAAGAAAGTCATTCGCATTGGGGAAGATATTATCTTTCATTACTTAAAACATATTTCTGAGGTTCTCTGAAAGCTCTAGACTGCAAAAAAATAATTCCTAATGAGAAGAATCTTGTCGTTCATAAGTTATACTTCCATATTGTTTGTTTCTTTTGAGGTTATTTTAAATCTTTAAACATAGACTTAAACACCTTTACTGTTTACTTATTTTTGATTTTATCTGAAAGCTCCAGGCTACAAAAAGGAATTCATAATGAGTAGAATCTTGTTCATTAGATAAACTCCCTTAATTGTATGTTTTGGGCTTCTCTGAAATAATTAAGCTAAAATAAAATCATTCGCATTGAAGAAGATATTATTTTTCATTACTTAAAACATATTTCTGAAGTTCTCTGAAAGCTCTAGGGGGCAAAAAAGCATCCCTAATGAGAAGGATCTTGTCGTTATATTGTTTGTTTTTTTGAGGTTATTTTAAATCTTTAAAGCTAGACATAAACCCTTAATTGTTTACTTATTTTTGAGGTTATCTGAAAGCTCCAGGATACAAAAAAGGAAATCATAATGGGTAGAATCTTGTAGTTCATTAAACTCCCTTATTTTTTTACTTTTGAGGTTCTTTAAAAGAAATTCAAAAGTAATGACGAGGAAAGTTTTATATCTTCCGCATTTGTATGCACTTAAATTAATTCTGATCCAGATAGTAACCTAAAACCTTCAGGTATTCTAGACATACATTCCGAAAAGAATACAGAAATTAATGTATTGTTGATGATAAGCAGATTTCTACAATTATTTCCGATGTAGATTTAGATTTAGAAACTTTGCCAAACGAAAATGAATTGTTTACTTATTTTTGAGGTTATCTGAAAGCTCCAGGCCACAAAAAAGGAATTTATATTGAGTAGAATCTCGTAGTTTATTAAACTCCTTCATTTTTTTTAACTTTTTAGGTTCTCTAAAAGATATTCATAGGTAATGAGGAAGACATTATCTTTCATTAATTAGAGGATTAACTTGGTTTTGTTTCACTATTTTCACTAAGATATTATTTTCACTAAAATAGTGAAACAAAACCAATTAATCCTCTAATTAACATAAAAATGTTTCACCACAAGTTAATTCATCGTTATCTTTCATTATTTAAACTACTTTATTTTGTTCCTTTCGAGGTTCTCTGTGAGCTTGTAAGCTTTTACCTTTTACAACTCGAGCCCCTTTATTATTTACTTATTTTAAAGTTCAAGCCGGATCAGGAACAAAATAACAAATTCATTATTCTGTTTTTATATTATTATAAGTTTAACTTATTTATAGCCCCTCGGGGTAGTTTAATGCATCGGGTGTAGACGAATAAGTTTGTTTGTAAAGACTTGCAGGGAAATGCACCGCCTAGTATTTAAACAAGAGAAACTTGCTCTGGTCGCAATTTTCTTATTAAGCTACTAAAGGAGACACACTCGTGAAGATATGAGCGCAAATAATCCAACAAAAGTGTTTATTACTTGTTATTCAAACTGCATTATTAATAAAAATTAAATAAGAGTTAAATACTGCTTTATTTATTATAAATTTCAATCTAAATAAATTAATGGCAATCAAAATATCCATCATTTCAAAATAAAATTATGTTTCAGAATATCTGTGCAATATTACCTACCCGCGGGATATTTCCAAGCAGCGTCATCTATTAGTAACTAGATTACCAAAGTATATTATCAACCGGTGCATTAATTAATAGATGGCGTCCTAATTACTTCTTTCCCGCGCCGAGATAAGCTTAATTATCGCGGGCCCCGGGAAATGCGCATTTAAGGAAAAACCCCGTCGCAATTTACTTTTAATGCAAGTACAAGTGCAATGTCATTATTTTAATTTAGAGCCGGGCGTTCGGCATTAAAAATGCAACGCATTTAAAAACGCCCCCGTTCGCGGGGTCGTGTTGTTCCGAAATTCGGAAGGGAAGCGCAAAAACATAACGGTGCATTAATATTTAGTCTAATTACTTCCCCTAAAGGGAGTAGAATGCACCGGCAGAATTTAAGATATTGTAACAAATAAACGGTAGCGATGCTGAATTAAATTTTAAGCAGGCTTTCAGAATATGCACGGTAAACTTTATTACACTCAAAAAAGTGCATTAAAATGATGTTTTTTACAATCCGTAAAGTACGTCGTTAGATATTGAGTGGATTAATAGCTTTACGTTTTGATTTATTATTAAGAAAGTTAGTCTAAGAAGTAAAATGTGAAATAAAAATTGATAACATTCTTTAGCAACCTATTGATAAGTTACTAGGGTTGGTCAAATCTGGGCAACACTCCACACGGACAACTACTCGACTTCACAAGAAGTTTAGCTTGGCTTGAGGAGTAGGATGGCACAAAAAACCAACGAATGGTCTAAGTACTGCGACTATCTGATCAACATCCACATACCATCAATCAATCAAATTCATTCGTTCATTCGTTCATTCCTTCATTTGTTCATTATTTCAGTCACTTATTGGTTCATTCCTTCATTCCTTCACTTCTTCACTCCTTCACTCCTCCACTCCTCCACTCCTTCACTCCTCCACTCCTTCACTCCTCCACTCCTTCACTCCTCCACTCCTTCACTCCTCCACTCCTTCACTCCTCCACTCCTTCACTCCTCCACTCCTTCACTCCTCCACTCCTTCACTCCTCCACTCCTTCACTCCTCCACTCCTTCACTTCTCCACTCCTTCACTCCTCCACTCCTTCACTCCTCCACTCCTCCACTCCTTCACTCCTCCACTCCTCCACTCCTCCACTCCTCCACTCCTCCACTCCTCCACTCCTCCACTCCTCCACTCCTCCACTCCTCCACTCCTCCACTCCTTCACTCCTCCACTCCTCCACTCCTTCACTCCTCCACTCCTCCACTCCTCCACTCCTTCACTCCTTCGTTCCTTCACTCCTTCATTCCTTCATTCGTTCATTTGTACATTCATTAAAACCCTATTAATATTCAAATTAACTTCAATTACACACACACACACAAACACAGGCCGATTCTTATTGCGGGGCCGAAAGACTTACTAATTAGCAGGCCCGGCGGGCGCGGTAAATATTTGTGGAATTAATTACCCCATCGAGTTATTAATTACTTTAACGATCGCGCATCGGCCGCGTCCGCACTGTGTCTAACATGTACGGAAAATGCGCCGTAAATAAATCGCCGAAGTTCCGTGGCGATTCCTTTTTTTTTATTTTTATTTCGCCGGCATAATTGGATTATTGTAAATGAGTTCAGAAATGCGATTAAATTTTGTGGAGTACTTCGTACAACTTCGCCGTGCCGTTATATAATTCGGAATTTCCTTCACCTTATTATATGTTTGGCTATGAAGCCAGAAATCCGCAGACGGTACATTCGGAATGGGACCGCTTTGTTCGTCCACAATTAGCTTCAAGTTTGCGACACCGAACTTAACACGCGAAAATTCCCGGACTTTCAACTTGACCGTATGCAATAACTCAAACGATTAATTAATTCTACGGACAAATTCGCACAGCACTGTAAACTATTCGGTAGTTAGGTATTTACTCGGTAAATAACTCACAGGAAGATAACCAAACGCGTCCAAATGATTACATTTACTTTACAACTTAACCAGACACGAAAAAATTTCCCTAAGCGAAAATTATATTCTTATTTTACATCAAAAATATTATTTTACGTACAATTTTTCAACATTTAACACGTTGACAACTTTGTCAGTCACCGGTGACTGACACTATTCAAATGGATCCCGTCAGTCATCGATGACTGACTGTGACTACCTACTTTAAACTTACTATTTTGCGCTGTCAGTCACCAGTTCCGTATTGATTGTTACTAGGATTGCCTGATACGGCCCTTCAGTGCGTTACTACAACTTGGCCACCTAATATTCCTTCAAACAGCTGTAGGTATATTCTCGGAAAAAATGTACTATATTGAAATAAAACCCGTATATTTAATCAATTCCAAATTTATTTTTGTAAATCAAAAACACGTTGAATACTTTAAGAATTATTAAAATATAAAAGACAATAAGTTTGACATGTAACGTATTGAAAATGTTGTCCAGACTGTCGAAAAAACGATGTTAACACTCCGCCTAACGCCAAATGACTGTTTGATTGGCCGTTAAATTTGTTAGAAGGAATGTTTGTAAAAGTGAGACACGTGATTGACACGTGACTGACGGGACAAAGCGCATAATGTTTTGCCAAACAATAAGTTTGACATTTAACGTTTTTAAAAAGGTTGTCTAGACTGTCGACAAAACGATGTTAACACTCCGGCTAACGCCAAATGTTTGATTGGCCGTTAAATTTGTTAGAAGGAATGTTTGTAAGAGTGAGACACGTGACTGACACGTTACTGACACATTGCCTGACATAAAGCATAATTTTTTGCCATTGGAGGTTTGTCATATATAAAAACCCGTAATTTCGTCTAAAGAATGCATCAAAATGAATTAAATAATCATATATCTTACTAATTTTACAAAACTGAACTTAAAAAAAAAGAAAATTTGATATTTTACAAAAAAACTTGTTGGCAGCCAATGTATTAATTAGCTTCCGGCAACAATTTTTCATACAAGTGCAAATCATAAGTATATTAAATATCTCCTATGTTAGTGTAGTATCATTTGTTTATTCCAATATGCTTACATAGTATTCCAAAATTATACATAAAATCCATTAATGTCAACAAAAATTTCAGTTACATATGGAAGTGGCAGACTTCACAATAGAGTGTTCTTACACTCGTACCAACACTTTCTTGCATGAGAAACATGTTTCTTGAAGCTCATCTCTCCTATGTTAATGTTGGAAGGTTATTTTTGCTAATTCACTTAAACCAATATTACCTTTACTTTTTGTTCCAAAAACTTTGAACGTTTTGATCATCTCATATGTTAATGTTGGAAGGTTATTTTTGTTAATTCACTTAAACCAATATTACCTTTACTTCTTGTTCCAAAAACTTTGAACGTTTTGATCAATTTTTGCAAAAATTTTAATAATATACGAAAGTTTATCCCTCCCTATCTTTCTTCTTCCCTTCATCTTCAACTAAGATTTGCAATCTTAAACATCTTGGAAGTGCTGATCGTTCGCAATACTGTAAAGTTTGAAGTCGATCCGGATTGCTGGTTTAATTACAAACTCTAAAAATTCTAACTCAAGGATTTTTCTTGTTGACATTCCTTTAAATCAATGTTTGCAAAATGTTGTAACAGATAATTAGAAAAGTTCTTAGACATCAAGACCAACATGCCCAAACTTTATGCTCAATGTCTAATAATTTTTCTAATAATCTGTTAAAAGATTTTGCAGTAAAATTATTTCAAAGGAATGTCAACATAAGATATTCTTGGATTAGATAGAATTTATAAAGTTTGTATGTAATTTGATTGATTTTAAGCTCACTATCTCGACCAGAAAGTTCAAACGAAATGTCAACAAAGGATATTCTTGAATTAAATAGAATTTATAGGGTTTTTATGTACCTTAGATTTTTTAGGTGGCAGTTCAAGAGATGCTAACACACCTTACTAGCACCCTATGTTAACCTATAACATATATGTACCTTGATTGCTCATTATTTTGACCAGAAAGTTGAAAAGCAAATTAGGCTATACCTAAACTTTTGTTATTTACTTATTTTTAAGGTTCTCTAAAAGCTTTAGGCTACAAAAAAATCAATAGTTCTAAGAAGGATCTGTCGTCAATTAGTTAAACTCCATTTTTTTTCTTTTGAGGTTCTCTAAAATATTTAGACTACATTGAGGTTCTCTGTAAGCTTTGGGCTACAAAAAATGCTTTAGACTCCAAAGTTATTATCTCTGTATCTTCTTAAGCTTTCTTCTTCCTTTCATCGTCACCTAAGATTTCAGTCTTGGCCATCTTGGTAGTTCTAATAGTTTTTTTTTCTGTATAGTTCTGGCAATTTAGTTTGATGGTTTAATTACAAACTCCACAAATTCTATCTAATTCAAAGATTTCGCTTCTTGACAAAATAAAAAGCTTTAGGCTACAAACAAATCATTATTTCTAAGAAGGATCTGTGGTTCATTAGTTAAATTCCATTCTTTTTTAGGTTTTCTAAAATATTTAGACCACATGAGGAAGGCAGTATCTTTCATTACTAAACCCCTTTATCTTTTTCTTTTGAGCTTTGGGCAACAAAAAATTCTTTCGTTCCAAGAAGGATCTGTCGTCTCTCCATTTTTTTTTCTTTCGTGATTCTCTGAAACATTTAGACTACAAAATACTCATACATAATGATGATTATCTTTCATTACTAAATCGAAATTTTTTCTTAGAGCTTTGGGCTTTAAATTTAGAACGTTTTTATCACATTTTTGCAAAAGTTTTAATGATATACATTAGACTCCAAAGTTATTATCTATCTTCTAAATCTTTCTTCTTCCTTCCATCCTCACCCAAGATTTCAGTCTTGACCATCTTGGTAGTTCTAATAGTTTGCAGACTGTAGAGTTTTAAAGCACTTTGATGGTTTAAATACAAACTCTATAAACTCGATCTAATTCAAAGATTTTGCTTCTTGACATTCCTTTGGATCAATTTTTCTGAAAAATGTTTTAACAAATCCTTAGAATAGTTCTTAGATATCAAGACCTACACGTCACAACCCTAAGAAAGAACTGTCGTACATTAGTTAAACTCCATTATTTAGGCTACAAGATACTCATCATAATAAAGAAGATATTATCTTTCATTACTAAATCTATTTTTTTTCTTTAAGCTTTGGGCTACAAAATTTAGAACGTTTTGATCATATTTTTGCAAAAATTTTAATGATATACATTAGACTCCAAAGTTATTATCTCTGTATCTTCTCAATCTTCCTTTTTCCTTTCATCATCACCTAAGATTTCAGTCTTGGCCATCTTGGTAGTGCTAATAATTTGTATACTATAAAGTTTTAAATCAATTAAGGCTGCTGGTTTAAGTACAAACTCCATAAATTCTATCTAATTCAAGGATTTCACTTCTTGATATTCCTTTGAATCAATTTTTTTGTAAAATGTAAAGCTTTAGGCTAAAAAAATCTTTAGTTCTAAGAAGGATTTATCGTCAATTAAAATCAATGTTTTTCTTTTGAGTTTCTCTAAAATATTTAGATTACACGAGGAAGATGTAATCTTTCATTACTAAACCCATTTCTTTTTTTCTTTCGAGGTTCTCTGTAAGCTTTGGACTACAAAAATTTCAATCGTTTTATAAAAAGGATCTTATCTTCATTAGTTAGACTCCATTATTGTTTTTCTTTCAAGATTCTCTGAAATATTTGGGCTACAAGATACTCATACATAATGATGATTATCTTTCATTATCTTTCATTACTAAATCCTATTTTTTTCTTTAAACTTTGGGCTTTAAATTTACAATATTTTGATCATATCTTTGCAATAATTTTAATCGTATACATTAGACTATAAAGTTATTATCTCTGTATCTTTTCAATCTTTCTTCTTCTTTTTCATCGTCACCTAAGATTTCTGTCTTGGACATCTTGGTAGTGCTAATAGTTCGTATACAGAAAATTCATTCGTTTCAAGCAGGATCTGTCGTTCATTAGATACTCTCCGTTTTTTTTCTTTGGTGATTCTCTGAAATATTTAGGCTACAAGGTACTCATACATGATAATGATTATCTTTCATTATCTTTCATTACTAAATCTAATTTTTTTTAAGCTTTGGGCTATAAATTTAGAACGTTTTGATGTTATTTTTACAAAAACTTCAAAGTTATTCTCTCTGTATCTTCTCAATCTTTCTTCTTCCTTTCATTGTCACCTAAGATTTCAGTCTTTACCATCTTGGTAGTTCTAATAGTATGTATACTGTAGAGTTTTAACGCAATTTAGGTTGTTGGTTTAAGTACAAATTCCATAAATTCTATCTAATTCAAAGATTTTACTTATTGACATTCCTTTGGATCAATTTTTCTGCAAAATGAAAAGCTTTAGGCTACAAACAAATCATTAGTTCTAAGAAGGATCTGTCGTTCATTAGTTACTCTCCATTTTTTTTCTTTCGAAATTCTCTGAAATATAATAATGATAATTATCTTTCATTATCTTTCATTACTAAATCTAAACTTTTAGAGCTTTGGGCTTTAAATTTAGAACGTTTTGATGATATTTATGCAAAAATTTTAATGATATACATTAATCTCTATAGTTATTATCTCTCCATCTTCTCAATATTTCTTCTTCCTTTCATAATCACCTAAGATTTCAGTTTTGGCCATCTTGGTAGTGCTAATAATTTGTATACTGTAGAGTTTTAAATCAATTATGGTTGCTGGTTTAATGACAAACTCCATAAATTCTATCTAATTCAAGGATTTCACTTTTTGGCATTCTTTTGGATGAATTTTTCTGCAAAATTCTTTAACAAATCATTAGAAAAGTTCTTCGACATCAAGACCAACATGTCACAAAACTATGTTAATTCAAAGGAATGTCATCAAGGGAAATCCTTGAATTAGATAGTATTTATAGAGTTTGTACCAGCAATCTGGATTGAGTTAAAACTCTACAGTATGTGAACGATAAGCACTACCAAGATGTTTAAGATTGCAAATCTTAGGTAAAGGTGAAGGGAAGAAGAAATATAGAGAAGGAAATGCTTTAGGATATCATTAAAATTATTGCAAGAAAATGATCAAAAAGTTCAAAGTTTTGGATTTTCTAAAAACTTCTGGTTAGAAGTAGTCTAAATATTAGTTTTAATGAACTAGAAAATCTTAGGTGAAGATGAAGGTAAAAAGAAAGATCCTTAAAATTATTGCAAAATAATGATCAACACGTTCTCACCTCTACAATTTTGTTTAAACGTGCGCCACAATCTAATAATTTTCTAATAATTATAAACAAGAAGTAGTATTAGTTTAAGTGAACTAGCAAATCTTAGGTGAAGATGAAGGGAAGATGAAATATCCCTAAAATTATTGCAAAATAATGATCAAAACGTTCTTAGCTCACCTCTACACTTTTGTTTAAACGTGCGAGACAATTTCGACCAGCGAGTTGAAGAGCAAGTTAATCTACCTCTTTGTCTGGAATTTAATTTCTTTAATATTCTCTAAAATCTTTAAACTATTTATTTATTTATTTTTTGCTTTGTTTCTCTTCTTAAATTAATCTAAAATACATACTACTATGAATACTATAAGATATTCTTCCACAATAAGGAAGATCTAATCGTCCATTAGGTAAATTCTTTTAATTTTTCTTTTGAGGTTTTCTAAAATCTATAAATTTCAAGATATTCATTCATAATGATGAAGATATTATCCATCAGTTAAACACCTTTCATTTTATTTATCTTTTGAGGTTCTCTTGAGATAACATAATGAGGAGAATATTTTCGTTCATTACTTAACCCCAATTATTTTTTTCCTTTGAAGTTCTCTGAAATCTTTAAAGTATAAGATATTCTTTGTTAATTTGTTTTTTTATGGATTTCTAAAATCTTTAGATTTCGAATGAGGACAATGTTTTCGTTATTTATTTATTTTTTCTTTTGAGGTTCCTAGACAGTTTTAGTCTAAAACTATTTATTCGTAATTAAATCATTTCAGTGTATTAGAAAAACACTCTTAATTTTTCCCTTGAGGTTTTCTGGAAGATGTAGGCTACAAAATTTTTATTGGTAATCACACAGATCTTATCTCTCTCTCTTGATTTTTCTTTAGAGTTTCTCTGAAATTTTTAAACTAGAAGATATTCTCTGTTATTTTATTCTTTTTTGGTTTTCTAAAATGTTAAGGCTATAAGATACTCATTTCGAACGAGGAAAATGTTTTTGTTCATGTAAAGAGAAAGATCTTATCGTTCATTAGATAAACACTCTTGATATTTCTTTTGAGGTTCTCTGAAATCTTAAAGACTACAAGATATTTATTCATAAAGAGAGGATATTTTTGTTCATTACATAAATTCCTTTAATTTTGGATGCTTGAAGCCATACATATTGAATCAGGAACTTTATCAAATGATAAATAAAACTTACTTTGTTAATAGTACACACGGAATTTATTTCGATTAGTTTTATTTATCATTTGATAAATATTACACACGGAATTTACTATAGTTACGAAATAAATTCCGTGTGTGATATTAACAAAGTAAGTTTTATTTATCATTTGATAAAGTTCCTGATTCAATATGTATGGCTTCAAGCATCCAAAATTAAAGGAGTTTATGTAATGAACAAAAATATCTTCTCTTTATGAATCCTTTAATTTTATCTTTTGATATTCTCTGAAAACGTTAAGATACTCATTTGTAATGAGGAAGATGTTATAAATCATTACATAAACCCCTTATTTTTTTAAGGTTCTCTGAAAGCTATACGCTACAAAATATTCATTTTTTGGCGTCGACATTAATATTAATTAATTGGTATTCATTCGTAATGAGAAAGATCTTATCATTCTTAGGTTAAATTCTCTTGATTTTTCTTTTGAGGTTCCCTGAAATTTTTCAACTCTGTTAATGTATTATTTTGTGGTTCTCTGTAATCTTTAGGCTATAAGCTACTCATTTCGAATGAGGAAGATGTTTTCGAAACTCGAATCGCCAGCGCTCCGCACGGTGCAAACGGATACTACTTTCCGACCATCCCTCGTATAATTACTACGAGTATTGAAATATTAATTATTCTAACATGAAATTATGTTTCGTTTCTAAAATAGAAACCCGCGTGCGTTTGTGCGTAATACATTTGCGTATTGATTTTATAATTTTCCGTAAACGGTAATTGGATTAACACTTGACGTTATAAATATATAAAGCAAATAGAATCAGAAAGTTCCGCACACCCGGCGTAATATTAATCATTGTTTGTTCTTCAGTCTTCGGTGTTGATATTTGATCATCGCTGTCATAAATCTACAAACTGGATGCAACAAGTGTTGCTTTAATTTATTGCTCTTATCACAACAGGAAAGGTATCACCTCGTAAACAATTAAAATTGATTAACTAACTAACGATTAGTTATTTAATAAAATATTACAAATATAATTGCCAATCATCAACCCTTTAGAACATATTAATCATATTATATTTTATTAAATATTACCTGAATTACTAAAAAAATAGAATAAACGATAAATTATATAAAGTTTCTAAGGATTTAATAAATTGAGCAAGGGAAGAAACTTCCCAGCAAGCATCATTTTTTTATACGCTACGATAAGTTTGTAGTGGTTCTATTGATAGACACTTTATCCCTGTTGTTTAGTTTCCAGCTCGAATTCATTTCTTTGGGAGCGTGGTTAAAAAGATCAAGTTTGTCCATCGAGTTATTTACGCCTAGTTTTTTTCTCTCTCTGGGAACATTTTTCTTCCGGCCCTTTTTGCCGACGCTAGAATTAGTTGTCATTTAAAAATTAAGAGTCCCCGTTTTCCGGATGTGAGCTTTTAACGTGACCTTAGTTGTCATTAAATCGTGCTTCGTACTGAATACCGTTTACGGAACTTTTAACCCAGATGAAATAGTTTCTGTATTATCCGCGATTGATTAATTGAAACGAATTGAATTTATTGCAAAAACGCAAACACGCACACGCCGTATTTACATTCTATACAGACCAGGTGGAATCCAGGTGCAATTCTATTTACGGTTTACGTTACTGAAAATTATAAATAGATATCGCGAATGTGCTGATGTTCGATTTAACTGTGTTGTTTATTGTTGTTATGTAATTGGTTCATTCTAAAATGAAATTAAGTGGCATTATATCACCACGATACAAATACAAATGTATATGTGTAGAATTACTAAAATCACAAACGAAAATTAATCAAATTTAGCTATTATCTAAAGTTATCTTGCATTCTTGATCAAAAAAGGCATTAAATTAATGAACGATAATATCTTTTTCATTACAAATGAATGTCTTATAGCTTGAAGATTTCAGAGAACCTCAAATGATAAAATTGAAGGGGTTTAACGAAAAAAGTGAGTTTCCTCATTGTTGTTGTAATAGCCTCAATATTTCACAAAACTCCAAAAAAAGAAGAAAACCGATTGAAATGAATATTTTTTAACCTATAGCTTCTAGAAAACTTCAAAACAAAATTTAAGAGACTTTAACTAATGAACGTTAAGATCTTACTTATTAGGAATAAATATTTTGTAGTCTATAGCTTTCAGAGAACATCAAAAGAAAAAAGTAAGGAGCTTAATTAATTAACAAAAAGACATTCGTCATAGTTTACAAATTTCAGAGAAGAACATTAAAAGACTTTAATTAATAAACGATAAGTTCTTACTTATTTCGAATGAATATCCTGTAGCCTACAGTTTTCAAAGAACTTCAAAAGGAAACAAATAAGGAGTTTAAGTAATGAACAATAAGATCTACCTCATTACGAATGAATAAAAGATTTGACAGTTTAAGGTGTTTAAGTATTGAAATATAAGATCTTTCTTATTACGAATGAATATTGTCGGAACAAATTAAGGTGTTTAAGTAATTAACAATAAGACGGGTGTGAAGTTAGCAATAGATTCCGGCAATAGATTTCGTTTGCCGAAATTTCTTTAAAATAGAATAATTACGATAAAGTGTTCATGATTATAACCAAACCTTTGATCATTAAATACCTCTAAGGGGGGAGGGGGTGTCGGCGGTTTTTTCCTTGGTTATAATTCTAAGGGATGTGTAGAATGTGAGGGTAATTTTAGAATTTTTTGGGTGGATGTCTTTATTGAAAAAATGCATTTAGGGATGAAGACAAATTATTTTTTTTTCTCGAGTAAATTAAGGGGTGTGTCAGCAGTTTTTTCTTGATTATGGTCCTAGGGAACGTGTAGAATGTGAGGGCAATTTTAGAATTTTTTTGGTGCATCTCTTCATGCATTTACGGATGAAGCACACAGGCGCGCAGTGTTAGACAAATGATTTTTTTTTCTTGAAAAAATTTACGGAGTGTCGTGTTTTTTTCTTGATTGTGATTCTAGGGGGTGTGTAGAATGTGAAAATAATTTTAGAGTTTTTATGGGTACATGTCTTCATTGAAAAAAAAATGCATTTAGGGATGAAGCATACGGACGCGCAGTGTTAGACAAATTATTTTTTTTATCGAGAAAATGGAGGGGTGTGTCAGCAGTTTGTTTCTTGATTATGATCCTAGGGGGTGTGTATAATACAAGGGTAATTTTAGAATTTGTATGGGTGTATGTCTAAATTGAAAAAAATGTATTTAAGGATGAAGTTTACGGGGGCGCATTAGATGACTTTTTGAATGCTCTAAATAATCTTCAATAATCATTGGATGACCTTAAATGACCTTGAACAATTGTTGCTTGATCTTAAAAAAACATTTCAAATATCAATCTTATTTGACTTTGAATTTTGAAAAGGTATTGGATAACTATAAACGATCTTGAATGCTCTAAACAATCTTGAATAATCGTTGGATGACCTTAAATGACCTTGAATGACGTTTTGAATAATTGTTGTTTGATCTTAAAATATCTTCAAGTCCTCAGTCTTATTTGATGATCTTGAATTACGGACGCGCAGTGTTAGACAAATTATTTTTTTTTATCGAGAAAATGGAGGGGTATCAGCGGTTTTTTCTTGATTATGATCCTAGGGGGTGTGTATAATGCAAGGGTAATTTTAGAATTTGTATGGGTGTATGTCTAAATTGAAAAAAAAGTATATTTACGGAAGAAGCATACGGGAGCGCATTTGATGACTTTTTGAATGCTCTAAATAATCTTCAATAATCATTGGATGACCTTAAATGACCTTGAACGACCATTTGAATAATTGTCGTTTGATCTTAAAAAAAATCTTTAAATCGTCAATCTTATTTGATGACTGAATTTTGAAAACTATTAACGATCTTGAATGCTTTAAATATTCTTGAATAATCGTTGGATGACAATAAATGGCCATTTGAATAATTGTTGTTTGATCTTAAATTATCTTCAAGTCCTCAGTCTTATTTGATGATCGTTTGAATTTTTTAAAGGCATTGGATGAATTTTAAAGATCGTTATGTGACCCTTAACGATTCTGAATAACCTTGAAATATTCATTTGATGACCTTAAATAATATTTTGACCTTGGAGGATCGTTTAATAATACGAGATAACTTCGAATGAGCGTTGGATTACCCTAAATGAATTTAATTGATCTTAAATAATCTTGAATTTAAATGACCTTCAATGATCATTTTCCTTAAAAAAATCACTAAATGATTGAATGATGAATTTTAATTTTGAAAACGTATTGGATAACTATTAACGATCTTGAATGCTCTAAATAATCTTGAATAATCGTTGGATAATATTAAATGACCTTAAATGACCATTTGAATAATTGCTGTTTGATCTTAAAATATCTTCAAATCCTCAGTCTTGATGATCTTGAATTTTTAAAAGCCATTGGATGCATTTCAACGATCGTTATGTGACCCTAAACGATTTTAAATATGGATTATAACACCAACAATTTTAAATAACCTTGAAATATTCATTTGATGACCTTAAATGATATTTTGACCTTGGAGGATCGTTTAATGATACAAGATAACTTGGAAGGAGGTTTGGATTACCTTAAATGACTTTATTTGATACACGATTTCCCTGTAATTAGATGTATTGTCTGTTGTAAAATAAATCTATTATTATTATTATTATTACTAAATAATCTTGAGTTTAAATGACCTTCAATGATAATTTTCCTTGAAAAAGCACTGAATGATTTTTGTTAATTATCTGCATGACCCTAAATTAATCTGAATAACCTTGAAATGTGTATTTGATAATATTTTGACCTTGAACGATGATTGTAAGACTAGTTCAATCATCTTTCAAGGTTAAAATATCATCAAATATATATTATAAACATTGAAAGTTCATAATATGATCTTGAATGTTCACTTGATTTTAACCTTAATAACCTTGAATGAGCATTGTATGGTTATTACTGATAGGCGGAGGATTTTGAATAACCTTTAAACATCGTTGGGTGATATTAGACGACTTTGGATGGGCGTTGAAATAATTGTTGACCCTGCCACCATTTGGGCACCATTTGGTAATTGTTAGATATTAAAAAATCTTCAAATCCTTAATCTTGTTTGATGACCTTGACTCTTCAATTGGCATTGGATGACTTTTACCGACCTTGAATAATCGTTGGATAACCTTGAATGACCTTGAATGAATAATAATTGTTATTTCATCTTAAAAAATCTTCTTATTTGATGACCTTGAATTTTTAAGAGGCTTTGGATGAATTTTAACGATCGTTATGTGACCTTAAACGATTCTGAATAACCTTGAAATATCCATTTGATGGCCTTAAATTATCTTTAGTGATATTTTGATGTTGAAATGTCGTTGGATGATTTTAGTTAAATTTGAGCGAGTATTGGATTACCTTGAATGACTTGAATTGAGCTGAAATAATCTCGAGTAGACGTTATATTAATTGGAGGGTGTGATAGTGGCCGCCTATTCACTCTACATAATTAAATAAATTCATGCCAAAACCAAGTTTTAAAATTATTTTCACTTAAATCAAACTCTTTGTTTATATTTCACAAAAATATCAGTACTAATACAGCTTAAACAAACTATTAAAAAATAATAATAAGCGGAATTAGTTAAAGAATTTGAAATATATACGTAGGGTGTCCTCGTTTCCACCCTTAAAACATTAAATAAACCAGTATATAAATAGAAAATTATTTAGTCATAATAAGACTTATGTTAGAAATCACTTGCTTTGATAAATTTTTTCTTAAGGAAAAGTGGTTAATATTATAATGATTGGAGGGTGTGATAGTGGACACCCACCCACCCTACATATTTAGATAAATTCATGCTAAATACTGTTTAATTTTTTTTTGACTTAAACCAAACTCTGTATTTATTGTTTTCAGGAATATCATCACTAATACAACCATGGCTTTTAAGAAATGAGTAAGGATTGTGGATAAAATTAAAATATATATACGGGGTGGGTGGGTGGCCACTATCCCACCCTCCAAACATTAAATGATAAATCTGTATTTAACTAGGAAATTATTGAAGATTACTGTTACAAATTAATTAGTTACTCGCTTTGGCACATTTTTCCTTAAGAAAATTTTGTTAATGTTAGATAGATAATTAATTTAATAGGAGTATAACTTATTAAACATGATATAATAATATTTTATTTGGTATAAAAAGTATTGCGAGTAGGTAGTGATTTTCGTAATGGATAAAAGGAAAAATTCGTGTTTTGTTGAGGATTACCGTTTGTGCGTTATATATACTCTTTGGACGGACGTAAAGCCACATACTGTATTAATATAATATCCCTTTCAAAGAGAGCGTGTCTCATTTTATGTTAATACGTTTATTTTCTGCATGTTTAAAGTAATAATCTTAATTTAAAAGGCAAAGGATTTTATGTCACGTGTTAGTAATTGACGAATTCTTTAATTACTCAATTATTCCCAATTGATTTGCATATAATGCCTTTTTTATATGTTTACAATATGTTTTTGTTACGCAGAATTGTTTACTTTTAATTTGTATCCACAATAAAGGTTTATCGATTTATCAGGTCGTTTGTAGTTTTATCCATTTTATAAATAAATCATTTTAGTCTTTAATAAAATGATTAGAATTTTATGCACGAAAATTATTATCCATGACGTAATACGTAAAGAAAATTTATTAAGTTATTTGGCACAGTATTTATTTTGTATAGTTAGATAAATAAATATTATGTGCCCGGCGCATGCACCATTTGTTTACATATTTACACAATTGGTGCTAATTTGATCTCAATTATAAACACGCTGAAATAATAGTGGCCATCGTATAAAAATAAAATATAAAAATGTATATTTATTTTAGTATGGGCCCAATTAAAATAGTAGAACGTTAAATAAACAAACGCGGTAACCGCGCGCGTCCCTGATCCGCCGGAAAGTATTATTGTTATTACCACAATGGCACCCCTTTCGCACAAAAAAAATCTTGATCAAAACCCGAAAAATTCGTTTAGTTGGCTGTATTGTAACATTAAAAATCGCGAACGTTCTAAATCCGGCGCGTTCGCAAATAAACGTTTCATTCGCTTTAAAAGTAAACAAGAATGCCGGCGTTCGCGCGATTGCGGGGCTTATTTGTTATTTAAATATTTAGCCGTTTAGCACTACCGCCGGCGATTCGTGGTTAAAACACCAACAGATGTTCGGGGCGTCGAAAGTTTTGACAAATTTAAGGCCGCGGGACAACGGGGGGCCGAACCCCGGCGCCGGAGCGTCAGCAAGTGAACCTCATTTAGGCGTGGATCATACATGTCAAACGTCACATGTTACAAAACCTCCATCACATCAAATGCTGGAAGGAAATGCGATAGATGTTATATATTATTGTTGTAGTTTGCATCTAGATGGAAGTTTTATTATTCTTTCTTACTTTGCTTGGGAGCTTGAATATTGATTCACTGTCAAATACGGCAGGAAAAGTTTTGCTAAGTTAATTTAAAAGGAAAAATTGGTCCGCATTCTTAATATTTTTTTTTATTAAAAGCATTCATTAAGTATAATATGAATATTAATAAGTATTTCTATAACTATAAAATTATTACTTAATTAATTTTCATTAGGTAATAACTAATATCTTATATGTTAATGATAATAATCTAACCTATGTGTAAAATATAAGTTGTTTAAAGGAAACCACCTAGTGTGAGGAACGTTAATTTGTTGAACGTTATCGAACGTTCAGATATATGACTATATGTTATCTAGTGCTTTCACCGAGTTGTCGGCTATAACTCGTCTCCTAATCCCAATACAGTGCTCGTTCTTCTATATCCTAACACAGAGTTCTTATCAAATAGTCTGCGCCCTTTCTGCGCCCTTTCTGGCCGAACTTTTCCAGAAACCCGGCAATCTGCATGATAATCTCTTTTGTGCTCCGGCGGATTCGCGGGAGCCGTGTTAAACTTTTCTGATCACCGTGTCACGCCTATCAATATTCTAATAAGTCTAGAACAATATTACGCCGGAGATAATAGTTCAAATGTTTGGTAGTAATCTACTTCGGGAATTGTTGGAAGGAAACTATTCCCAAACTCAAACCGACGGCACTTATTTTTTTTTTCTTCTTCTCCCGCTCCCGTTTTAAATCGGGGCCCAGTAATCGCCGGGCTAAAAGCGTGTTCGCCGCCTTCGGCGGTGTGTCCTGGATTCACGGTGAAGGACCCCCGCCGAGGTCACATTGTCTTCCTGTTAAATTTGATTAAAATAATTGGGGTTTGTACATAACAATAGCAATCTTACTCAGCCGACCGTAAAATAAGACCATAGGCTACCTTCGCATACCCAGCGCGTATTTACGCTTAAAGGACCATTTGTAGAGAATTCGCTTCACTAAATTATATATACATCAGTTAACTGGTATGTTTTTTTCAACTGCAAATCTGCTCGATAAATTTAATGTGTTTACGCTTACTTTTGAAAGCATGTTAATTAAATATTTAAATAAATAAGCAGTGAATATTTTCATTATGGTTTAATTAAAACTATGCAACTCAATACACATGTTATATTAAAACTATGCAACACAATGTACAAATGTGCGCAACTGTTATAAATTTCCTTAACACATGCTTAACCATCATCATCATCATCATTGTATATAGAATTAAACATTTCTTGAATTAGTTTCTCATGTAGCACGTGGTGAAACATTTTGTAATATAGAAATAAGACAATTTACACTTGGTTTGTTTCACTGTTTATTTATTTAATCTGACTAGTTTCGACAATTATGTCATTATCAAAGAATAAAAGGATGGGCGGGTGGTCTCTTTGATAATGACATAATTGTCGAAACTAGTCAGATTAAATAAATAAACAGTGAAACAAACCAAGTGTAAATTGTCTTATTTCTATAGAATTAAACTATTGATAATAATCACTTTGTATTCGAAATATATATCTGGAAAATTGCGTTCAATTTGTACCTTAATTTTCTTAACTTTAATTCAGTTTATTAGGAATAATACGGAATAGACCAAAGAACGACTTTACGTAATTGGAGCTTCGGGGTGAGAGTACTAAGGATGTGTTCGGCGGAGTTTCTAAAATCGGAGTCCATAAATTACCACGCCAGACGGTTAATAATTTACTCGTAATGAAGTGCAATAATCGTAATAATTTTTAAGCCAGAACAGGAAGGCGTCGCTTAATTGCTTATTTGTATTTCTCCCCCCTGAAATCGCCGAATTTTAAGGTGCACGAACCCTTTCATTAATCTTCCCGGCGTTTCTAGCAGGGATGCGTTCAGTAGTTGTACTGTGAGCAATTGATTTAAGAGCGCCGCGTTGCTATCATTAGGTAAATGATTATTTGATTAAATGGTTCTTAAAATGAACGGATTAGGGATGCTTCTGACATCATATTTTACCTAGATTTTAGGGAAATTTTAGTATTTTAAGACCGCAATTAAAATCATTAAAAAGAAAACGAATAACTATTGATCAATCCTTTTGTCACACTAATTTGGAACAATTTTAGGTCCCTCCTTGATCCATCCCACCAGAGCTGAAATAAACTATACGCGTTTCGTCCAAAAATTACCCAACAAACCTATGATACCACACCAATATCTTACAAAAGATTGCGTACCATATTAGCGATAAGGTGTTTTTTCTATTAAGGTTTCATTTTTATTTAATGATTTCTTTGTCAAAATTAGCAAAATTTCGTTCCAATTTTAAAAGCTTATTAAATAAATCAAATTAGATTTTTCTGCTTTATTATATTAATTAAACCTAAAATAAATCATAGATTATCTTTGGAAACAATTAGCATCCATCAAGGAGATAAAGATATGATATAGATACAATTTAATTAAAATAAAGGCTGGGGAGGTACTGATCGTAACTGATCTGGAGTTATGATCTTGCGGGGTAATAACTCCCGTACGCGTGCATATAAACGGTCGCACAAGGGGTAGTTTTAAAATCATAAGATGTAGCGTCGCCGAAGTTTGATATGCCGCGTGGGGGAGAACACTTCGCAATATTCTACTACAGATTTATCTCGATCTACCCCACGGGGGTGGGCGAAGTTTAAAACATTATAAATACAAATTTATACCGCCAAATTGTTTTTTACCTATCCCCTAACGCAAATATGAACAGATCGATAGGTGGCGCGCTGTAAAGTACTTCTCCTCGCACGTTATTACTTTCGATGGTGTTTGATCTTAACTGCACTCCGAATACATCCATGAATAGTAATGACTATAACACGTACTTTGGGGCGCTTTCATTACGTTTTAACATAATGTTTCTTATTGCACATTCTGCATAATGGCCGGGCGATGCGTTGCGCCCCCGTGGAAATGCTCCGTTATTAATCTGGATTTACGACGGGAAACGTAATTCTTGGGAGTGACGCCTTCGGTGGGTTAGAGGATTCGGTGCGTGGCCATCAGCATCATCTGGAAAATGTATGGGTAGTCGTGAAAACTGCATCAAGGTCATATATAAGCCGGGCGGACGACTTCAGGATGACACTTAATTTTTGGGGGGCATCACTAACCGGAAAGGAACCGTCTTAAAACGGCACCCCTGCAGCATCTAAGATATAGTTTCGGAGCGGTCACGTAACTTTGTTATTTGGGGCGCGTGAGGGCGTGAGATATGACTCCATTTAGAATTACGGCTAGATTAAAGAAATTTCGTAATTCTATTTGGTATAACGTGTCTACACTGGTATCATAGATTTCTCATTATCTTTTTTCTTAAGCTTCAATTATTAATTTTGTAATTATATAATGATTCAATCTAATCAACAAAGTTTTCATATTAAATTTATGATCTTATACTTCAGATCATCAACTGAAGATGATATAAGTCATATAATATCCAATTCAAGGCCAAATTATGCCACATTTAGTTAGTATGAAGACATATTATAAAGGTATTTATCAATGCACAACCATTTCCTAAGAGCTTCATATGTGGGTATGAAGCATGCTTCTGTTTACTGTTTGGAGGGTGTGACAGTGGCCACCCACCCACCCTACATATACATTTTCACATTAATTGCTGTCACTGTTTTGTTAAAAAAAAAAACACACACAATAATCTTACTGTTGACGTCAAATAATTTAAACGAGAAAACGCAAGCCGAGCGGCTGAAAATGTGAATAGTATTTATGGTCCTGAATTTCGATGTCAAAGAAACACCACGCTCTAAAAGGCCAATTGTCGAATATATCGATAAAATCAAGAACCTTTTCGAGTCCTACCGTCACGTAAGCACTGTTTTGATTGCCCAAGAGCCACAAAAAAACATTTGGAACCGTTTGAATAAAACGAGTTAACGCAAAAAAACCTCATGGACGGAATTTCCATCTGAGAATCGCTGCTGAATTGCAACAAAATTTCTGAAGCGTTTGATGACTGGTGATTAAGAGTGGATAGCTTACGACAACGTCAAGCGAAAACGGTCGTGGTCGAATTACGGTGAGCCGGCGGAAATAATGGCCAAGCCAGGATTGACAGCTAGGAAGGTTTTGCTGTGTGTTTGGTGGGATTGGCAATGAATTATTTACTATGAGCCGCTCCACTACGATAAAACTCTTAACTTGGAACTGTACTGTCAATAATTGGACCATCTAAAGGAAGCAATCGCCCAGAAGCAGTCACCTTTCGCTAATAGGAGAGGAATTGTGTTCCATCAGAACAAAACCAGGCCACACTCATCGATAGTGTCTTGTCAGAAGCTCTGGGAGCTTGGTTGGGAGGTTCTTATGCATCCACTTTATAGTCCAGACCTGGCACCAAGTGATTACTATCTGTTTCTGTACATGGCGAACAATTTTGTTTCAAGAGAGGCTTCTAAAAATCAACTATCTCAATTTTTTGCCAATAGAGATGAGGGCTATTATGAGAGAGGCATAATGAAATTACCTTCAAAAGGGCAAAAAATTATCGAAGAAAACACGGCGCATATTTGATCTAAATCGGATCATTCTAACAATGGCAATTTAAGCCTTTAATTTCATGAAAAAGTAATGGATTTGTTTTTACTACACATTTTAGATAAATTGTTAATAATTGTTTCTTCCGTTTAGTGATTGGAGGGTATGATAGAGGCCACCCATCCACCCTACATATATAAATAAACTTATACTATAACACTGTTTTAAACTCTTTGGCATTAACAGTAAAATTGCTGTGTGATTCTTCTTAACAAATCAATGTCAGTGGCGAAAGTAAAAATGTATATGTAGGGTGGGTGGGTGGCCTCTATCCCATCATCCAATCAGTAGAACATAAGCAAAAATTATGATTAAAAATTTAAACCTATTAGGCAATATTAAATATATTTGAGGAATATTCTCCTTCGTATAATTGTGTTGTTGTCAGAGGAGAATTTAAAAAACCAGTTTAAATGTATTTATATATGTAGAGTGGGTGGCCTTTATCCAACCCTATTTTTTTTAAATATATAGTCACCTGTGACTGACACTGTAGTAGTTCAATGGGACCACGTCAGTCACCGATGACTGACAGCGAGTACCTACTTTAAACTTACTATTTAGCGCTGTCAGTCACGAGGCCCTTCTGCGCGTTGCTACAACTTGGCCATCTAATATTCCATCAAACAGCTGTAGGTATAATCTCAGAAAAAAATATTGAAATAAAACCTGTATATTTGATAAATAAAAATTAACCGTTGAATTTTTGAGAGAGAATGTTTGTGAGAGTGAGTCACGTGACTGACACATTGCCTGACGGGGTGAAACGCATGATTTTTTAGCTACTGGAGCTTTGTCACATAAAAAAAACCGTAATTTCGTCTAAGAAATGCATCAAAATGAATTAAATAAGCATATTTCTTACTCATTGTGGAGATGTAAAAATGTATATGTAGGGTGGGTGGGTGGCCTCTATCTCACAAT
Organism: Ontholestes murinus; assembly: GCA_963969525.1. Classification (NCBI taxonomy): domain Eukaryota; kingdom Metazoa; phylum Arthropoda; class Insecta; order Coleoptera; family Staphylinidae; genus Ontholestes; species Ontholestes murinus. The sequence continues at coordinate 10,934,278 of OZ018399.1, read as the reverse complement.
CCACACGGTAAAATATAAGCAAGAGTTATGATTAAAAATGTATACCTTTATCCATTAGGCAATATTAAATATATTTAAGAAATATTCTCCGTCGTATATTTATGTTGGTGCTAAATAATTTAAAATTTATATATGTACGGTGGCTGGGTGGCCTTTATCCTACCCTCAAATTTTTTAATATGTAAAACTTCTCAAAAAAGTAATCTATGAACACATTGACCGTTTTGTCAGTCACCTGTGACTGACACTGAAGTAGTCCAATAGGGGCACGTCAGTCACCGATGACTGACAGCGAGTACCTACTTTTAACTTACTATTTAGCGCTGTCAGTCACGAGTTCCGTGTTAATTGTTACTAGGATTGCCTGATACGGCCCTTCTGCGCGTCACTACAACTTGGCCATCTAATATTCCATCAAACAGCTGTAGGCATAATCTCGGAAAAATTATATATTGAAATAAAACCTGTATATTTAGTAAATAAAAATTAACCGTTGCATTTTTAAGCGAGAATGTTTCTGAGAGTGAGACATGTGACTGACATATTACCTGACGGGACGAAACGCATTTTGCCATTGGGGCTTAAAAAAAATAGAAAAACCGTAATTTCGTCTAAAAAATGCATCAAAATGAATTAAATAAGCATATTTCTTACTCATTTTATAAAATAAAACTTAATATTTTTGATATTTTACAAAAAACAAAACTTGTTGGCGGCCGATGTGTTAAAAGAGATTATATGTTTAATAAATAAATATTGAAATATTTAATCATAACTGTTGCTTCTATTTACCGATTGGAGGGTGTGATACAGGCCACCCACCCACCCTACACGTATATTTTCACCTTATACATAGAAATGTCACTGTTAACGTCGAAGAATTTAAAACAGTGTTAGAGTCTAAGTTTATTTATATATGTAGGGTGGGTGGGTGTCCTCTATCCCACCCTCCAATATTTAAATATAATCGAGGATTTTGAAAAAAATTAATTATACTAAGGAGAATATTTCTTAAATAGATGTAATTAATATTGCCTACTGGATGGACGTTTAATTTTTTAATAACAACTCTTGCTTATATTGTACTGATTGGAGGGTGGGATATAGGCCACCCACCCACCCTACATATACATTTTTACTTTTACCACTAATACTGATTTGCTTAAAAAAATCACACAACAAAGTTACTAATGATGCTAAAGAATTTAGAACTGTATTACAGTCTCAGTTTATTTATATATGTAGGGTGGATGGGTGGCTTTTATTCCACCCTTCAATATTTTAGGATAATAGAGGGTTTTTAAACAATTAATTATACCAAGATGAATGTGTCTTAAATAGAAATAATATTGCCGAATTGATAAAAGTTTAAATTTTAAATCACAGCACTTGCTTATGTTTTACTGATTGGAGGATGGGATAGAGGCCACCCACCCGCCCTACATATACATTTTTACATTCGCCATTAACACCGATTTGCTTGTAAAAATGACAAATTAATATTACTGTTGATGCCAAAGAATTTAAAACAGCGTTACAGTTTAAATTTATTTATATATGTAGGGTGGGTGGGTGGCATCTATCCCACTCTCCAGTATTTTAACATAATAGAGGGATTTTTAAACAATTAATTATACCAAGAAGAATATTTAAGGTTTAAATCACAACTTTTACTTATGTTCTATTGATTGAAGGGTGGGATAGAGGCCACCCACCCACCCTACATATAAATTTATACTCTCGCCACAAATACTAATAACTACTTTATCTATTAAACGATACTCTATTTATTAAACATATAATCTCTTTTAACACATTGGCTGCCAATAAGTTTTTTTTTGTAATATATCAAAAAAGTTTTTTTGTTTTAAAAAATGAGTAAGAAATATGTTTATTTAATTCATTTTGATGCATTTCTTAGACGAAATTACGGTGTTTTATGTGACAAAGCTCCAGTGGCAAAAAAATTATGCGTTTCGCTCCGTCAGGCAATGTGTCAGTCACGTGTCTCACCCTTACAAATATTCCCTCTTAAAAATTCAACGCTTAATTTATATTTATTAAATATACTGGTTTTATTTCAATATACTACATTTTTTCCGAGATTATACCCACAGCTGTTTGATGGAATATTAGCTGGCCAAGTTGTACTAACAATTTACACGAAACTCGTGACTGACAGCGCTAACTAGTAAGTTTAAAGTAGGTACTCACTGTCAGTCATCGGTGACTGACGTGGCCCCATTGGACTACTTCAGTGTCAGTCACCGGTGACCTTCAATGTCAGTCACCGGTGACTGACACTGGAAACGTTTTAATAGATTACTTTTTTGAGAAGCTTTATATATTAAAAAAGAATTGAGGGTTGGAAAAAGGCCACCCACCCACTCTACATATATAAATACATTTAAACTGCAACACTGTTTTAAATTCTTTGGCATCAACATAGTTATACGAAGGAGAATATTTCTTAAATATATTTAATATTGCCTAATGGGTTTAAATTTTTAATCATAATTTTTGCTTATGTTCTACTGATTGGAGGGTGGGATAGAGGCCACCCACCCACCCTACATATACATTTCTACTTTCGCCACGAACACTGATTTACTTAAAAACAAACGCACAGTAATTTTACTGTTGATGTCAAAGAATTAAAAACAGCATTACAGTTTAAATTTATTTATAAAACTCTGGTGGGTTAGTGGCCTATGATCCACCCTCCAAAATTGAATATACAAATAAGAGCTTCTCAAAAAATAATTTTGTAAAGGAGAATATTTGCTAAATAGATATAACATTGTTTATTGATAAAGATTTAAATTTCTTATCACAACGCTTGCTTCCATTTACTGATTGGAGGGTGGGATATAGTCCACCCACCTACAATAAATGTAGATTTATATATTCATTGCTAACACTGTTTTGTTTAAAAAAGTCACACAGAGGAATCTTACTGTTAACGCCGAAGAATATAAAACTGTTACTGCTTAAGATTATTTTATATGTAGGGTGGTTGGTTGGGTGGCCTCTATCACATCCTCCTATCTTTTTGCCACTAATACTGATTTATTTAAAAAAATACACACGTATGTTACTATTGATGCTAAATAATTTAAAACAGTCTAACTTTATTTTTATATGTAGGGTGGGTGGGTGTCCTTAGAGATAAAGGTTTTTAAATTTTTAATCATAACTTTTGCTTATATTCTACCTATTGTAGGGCGAGATAGAGGTCGCCCACCCACACTACATTTTAACATTCGTCAACGACACTGATTTGTTAAAAGAACACACAGACACAACAGTGTTGACGCAAATAATTCAAAACAGTGTTATAATTTAAGTTTATTTGTATATGTAGGTTAGGTGGGTGGCCTCCATCCCACTCTCCAATAGTATAATGTAATAGAGTAATAAAGGTTTTCTCATAAAAATAATTGTATAAAAGAGAATAGTTGCACAATTGATATAATATTCATAAATAAATTAAGATTTAATTTTTTATTCACAACTTTTTGCTTAACTTCTAGTGATTAGAGGGTATGATAGAGGCCACCCACTCACCTACATCTACATTTTAATTTTTGTCAAAGTTACTGATTTGTTCAAAAAAACACACAGCAGTGTTATTGTTGATGCAAAAAAAATCGAAAACGGAGGTACAATTTAAGTTCATTTGTATATGTAGGGTGGGTGGGTGGCCACTATCCCACCCTCCAATTTTTAAAATACAAACGAGGGTTTTTGAAAAGAAATTGTATAAAAAAGAATATTGTTTAATTGTTTAATATACAAAATATTTTGAAAAATATCACGAATGTTAATTGAGCTACTTGAAGATAATAATCACAAATATCCTTATAATTTGTAGTTTGAAGGTTAGGATAAAGACTGCCTACCCTACATACATTTTTAAATTATATAAATGAATATATATAATGAATATATATCTTGTTAATATCACACACTTTTAAACGTTATTTGTGACTATAGTTTCAACAGCTTTCGCCTGTCATTTTTAAACTATTCTTCAAAAATTTTTTACAAACAACTTTTATAAACAATTTTTAGATATGGTTGAACAAAGGGGTATAGATTAGGTCAGTTTGGTCGTGTATAAGTAGAATTTCAGGATTACGTTTAATTTTATAGATTTCACGAGACACGAGTAAATCCATTTATAAGCCTTTTTCGGTTTTTTTCGTGTGTCGTCAAAATTGTGATTATTATTTAGCAAATGATTAGCAAAAGTTGATTTTTCAGTTTTATTATTGTTTGAACTTATATGTTCTTTTAGTCTAGTTTTAAAATTACGACCTGATTGACCAATATATACTCCTTTACAACTGTTGCAAGTTAATTTATAAATGCCTGATTTATTTAATTTATTTATCGGAGTTTTATTATTAAAAATGGGTTTTATTGAGTCTCTTAAAATCTATAAAATTAATTATTTAAATGAACTGTTACTGAAAACAGATTTTTTTTAAACATTATATCGTTTAATTTTAACGAAGACATCGAGGATATAACGGTGGAAAATAAATACATAATGGCCTACATCCGAATACATTCAATTATAAGGAAGTTGTTAAATGGAAACCCGGCCGCGGTTATTTATTACTTATTTATCGAAAATGCCGGATTCCCTTTGTACGGGATGGCGAAAAAAAAAATTGGGGGGAGGGATCGCGCGGGGCCTGTTATTTAATTTATATCATCAACACGTCCCGCGGAATGGAAGAGATTTATAATAAAAACGGATGGATTTATAGGGCAGAAATAAAGTAATTGTGGCAGGTTAATCAAATAAATTCAATCGCGCTGAATGGAAGTAACGGCGCCGCGCGTTAGACCACCCCCGGGACCGTTTTCACGCTAGTTTTCAGGTTTAATAAATAGAAAAGGGAAAATTTCGCCGGGTGACGATTAGCCGCCGCGTTCCGCGCGGAAATTCTGCGATTCTTGAAGTCGGAATTTATTGAATACACACGGAGAGCGGAGCTGTTAATTCCGCCGGAGGCGGCGGGGATTATTGCAGATTGCAGAGGTAGGAATTTCACTACGATTTTCACTATTAGTTAAGACTTTTATAAAAAAAAAGTAAAGTGAGAATGATGAGGGTTAAGGTATACAAATAATATTCAACAATATATAATTATAATAATTGAGTTGTAGACATTTTTTGTTATTATTATGTATGTATTTTATGTTTATAGCTTCTATATGAATTTGATCCAGAAGATTAAATCTAACTATCTGAGGATTACGTTAGTTAGATCGGACGGCGGATGTAAAATGGCGCGCAAGTTTTTAAGGAGGTTTGCGGATTAAACGTTATTACATCTTGGAGTTTGTGAACTTTTCTACATAATACATTTTATATAGGATTAATATAAAGTAAATTTGAAAGCAAATGTTTATTCATCGCCATTCCGCGATTTCAAAGGGCGAATTACACCCGTTAACGTCGAATTCGCGGATTAATAGACCTGTCTTGAATGACTTTAAATGTGTGCTCCTTTTAAAAGAACACGCATTCAAATCGAGCGGGGGGTGATTTATTTTCATATTTCCGTTAATTAAACCGGGCTGTGTGTGTGTGTGTGGTGTGTCCGTGCTTGGCGAATTTAATTTGCGTTCGGGTATTCCGGCGTTTTTATCCAAATTTAATTTGATCGCCCCGCTTGCGGGGCGCGATTTGCATTCTTTGCGAGTTCTTTGAAAAGGATCCTCTCCTATCGAATAGTTCAAAAACCATGCACTTGATTGCTTATTTTCGGCCTACATTTTAACTCATCAATAACATTCTTTTATAAAAATAATAAAATTTTATAGAACTAATTCTTATAGTAAATTCTTTTAATAGTGTTATTTTTTTAAAACTTAATCTGCATACATATAAAAGTACTTAACCGTATCTAAATAGAGGAACTAAATTGCTGAAAGCTGATCATATATTTCTAAACGCCGTGTGGAAAAAGATAGTCGTAATCTGAGATTTTAAAATTATACGGGTGTGTATCGATTTATATACGTGATTATAATTCAGGCTGAATAGGGCCTTGATGAAAGTGGATAATAATGGAAATAAAAGCGTTTTAAAATATAGGTTTTGGCGTTTCGGCTGTGAAAGGAGCCGGCAGTTATTTTTGCTTTAGAATTAAAAGCCGTATATTATTGCAGCTCAGTCAACTACCGGAGGTAATAATCCGGACGAGAAGGATCAAATCCCGCTCGCAAAGACCCTTTTGATTCGGAATAGCGCTCGCATTTTCTGAGAATCCATATCGGGCTAATACTTTGTATAAATATTTACCGATCCCGAAAAAAATGCCATATTACGATAATATATTACGGACGCGTTTTATTTTTTAAACAATCGAAACATATATGCACAATGTCCGGTTTGATTTAATTGGATGACATTTAAAGTAAACGATGGTTTTATAATTAAAATTGATAGCCTTATGTTCATTTATTTATTATATCATATTTGAAAGGATATATGTTTCCAGCGTGTAGGTAATGTTCTACATAGGCCATAAACAATGTTACGTATGTGTATTGCAATTACGAGCTGGTAACAGCATATCTATACAGAAATCGATCGCCGTGTGGATATGGTTTAGGGGTAAAAGGCAATATGCTAATAATATTGTAACTCAATAATACAGCATTTTGAAACTTCCTGGACAATTATTAATTAGCACCCTCATTAAACTTGTAACTTCGATGATTGCGAATATACAAGCTAGCTTGTCAACTAACTGCACGGTTTGGTCCTTCACAATATTTCAATTAAAACCAATATTCGGCTAAACAAGAGTAAATGCGATTCCGAAATTGATACTCTTATTTATGCCAGTAAACACGTCGATGCAATCTCATAAAAATTTCTAATTTTATTATTAAAGTATTTTTTTAATTTGAGTGTTGAATTTTTAATTGAATACAAATAGTTTTTTTGTCTTGAGGAGTATGGTACGTAGATATTATAAGATAAACCATTAATGATATTTTGATGCTTAACCGCACACATGTGTAGCACATACATATTAAAGTAATAAAATTTTAGTGCTGCAACAAATCTGCGGCAATAATACACAGGCAGGGGCCATTAAAAAGTGAAGACCGCGGCGGTACTTACTTTTATTTTAGCAGATAATGTGGGGGGTAAATGAGCAGCGCTGGCGTTCCGTTCCTGAAACAAGAGAAGAAAACGTATAAATGTATATTTTAAAGGGCACTTATCAAGTTTTCGCCATAATATTTGCACGTCACGTTTTTGTCATATCCGATATAAAACAAAGTGTACCGGCGAAATTTGTCAGGGCATAAAAAATAGTCATTCGCGAAATGCCGTTCCGCCTCGCCATTTATATCTTATGGAGGTTTGTTGGCGAAGCAACCAGAAAGCACATATATCATTCGATTTTCTCACCCTAGACGCTCCCCCCCGACCCCCCGTCCCGTCGATAGGGTTGCATCAGAATGCAGAAAAAATTTTAGAGGCGCGACGTGGAGCGCCTACGAATTCGCAAATTCTTCCGTTTATTATGGCAGATTGTAATAGATAAGCAAAAATGGGGATATGCCCATAAAATAATGCAATACATATGCTTTGTTTGGGGTTTATTGCCTATGGAAGGAGGGGAGATACAAGGAATAATGGAGAAATTTCTGCTGACGCCCGTTCTAACCAACATTGATTCTAATTAACTTGTCTTCCCGGGCGATGGCTTGCGTGAACCGTGCGTTTCCTTAAACAGATTTCTAAAATATGAGCCACTTGCCGACGTTTTTATCTACGCCCACATTTTAATTCTTTGCTTGGGAAAACTCCCGGGAAATAAAATTAGAAATGGGTATGATTTACCTCGCCTAATCGAATTTATTACAAGACGTTCGTCTAAATTAGATCCCTACCCTTGTATTATTTCAAATTAATTCCGCTACCCGCACGGGATTTAGTATAAGTATCACATACAATTAATTTATTTGGTATTATATAACCGAAATAATTCACCTGTATATTTTTTTTCTAATTATGGTTACTGTATTATTTTTAATTACAATAAGTATTGTCTAAATGTTAAGTTCAAATAAGATCCATCAGATTTTTATTTCCTCCACTCGCCTACACTAGAATAGATTTTATGTATTACATTCTTTCTTTAAATAAATAAATATAATTCAAATAATAATAATAATAAATACCAATCAAAGACACATTCAAATAAAATAAAACAAGAAATGCTAGAATATTTTAGAAATCTCAAAAAATGTGTCTTGAAAATCCAAAAAATTGAAGCTATTTCCTGCTTCACTTTTTCGGGACCACCGAACAAAAGATAACTGTTATTTAAAGAAAGATTGGAAGAATTACAACAAACAAAATAGGTGCTTATTATCCTATTTAATGAATTCAAAAGCAACCACAGTATTTTGATGTTCAGATTTCACTTTCCATGACTCTCTGAACTTGAAAAAAAGTTTGATTTCAAAATCCAAAAAAATAATCTATTGTCTGCTTCTCTGTTTTGAGTCCACAGAATAAAAGATGTTATTTAAAAAAACATTGGATGAATTACAACAAGCAAAATAGGTGCTCGTCAAATTCAAGGAATAAAGAAGCAATCACAGTATTTTGATGTTCAGATTTCCTTTTCCTTCGCTTTCTGGATTGAAAAAAAAGGTTTGATTTCTAAGCCTTCGTGATTGCACTTTCAAGGGATCGAATAGTTTAGTTCATTAGTTCTTCAAAATAATCATTATCATTGTTCTAAGCACAATTTTTTTGATTTTATAACCTGACTAATTTAGTTGCCCAGTTATTTTGTTTAATCTATTCCACTCATTTTAACAAACCATGTTTAGCCAGTGCTTTTTCCTTTGCATTTATTTGAATTGATTGATTTAGTTTCATAATTTATCAACAAAAAATAAAAATAAAAAATAACCTTCTAGACTTCACAGATTGAGTAGTTTCTTAGACTTCTTAAAGATTACCTCATTTTGTTGTGTAGTTTAGCAAAAATGCTGGATAGTTTTTGAAACCTAGAAGAGAAATTGCTGCAAATACGAAAACCTTTAAAATATACTCACAATACGAAGAAAAAAATTCTTGTAATTTCAAAAAAAAAGCTTCAAGAAGAATTCAACCACTTCAGAATTAATTAAATTCTCACTTGACCCGTGGTGAAACATTGTTATGTTAATTAGAGGATTAATTATAACACTTGTTTTTTTTTTATTAGAAATTAAAAACACTTGGTTTGTTTCACAGAAAAAAAAGTTTCTGTGAAACAAACTAAGTGTTTTTAATTTCTAATTAACATATTTCATAAATGTTTCACCACGGGTTAAGTGAGCAATTAATTAAAAATACACCATTTCACCATTTTTTGGAACAAAACCAAAGGTTTTATAATTTGAACTTAAGAAACATTCAGATAAAATAAACAAGAAATACTATAAAATTATACAAATTTCAATTTTTTGATATCCAAAATTATAAAACCTTAAAAATTCTTTTAATTTGAAGAAATTTCTAGGAAACATTTCAAGAATTTAACGAATTTCTTGAAACTCTTCAAAAAATCTAGAGGTTGTTTCTTCAAGTTACAAGAATTTTCTTTAAAGGTTTCTAGAGATTTTTTCTTCTAGTTATAAGAGTCTTATTTAAAGGTTTTATAAATTGAACTAAAGAAACATTTAGATAAAATAAACAAGAAGTACTATAAAATTCTAAAAATTTCAGTTTTTTTATTTTCAAATTTATAAAACTTCAAAAAATGTTTTAATTTGAAAAAAATTCTAGAAAAAGTTTCAAGAATTGAAACTCTTCAAAGAAATCTAGAGATTGTTTCTTCAAGTTACAGGAATTGTCTTTGAAGGTTTCTTGGGTTTTTTTTCATCAAGTTACAAGAATCTTGTTTAAAGATTTTATAATTTGAAATCAAGAAATATTTAGATAAAATAAACAAGAAGTACTATAAAGTTCTACAAATTTAAGTTTTTTTGATATTCAAAATTATAAAACCTTAAAAAACTTCTTTTAATTTGAAGAAATTTCTAGGAAAAGTTTTAAGAATTTAACCAATTTCTTTAAACTCTTCAAAAAATCTAGAGGTTGTTTCTTCAAGTTACAAGAATTGTGTTTAAAGGTTTCCAGAGGTTTTTTCTTCAAGTTATAAGAATTTTGTTTAAAAGTTTTATAATTTAAACTTAAGAAACATTTAGATAAAATAAACAAGGAGTACTATAAAATTGTACAAATTACAGTTTTTTGATATTCAAAATTATAAAACCTTAAAAAAATCGTTTTTCTGCTCTTACTGAACTGATTTTTTATTCTTGCAGGATTCGTAGATATGTATTTAGTGCTTTGAAATAATTGAAGCTAATGTCTTATATTCAATAGCTTGAGTAATTTTTTTAGACTTATAAGTGATAGGCTGATTTAATTTCCTAGGTCTTCAAGATAATTATCATTTTGGATTTTATAGCTTGACTCATTTGATTTTAAAATCTATTCCACTGATTAAACAAACTATGTTTATCCAGTGGTTTTTCTTAAACCTTTTTTTGGAATTTACTGATTTAGTTTTCTAATTTATCACTATAAAAAACACATTTTACAATCTCCTAGATTTGTAGATTCAGTAGTCTTTTCGTATATTTCAAGATTATCTGATTTGTCCATTTGAACAAAGTATGTTTAACCATTGGTGTTTCTTAGTCCTTTTTTGGTATTGACCAAAAACAAAAACAAAAAACACATTAAAACCTTCTAGTTGATAGATTGAGTAATTTCTGAGACTTCTTTAAGATGATCTGGTTGTGCTGTCTAGTTCAGAAAAAATGCTGGAAAATGTTTGAAATCTAGAAGAAACAAAAAATTGCTGAAAATTCTCGTTATTTGATGAATAAACAAAATAGAAATTCCGAAGAAAAGTTTCAACAAGTTATTAAATAGTATACAAACTTAAGGATCATTCAGGTGAAATAAAACAAGAAACGTGGGATTATTCTAGAAATCTCAAAAATTCTAGAAATATAGGTAATCAAAAAAAAATCTGTTTCCTGTATAATTTTTCCAGGATCATCAAAAAAAGGTAACAGATATTCAAAGAGAGATTAGAAGAAATAAATTGAATGAAATAGTTGCTCATTCTTATCAAGGAATTAAATGCAACCACCTCATTTTGATCGACAGAATTCTTTTACATGCATTTTCTGAACTGGAAATGAAAAAATTTGATTTCTTAGCTTTCTTGGGGATCGAGAAATTTAAACCTAGTTCTTTAAAATAATTAACCTCTTTCGATAGCTTCAGTATTTTTATTTTGGATTTAGGAGGGTTCGATTAAAAATAAAGGGAACATTTTTTGAAATCTAGAAGAGACTTTAGTGCATTTTCTGAACTGGAAATGAAAAGATTTGATTTCTTAGCTTTCTTGGGGATCGAGAAATTTAAACCTAGTTCTTTAAATAATTAACCTCTTTCGATAGCTTCAGTATTTTTTGAGACTTAGAAAGAGTCGACTAAAAAAACGGAAATGTTTTGAAATCTAGAAGAGACATAGGTGCTAATTCTAGAACCCCAGAAGAAAATTGTCGCGAAGAACAAACTTCCAGAAATTTCGAGGAAACATTTTGATAAAATAGTTAAATTGAATACTAATTTAAGGATTATTTAGAACAAGAAATAAAATGAGAAATGCTGAAAAAATCTCAAAAAATGTGTCTAGGAAATCCAAGAACACTGCAGCTTTTAATTTCCTTCTGTAATGCATGGGCGGTTGTGGGCTTGTCGATATAGACCTTTGACTTCAAATGACCCCTTAGTAAGAAATCTTATGATGGTAAATCACACGATTTAGGGGTCCAAATTTGATCACCTAACGGAGAGAGAAAGTACACTACCAGGAAATGTCTCACGCAGTAATTGAAATGTTTTACGGGCTACATGGTACGTGGCACCGTCCTGTTGAAACCACATATTGGCCACATCAGTAAGATCCAATTGCAATAGAACGAACTGTTTTATCATGTCGCGGTATCGAGCACCATTTACAGTCACTGCTTAACCAGCCTTATTTTCACCAACTGTATTGTACTGTACAAATGGCGGCAAATTCAAATCTTTCGTTAATTTTGGGAAACCCTCTATACAAGTTTAGATAAAAACTTGCGTGTCGTAATAAAATATGCGAATTGCCGGGATATATTGGGAGTAGTATATCTTCGGCATAAAGGCAACCCCCTCCGAAAGAGCGTACGTTAAACCCTTTTCGTATGCAATAAAATTAAACGGGAAACAGTATTAATTTAATACGCCGTGAAAAATGAGACTCATCGGCCGTAACATTCAATACCCGCAAAGAAAAATACTATCCAATTACCGGCCGTTCCTTCGGCGCGCCCCCGCCAACAATGGCCAATTGTGCGGCATTCGGTGAAAAGCGCCGAAAAACCGAAAACGTTATTTGCCCAGTCAAAACAATATCAATTCTGGCGTAATTTACGAGCCATCAAATTTTAATATCCCCCCCCCCCGCTTTTCCCGCCGAAAAGTGCACCTGGAGTTCGAAAGCGCCGGGGTGTATTATTGGGATAATACATTTGGGCCATGATTCCTGGGAATATGCTTCCATTTGTTTGAATACAGCCTCTAAGTTTGGAGGTGTTTCCTGCATATAATGAAAATGCAAATTGGGTATAATTCATATTTTGATTCTACCCTGATAGGGAAACAAAATCATTAGATGAAATAAGAGTTATAACTATTTGCTATTCCGCGGCTATGAATTTTTATTGTTGTGCAGGCGGACCGAAATAAATACAAAATCCATAGTTCCGCTTCACACGTCCCGCCCTTATTAAAATTCAAATAAAACCATATAGTAAATCAGCACAATCACCGAAAGTACAAATACAATCCGTATTTTATGGAGTTTTCGAGGGAAGGGTGGCCGGCCCGTCGCCGTCATAAATAAGGAAATGACTGCATACATTTTTACAGGCGGTTAGGGAGCTCCGCCACCGGCGGGGCTTCCCCCGATTTCGCCGAACACAGTTCCGCCTCATTATAAAGTTACGAGTGTTTAGTAGAATCGCACTTAATTCAACATACCGAAATAATACGGATACCATCAGATGTATGAAGATGATGTAATTACGCGGGCTTATTGCGAAGAAGATTTATAATTAGCGGTTTGGAACTTTGCGAATGAAACATGGCTTTTACGTAGCTTGTACCTGTGTGTATTTGCTTAATAAACTTACTTTGTATATCTACGTATAGAGTGCATTATACCTCGCTATAAAATTATAAATCTTCCGTAGTGCATGTTTAACAATATTAATTTTAATGCCACTCGAGTTTAAACTACACCAACGCCGGAGAAATTTTGTTTCCGCTGCGATCAAGTGGATGTTTAATGATTATGAATATTTTATTTAATATTTAATTAGAATTATTTTAACATTAACATTAACTAAACATAAAAGTTTTGTTCTTTATGATAAAACTATTTTAATCTTCTAGTTTAACATTTAATTATATAATTTTATTACTATTCACAAAATCAATGTCTTCATCAATTTTATGTCAAGAAATTGTTATATATTAGAATTTAAGAATTACACAAAAGAGGGTTTTATTTAAATCGTATAAGATGATATGATTTTAGAGTGGTATTTTTTTTCTTTACCAACTGTGGAGTTAACAGATGGCGCCAAGGCGTTCTAACCACTTATTTGGACTTAAATTCGTTTTACGTGTTTAAAGGGTCGCGAAAAATAAATTTGTTTGAAAGGGCGGGTTATAACGATTAAGGGTCTCGGATGTGATTTAATGGGTCCGAAAGAAACGGCAATTCCATTGTGGACGTATTATTGCCAGGCGGTGTCAATTAAAATATGATATTTTTGAAGTTATAATTGAGGCAATTCGGTGGGGTGGGGGGAGCGCATTTGGCAATAAATACGGCCGGCCGGGGGATGAATTTAAATCTGCGCACGTAAGTAATGAGGACGTTTTCTCGGGAAGAATTTATGTATTGCATGTAGCTGTATGTAAGTAAGGAGGCCCGCTGGAGCGTGTAAATAGTCGTTAAAATGCATCAGGACAAATTCATTTTTATGGGTGGAATCTCTCTCAGCCGTCATATTTGCGACCTTATATGTCCTTTTTTATCGCCGGAAATACAGCAAAAGTTAGCGGTTCAGTGATTTAGAAATAATGGGCTGATCTAAAGCCAGTATAGGCTAGGATTTCCATCAAGTTTAATGACAAGTGACAATAATGATATGGCCCCAAACAATGTGGAGATGTATCTATATGCAATAGCCGTTGGTCACCGCTATTACTATATTCAGGATAGTAAGCTGCACGCCTTTTGTACCAAGTAATCACGTTTTCAGTGGAAAGTTCACGGTTGGGAGCGTCGCGGCGCCGACGAGACGCCAGAAGACGTCTTTGAATTGCAATTGGCGGTACCCCAATAAGCTATTGTGGCCCGTTATTATGCATATATGTATCACCATATACCATGCACTATATATCTCGAGTTCCTTGGTCAACTACTTTGTTATTTTAAGCCCGCCGCCCTCGCCTCTTATGTATTCCAACTTCTTACCCCAAGGCAATCAGAATTCTTATTTCCATATCGCGATAGATTCCTCCTCCTCGCCTACGCTCCTCTCCTCGCTACCGCACAACACACTCACACATACACACGATTTTTCCATCAACATGAACAATCAGTTCCATTTTCGTATTTTGCATTAATATTTAATAAGCCACGGCATCAGTCTGGATATTGGCGAACTTCGTTCCCAGTTCCGAAATCAAATTTCAATCGGGATTTTGTTGAGGAAATTAAGTATTCAAAATAGTGCGGCTTCAATTAAATTAAGGGCAGAAATGTAAATACGAGCCACAACAGATATAAATTATGTATTATTTATTTCTACTTCAATTTCAACTCGATAGAAAGAATTTTTCATTAAATATTGAATAAACCAATGCCATAATTAAATCGACCTCCTAAATTACCAAGTTAATATTGTAGTAATGGCTATTGGAAATACCCACAACTCTAAACCAGAAGTGAAGACGATTTTGAAAGGTCTTTTGATTCTGCCTACTCAATATAACAATAGATCTTTTGGGTCGTAGTTCAATAGAGGCTAACACACCTCATTAGTACCCTATGTTAACTCAATATATGTATAAATTCTTCTCTTAGTTTCAACTACTCGAAAAAAAAATTATAAAAACTCAGCTATGGCAAGACGATAACTCATCACGAAATCTTCAACTTGATAAACATTGGTAATAGAGATTAAGCTTCAGATTTTCTAAATGACACTTTTCGCAGTTAATGCCAGGAAAGCCAGAAATCATAATAGATCAGATATCCTAGCATTTTCTGAGAGTGTAGATCTTTTAGTACAAACCCTTTCAAGGTATTACTTTAAAGCAATGGGTTAAATATGGATCCTACTGAGGTGTGTTAGCCTCTCGCGAACTGCGACTTTAAAGCAATTGCAATCAATGCATTTTCACAAGCATCCATTTTACCTGATTCTGCTAGTAATATAAAGAAATCAACGCTACTGATCATTAAATCATCTGCGAATCTCAACCAAAGCAATCTCTCACAATGAGCAAATCATCGACAAACATATCTCTCAAGAAAATTTAAGAAGCGACAGTTACTTATTTCTAAAGAGATTAACTCAACAATGTCCAAAAAAGGGATCTGAAGTAATTCTATAAATACGATAATACCAAAAAGGTGCGCTACGCTGATGAGGTCCAAAAAGATCCCTGTTGTTGACGGGAAACAATATTTAATTCTATAAATACTTTAATTCTAAGCATGTCTGTAGTTCAAACCTCTAAATCAAAGATCTTCAACCCGCCCGATAATTTCTTAAAGCTAAAGAAAATATTGTATCGCGCCACGAACGACACTGCAGTGTTTATTGATGTGGTGGTAAAGTGACGTGGAGCATTGTGGCCCTTCGGACGATTCGAAAGCAATTTTTGGCCCTTGCACCAAAAAAAGGTTAAAGACGTATGCTCCAAATGATCTATAATCATCTAATATTCTAATGTTCCTGCATATTTTTTAGCCTTAAAGACTACATCATAAAAAGCTAAGCAAATTGAGGAAATATTAGTTTGAAACTTTCCCATGATCAATAAAGTTTCTCCTAAAAGGGGACAAAAAAGTAAATAGCAGCATTTAAAAATGAATCCGGAAGTGCAAGAGGATATAAGCTCCCTCGGCATCATGGAAATTGAAGGGTTAGAGTGGAAGAACACTTTGTTATTGTGAACTCCCCCCGTGCCTTTTTCGCCCAAAATTTGAAGTACGTTTTTTTTTAATTGATTTGTTGTATTTATAATTTTTTAAGAAAGAAGTCCAAAGTTGTATAAATAAATAAATAAATAAAAGTATCATTTAATGACAAAGCCTTCACATCACACAAATTTTCTGTACATTATACAATGACGAGGGATGTAATTATACTCCCCTAACTCAAGTGACTTAATTAATATTTTCATGTACTTAGAAACCAAGTGATTTGAATATAATAACGAAATAAAATTAAGGGTTGCTTATAGAAATTCACTTGGTTGGTTTCACAATTATTTACGATGTATTCAATATAAACAACCCTTAATATTAAAAATATTTCACCACGTGATAAACGAGAATCAAATAAAAAAAAAAAAATAAAACCTTCATATTATCAGTCATGCAGACATTTTGGATTTACAACACAAGCGACGCTTCAAGCACAAAATTCTATATTTCACGTGATCAAGCGAACGATAAATTCTCATATTTAAATGATAAGGGGTCAAAAAACCGTTCGGATGAGCCATGAAAATACCCGTTTGCCAAAATTTGGAAAAAAATTGTTTCATTTTTAGAATTTAACGAGATCCACTAGTAGCAAATTTATTCGAGACTGCACTCCAAACCCCCCAGTCTAGAAGTGCAATTAGAGAAGACTCATCTCATTTGAGTTTAGTAATCAAATCAAGTAAAATACTGAAAAAAATTTAGAACACATCAATCTTGAGTTGTGCCAAATTTTGGATCTATTAATTTCAATTTTAGAAATGCGGGTTTATTGTTGCAGAGGAATATACGTAAAAGACTTTATTTACATCACAGATTAGTGGTGATACAACGTTGAGTTTATGAAAAATTTGAGTGGAAGAACGTCGCAGCTGCACGAACTCCGCCCAGCTTCATCCAGTCAAAATTTTTGAACGTTTTGTTTTACATTTGTGTATATTCATATGTATTTATTTTTTGGAATGAAAGCTAAAGATTAATAAACATAAACATAACATAAACATAAACAATTGTTCCGAATTTAATTATATTTGAAAATTATTTAAAGTGTCTAGGAATTATAATTCAATTTTTGATTGTATAATTATCATATGATTAAGGTTTTCCTTTCCAGTCTCTTTAATCTCTTCTACACTTTTAGGTGATGTACTGTCAAAATTTTAGCTACAAAGAAATGAATTGAATACTTATGCCAAGAAAGAAAAGAATAATTTGAATCCAGAACTTGAGGCCAGCCGATAAAATAAATAGCTGTGTCAAGCTTTTCGCAACAAGAATTTTACCCAACAAAAATGCTAGTTCTGTAAACGATCTAAAAAAATTCTTGGTTTCTTAGAATTTCAGAAAATTCTTTTTTCTGTTGGAAATTATAGATACTAATAGAAACACTGAAGAATATAAGCAGAAGAAAAATCTAGCAAATATGGAGGACGTGAATATCGAGAGCTTCCAGTTTGTTACAAATCATTACAATAAATTTTGCGGTTTTATTCATTTCCTCTCAGGGTACCATAAAATCGCTGGCTTGGATTATAAATCCCTAATGTTTGGAGTTTGTCGGTCAGCCTTCACATAAAAGCATTTAGGTTTTAGCTGATTCTTTAATCGTTTTCCTGAGGCTTACAGTATGGCCTCAAAAAATTAAATTTTGAAAATTCTAAAAATAAAGTGATGGATATTATAGATAATAATAGAAACACTGAAAAAATACGCCGAAAAAAAAATTTGCGATATAGACGACGTGAATATCAAAGGCTTCTAGTTTGTTACAAATCATTACAATAAATTTTGCGGTTTTATTCATTTTCTCGCAGGATACCATAAAATCGCTGGCTTGGATTATAAATCCCTAATGTTTGGAGTTTTTCATTCAACCTTTACAGAAGGCTATTTACAATTTGGCTGCTTCTTCAGTCCTTTTCCTAATACGTTCCTGTGGCTTTCAGTTTGGTCTCAAAAATGGAATTTTGAAAATTCTCAAAGTTAAGTACTGGAAATTATAGATAATAATAGATAGACTGAAGAAAATAGGCAGAAGAAAAATCTAGCAATATAGACGACGTGAATATCGAAGGCTTTCAGTTTGTTACAAATCATTACAACAAATTCTGCGATTTTAATTCTTTTCCTCTGAGGATATCATAGAAATCGTTGGCTTGGATTATAAATCCCTAATGTTTGGAGTTTACCGTTCAGCCTTTACAGAAGACCACTTTGGTTTTTGCTGTTTCTTTAATCCTTTTCCTAACACGTTCCTGTAGCTTACAGTATGGCCTCAGAAAATGAAATTTTGAAAATTCTAAAAGTAAAGTGCTTGAAGATATAAATAATAATAGAAACACTGAAGAAAATAAGATGAAGAAAAATCTAGCTATATGGACGACGTGAATACCGAAGGCTTCTAGTTTGTTACAAATCTTTGCAATAAATTTTGCGGTTTTAATTCCTTTCCTCTCAGGATATCATAAAAATCGCTGGCTTGGATTATAAATCCCTAATTATTCGAGTTTATCGGTCAGCCTTTACAGAAGACCACTTAGGTTTTAGCTGCTTCTTCAATCCTTTTCCTAAGATGTTCCTGAGGCTTACAGTATGGCCTCAAAAATAAAATTTTGAAAATTCTAAAAATGAAGTGCTGGAAATTATAGATAATAATAGAAACACTGAAGAAAATAAGCAGAAGAAAAATCTAGCTAAATTGACGGCGTGAATATCGAAAGCTTCCAGTTTGTTACAAATCATTACAATAAATTTTGCGGTTTTAATTCCTTTCCTTTCAAGATATCAGAAAAATCGCTTGCTTGGATTACAAATCCCTAATTATTCGAGTTTGTCGGTCAGCCTTTACAGAAGACCACTTAGGTTTTAGCTGCTTCTTCAATCCTTTTCCTGAGATGTTCATGAGGCTTACAGTATGGCCTCAAAAATAAAATTTTGAAAATTCTAAAAAAAAGGGCTGAAAATTATAGATAATAATAGAGGCACTGAAGAAAATAAGCAGAAAAAAACTAGCTATGAGGTGAATACCGAATGCTTCCAATTTGTTGCAAATCATTACACTAAATTTTGCGGATTTAATTGCCTTCGCCCCCGGGTTATCATAAAAGTCGCTGGTTCAGATAATTTTTGATGATGTTTTACTGATTGGAGGGTGGGATAGAGGCCACCCACCCACCCTACATATACATATAAACTTCACTTCCTTATAGTCTCGAGTTTGTCGTACAGCCTTTACAGAAGACCACTTAAGTTTTTACTGCTTCTTCAATCCTTTTCCTAATACGTTCCTGTGGCTTCCAGTTTGGTCTCAAAATTGGAATTTTCAAAATTAATGGGAAAAAAGTCGCAATTCAAAGGCGTAAAATGTCCAGAAAATTATTCCATTGGAAATAGTGATTCCAGAAAGAAGTAAAATATTTATTTGAAGAAAACATAGGAGTGATCATACATAACCTGAATGATCTTTGAAGAAGAAACAAAGACGAAAAACTATGGGCAAAACCTATGTTCATACTGAGGAGGAGGAGGAGGAGCAAAATAGTTACTACTAAAATATTAGTTGCTCATCTGTATATTATACGAATGCTAATAGGATATTGTTCATATGCTTTATCAAGATAATTGGATAAAAACAAATATAAACAGAGTGAAAACAAAAAGCCAAGAAAATTCTTTAATGGTTTAGAATTTTAATTTATAAAACCTTACATTTAGATGTGAAACATCCAATACTATGAAATTATGTTAACAGGTAATCCAAAGCATCACAATAAACAATATAAAAAACAAATAATTAGATTGGTAATAAATTGATAAGTCGTAGATTGAAGACCAGTCAAATGTAATTTATATCTGAAGATTTCAAGATTTATAAACTTTCGAGGACCACACAATGAAGTTAGAAAAGGTGATTTTTCTTTTTATTTCAGAGTAAGATTGATACATAAATAAGACAGTTACTGTAGATCTGCTTTTAAGAAATGATGCTCGTTACAATTTATTTGATGTATATATTTTTTTAAAGGATGCCAATAAAGGTTTTTTTTGCTCGTTACAAGAGAACCTCGTGTGCTTGACGATATTATCGTGATAGAAGAGACTCTTAAGGATCACACAATAAAGTTTGAAGAAGTGTTTCTTTTTTTTTACGTCACAGTAAGATTGATATATAAATAAGTTAGATACGGTAGGTCTGCTTTCAACAAATGCTGCTCATTACAAAAGAGACTTATTTCGTCAGCAGTTAGCCTATCAATCTCCATAGGAAAGCTAGGTTGTTTTGAAAAACCTATGTAGTTACCATCTGTTCTGCGAAAATCACAGAGAAAAAAGTTATCACAGATGTTTATGGTGGGTGGGTGTCCTCTAACCCACTCTCTAATCAGTAAAACACAAGCCAGGGTTTTGATTAAAAGTTGTAAAACGTAAATAAACATAACATTATTGCAAATTTTACTAGTTTTATTCAACTAAATTTTTCAAATAATTTTTGATGATGTTTTACTGATTAGAGGGTGGGATAGAGGCCGCCCACCCACCCTACTTATACACATAAACTTTAATTCCTTATCGTCTCGCGGTTTCCAATAAAATTAATTACAAAACTTTTTGAATGAAAAAAAAATTAAAAAGGTAAAATTTTTGAGTGAATAAATTAGTAAAAATTTGATGCATGTTGGGTGGGCAGACTTGAAATCTAAATTAGATTAGCTATAGAAAGTAATTTACATTTAAATTTTGATTTTGTTTTATTTTTTATTACATAAAAGGTTTGATTGTTTTAACAGCAAAATCATCAACGATTAGCAATTAAAGTTATCATGTATATGTAGGGTGGGTGGGTGGCCTCTATTCCACCTTCCAATCAGTTAAACATAAGCGTGGGTTTAGTTAAAAGTTGTAAAATATAAATAAATACAAAATAATTGCAATTTTTAGAGATTTATTCATACAAATATTTCAAATAATTTTTGATGATGTTTTACTGATTGGAGGGTGGGATAGAGGCCACCCACCCACCCTACATATACACATAAACTTTAGTTCCTTATCGTCTCGCGGTTTCAAATGAAATTAATTACAAATCTTTTTGAATAAAAAAGAAATTAAAAAGGTAAAAAGTGAGTGAATTAGTGAAATTTTGACACATGATGGGTGGGCAGACTTTAAATCTAAATTAGATAAGATTAGCTATAGAAAGACATTTATATGTAAACTTAAATTTTGATTTTGTTTTATTTTTTATTACATAAAGGGTTTTATTGTTTTTAGCAGCAAAATCATCAACTATTAGCAGTTAATGTTATCATGTATATGTAGGGTGGGTGGGTGGCCTCTATCCCACCCTCCAATCAGTAAAACATAAGCGAGGGTTTTAATTAAAACTTGTAGAATGTAAAGAAACATAAAAATATAGTGATGTGGCCATTATAATACATTTTTCTCGAAAACTATGAAGTTTATTCAAAAAGGCTATTCTTAAAAATTTGTTTATGATAACTACAATTATTTGTTATATAAATTTCATTAAACTCCTATAGTTTATTAGCAATAGGCAAAAAATGTCAAAATTAAGAATTTTTAAATGTGAACTTTATGAAAAACATGTTTTTATAAAACTTGTTCAGTTTCTCATTGTCTTTAACTTTTGTTTGAAAACATATGTAATATTTTTCAAATTTAGAAAATTAGCGAGAAAAATCAAAAAAAAGCCTCGAGTAAACATCTACTACTCCAAAAGTTTTTCAGTTTTAGTTTTTAATGATAAAACCTCAAGTTTAAAGTTCATCCGAATCAGATCATTCGTTTTTGAGATACAGCGCCTACAAACATTTACATTCACGAAAACCTATATATTCTATATAGGGAAAGTAAATATATTCCATAAGAAGGAATGAAATGAAATTAAACTTAGAAATCAAAAGATTCAACGAGCAAACAGAATTGTCAATCTCTCCACTACTAAAAATATCAACCACATCATAGTATCAATAGTGTCAAAGATTTCTAATGCCACTATAATCTCTCATTCACCTGAAGAAGCAATAAATTGTGAAAATAAAACATTTTTTTTTAACATCAAAGAATTTGGAATTTTATTTATACAAATTTATTAATATTGTTGCTACTGCCACGTTGAAATAATTCGCTACAATCATTAAAGGAAATTAAACTTACTAAAAACTTAAAAATCAAAAGACCCAAAAAAACGGCTTCACACTCAACGAACAAATTTATTTATTCAAATTCTCCTACTACTGAAAATATCAACCCCACAATAGCATCAATTGTGTCAAAGATTTTCTATATAATGTTTCATTTATGCTAGTTTTTTATATTCCCAAAATGGTACTACTTTGCAGATAGCACTCGACATAAAAAAATCTCTGTGGGCGATAGGGCTTTGGTTTTTCTGCTCTGTCTTAAATTTAATGATGGAAGAAAAAAATGTAGTTAGCTGTACTGTCCTGATGATTCGCACAAGCTCATTAATTATACCTCAAGGTCTATATTTGCAAACAGGTACTACTTTCCGGATGGCCGTCGTATTTAAAAAAATCTATCTGGTCTATAGAGTTCTGGATTTTCTACCCTGTCTTGAATTTAATGATGGAAGTAAAAAAATAGCTAGCTAAACTACCCTAATTATTCGCACAAATGATTTTATGAATTGTACAAGTATGATGTTGATACTTAGATGGGGTATTTAAGTTTCGGGGAATACAGAATTTGGTTAAAAGAAGTTGATTGTAAGGACTGGAAATTTAATGCTAAGGCTTAACACACGTTAGAAAATGGGCGAGAGTTTGGTGGTTTCGTATTAAAGTTCATTTAAGGGATTGTAGAGTAGATTGGTAGGGTGTTTTAGTTAGCGTACTTAAGGTAAATATTTCGGTAATTCGTAAAGAATGGATGTTTGAATTTGGGTAAAAAAATACGACGCAGTTTTTTAATATCTCATAGTAGTTTTCAGAATTTATGGTTTCACAACGAGGCAAAAAGTCCCAAACTAAGTATACACGATTTTCTGAAATTGATGTAGGACCACGTTTAAATTCGTTGAACCAATATCTTACGGTTGTCATAGATGGTGAAGAGTTATTATGGGCAGCATCCTAGTTAGGTTTTCGCATGTTTTTCCATCCGAAAATAAAAAGCGAATTACGGATCAGTATTGTTCTTTTTTCATTTCATAAAATACGTGTGAGGCAACTGGCTGTCAATTAAAAACTAACCTATGAACCAGTCTGAAATTTAATATAATGACATGTGACAGATGACAGTACAACTTCCCTTATCATCGACTCCTGTCTTCATACACAGGTACTTATTGATCGACCCTCGTATAGCGTTCAATCCTTATAAAGAAAAATAATATTTTTTGGAATTTTGAAGACTAATTTCTGCATAATTGTAAACTTTTATATATAGTTGAGTGGTGTTGAATCATTACATTTTAATCCCAGGAATCTATTGTTAAGCCATATCCCCACATTAACGAGATATCCTATATATCAGGGTTGGCATTTTATTTCTTATTACTTCTATTTGTTTCTGTCGAAAAATTAAAAGTGTCTTTACTGTTGCTCTTAATGGGTGTGACGTTAACGGCACATCTAACAATAGTATTGTATTTTTTTGCGAATTTCACTTTTTTGGGTGATTGCTGTTTTGATTCCAGCGTAACGTAAGTAACCTACGTTTCGTCGCCTGTGGCAATTTGGTTTAAAAAAAAACCCTAGACACCATAACGCTTGAGGAATAATATAAGCGTTCGGTCATAATTTCAACACTTCTTGAAACTTGAGAAAATAGCGAATTAAAGTTATTTTGAGTACCAGGCTTAGATGGAGTCGAAGGAGGCTTTAAGGGATCATTAAGTGATTAAAAGGGTGGAATGGCGTAGGACGGGATTATTGTCGTGATGTATGTATTTTGTAGGGGAGAGGGGTTAAGGGAGAACCTTGAGGTACGTCTTGAACGATTGGGATGGAATGTATGATCAATTAAAAAGGAAGGATTATTAAATGATTGGTTATTTTTAATAGTAATTTATATATGCTAAATTGTATCGAATGCTTGTTCTATTTCTTACAATCATACAGCTGAGTTTTGATCTTCGAGGTGTTTAGTTTGCAGAGGTTAGGATGGAGTGATGAACCATGATTTATTGAATTATTTAACTAGAGATTAAAAGAGTTTTCCTATTGCAGGAATAGGTTAGAATTATTTTCAGGTTTGGTGATTTATACAATTATATCATGTTTCCATTCGAAAGGAAAATATTATTGAACAAATTAAATATTATTTATATTGAATCGATTAAATAATTGCTGATGCGTCTACGGCGATATTCAGGGACTATACGTATCCGATCCGGCGTATTTACATATTCAACTTTCCTACAAAACTGCAGTTCCAAATAAAGTGGACAAATTGAATCTGCATACAATTACGGGCGCGCGAACGAGGGGGATTTTATTCGATATAAAATTATTATTATCGGAATAAATAATTTTAACTCCTCCGGCGAGAACTTTATTACAAATCCGGCGATTCGCCGTTTCTGGACGTGTGCAGTAATGCACAACTTTCGGAAGTTTAATGCCGGCATAAAAATGGGGCGCACCTGTCAACCCGGCCGCAGTAATCACTCTTCAATTATACTCCGGCCATAAAATTGTTTGCCACAATTGACGCCGGACCATTTTTTAAACGTGCACAATGCAAAACTTTTAAATTGAAACAATACCAGCGCCAGGTAGACCGCTATATTGTAATCAGTATTGGATTTTATTGCAAGCTAAATATTATATATATTTCGCAGAGCATTAACAAATATTTGAATTTACACCGCCTTGGCATGGCATTAGCCGGATATCTTAGAGCTGTAAGCATCCCTGCAATAAACTGCAGCGATGTTAAGGAAAGCACGGTTTCTGCCTCCATTTACCACTCAGTAGTCTAATGAAATGGTGATAAAATGAGATTTAGTGCCGCTAGCTACACATACACGTGGGTTTAATGCATGAATTAAAATACCTTTAAAGTCTTGAATCCTTTCTCAATTAAATTAAACAGTGATTCCGCGGAAACTTAATTATTACACCGTTGCAAAATTAAGCAAAATTAAGCGAAATTAAAAATTTAATTACGTATTTTTCACCCCCCCCCAGCAAATAGAAAGCAATTACCATCAAAATCGCAATTTACACACGAAGCAATTAATAAACAAATGTTTATTGTGTTGAATGTAATTAAAGCCGAAATAGATACGCTCGCTGCAGAGAGTTGTTTAAAGTAAATAAAATCTAAATAGTACTTTATATATTGAATTTTGCCATTGTAACAATGCAATATATATTTTTTTAAATACTTAAATCATATTTTAATTAAAAACTATCAACATTCAAAAGTTTTCGTTTCACTATCATAATACAGATGTTTTATAATAATTTCAATGGAAAGCTTTTAGTATTCAAGTTTTTGCGTCGCATTTAAATTCCACTGTAATAAATTGGTTTATTATCCCCCAAGATGCAGTCATATTATAGGAAAATTATACGAAATAAATGATCACATCTTATGTTTACTTCCGGTTGCAGCTCGCCATCAAAATAATATATTCATTCCCCATTGTGGTTCTTACGCGATTTCCCTACATCCATTCCGCCCCAGAAAATGTTATGAATAAAACTGTTACTTGTATCACTCGCACATTCCCACTAACTAACCGGACATTGTAATAAATTAACTGTTGGCGAACGATGCATTCGTTTGTTGATTCCGCGCGAATAAGACGTATTTAATGGGATTTAATGGGACGCGTTAATCCGCATACGATGGGACGATAAATCCGGCGCGATGTATCATAAAACACGCGAGACCTAATTCATTTTAAATTAGAAACCGGAAGGGAACTTGTATCCAGATCCACGCCATGTTTGAATTGTCGGCGGATATAAAGTTCGCCACTATTGCTACAGATGCTCTCTTTTGCATGTATAATGTTTGCGAATATGCAATCATAAAGTTTCGGAATTAATTCGCTTTTTATTGCTCGCAAACAAAGATACTTCCGGTTTTACAAATGTCCGCGCTGTATTTTTTTTGTGTTTGTGTTTGTGTGTGTGTGTGTGTGTATCTGTCGCGCCCAACGCCTGAAATTTCGACGATTTTAAAACCGCAAATCTGGATTTGTTTTGTAGGACGAAACAATTATTAAGCCACCACGTTTTCAAAACGAAATTGATATTATACAATATGAAGCTACGAGTGGTGTAATAAAAAAAGTGCAATTTGGTCATCACAACATTTTTCCTGTATTCATGTGGTTTACATTTATATGTTCTTATTTTATTATTATTTACATACATTTATTATGTAATAACCTTATTTTTAATAATTAAAAAAAAAACAAGAAAACATTTCTTTAATCTACAACAATGTTTTCGAATTTTTCTCTTTATTTGTTGATTTTCTACAACGCAAAGGACTTTAATACATTTTTATTATTAACCTTAGTTTTATTCAAATACAATTATTTATAAAAAAATACTCAATACAGTTTAAGGTTATATGTTAAAAGTACGTAGTTCATTGGGGTAGGTCAAGAAAACGCTACGTCAATGTAATAAACGCTGAAGATGGTCAAAAGAACGCTAATTCAATGTTACATGTACATTCAAGAGTATCAATTCATATCTGATTTAGGTTAATCAAACATTTATTGGGGTAGGTCAGGTGTATGCTGTCTACTGTATTATCGATTAAGGCAGATCAGAAATAATTATTTTCACATATTGTTACGTTTTGAATTTTCTTAAAATTAAGTTTTTTTGTGCGAAAAATTGCTCAACAAAGTTAGGTGCGTGGTTTATTGAGAAAGGTCAGTAAGGAGGAACGTAACGTTAAGAGAGTAATATACGTTAAGGAATGTCAAGCGTATGCTAGATCAATTCATGTCTCATTCAGGTTAATCGATAATTCATTGAGGTAGGTCAAGAATACGCTAGTCTAATGTATTATTGGTTAAGGTAGGTTAAAGATACGTTCAGTTCAGGTGGATAAGAACATAACAAATGAGAATTTTCTTTAAAAAATGACTCCTAAAGTATAATTTATTTATAACAATTGGATTTTTTTATTAAACATTCCTTAAAATATACGACAGTTAAAAAACAATTAAATATTAAAAAAAACGAGAAAGAAACTGTTGGCGTAGGTAAAAAAAGCAATTGAAAATTTACTCAAGATGTTGAAAAAGTTTATATTACAAAAAGAATGAGAATAGATTAAATAAAATACAATTTGTTTGGAACAATAACAATTTTACGAAAAACAGTTAAAATATTCACAAATAAAAAACTTTTTAACTTTGTTTGTATAACATTGACTTTATTAAGTGACTATAGTTTCGACAATTTTAGCTTGTCATTATCAAACTAGAAAACACTTCTAGTTTGATAATGACAAGCTAAAATTGTGAAAACTTAATAAAGTCAGTGTTATACAAACAAAGTTAAAAAGTTTTTTATTTGTGAAGAATAATGTATAACGAAGTAGAAGCCTCCACCGCTAACAGTTAAAATGTTATTTATAAAAATAAATAGACGTATAGAGTTCCTTATGTTATTATGTTTTACATATATATTCGTAAAATTTTTGAATTTTTTTGAAATTAAGTTTTCTTTTAGGAAAAATTACTCCATAAAGTTTGAGGTTAGGTTAACAGTACGTAGTTTATTGGGATAGGTCAAGATAATGCTACGTCAATGTAATAAACGCTGAGAAAGGTCAGGATTACGCTAAATGATTTTTAAAAAACATAACAGTTGTTAAAAACATGTTTAACGAGAGTTCCACTAAGAAGCTCCCAATATTATTATTACACGAGAAAAATATTCATATTTTGGTTTTGGAGTCAATAATAAAGTTGTAAATTGAACAGTAGACTTCATATCTATCTAGAGTCACAGAAAAAATTATAATTTGCTAAAAAAGCTATTGATTTTTTTTTAATATTGTAAGTTTAAAATTACCGCAAAAACATTTTCAATAAATAAACTCGATTGTAAGTTTTCTACATCAAAAGGTCTCTAAAAGAAGTTTTTCATCGAGTTTGAAAATTTGCTCAAAATTATTTTGGAACGGTTTAAATATCACAAAATTGGATCCATCTATGAAGTTTCTATTAGTTCATTATCTTTACATATTTTTGTTATGTTTAAATCATTGGGGTAGGTCAAGAGAACGCTATGTTAAGGCAGCAGCGTTGGCCTAGTGGGTAGAGTGTCTGCTCATGACTGCCAGATCTGTGGGTTCGATCTCAGGGTGTTAGTGTGTGTGACTTTTATTACAAATATAGGAAGAAGAAGATCCCAAGATATCAGTGGCATGTGACTACGCATCGAAACTAGAAAAAGGGATATTGACCTATTGTGACCCCGCTTCCAGAGCCATTGCGACGTCGGAAGTACCAGTCCGGCATTCCTCTCAATTTGCGTACATAATATAGGATGCCATCGAGCAGATAATATCTAGTCTACGATCAACCCTTCGTCTCCCTCAACATGGAAGAAATCATCCTCAGAGATAAAGATGAAGCCGAAAACCTGCAACTTGCAGCTGCCTTTAATGAAATTTTACGGAAATACTTGTTTGAAAAGAGAGGATCAACTACGACGGCCGTAGAATATTACATTAACACAAGATATCATCTCTCAATCTCCCAGCCCTCCTTTCGCCTGTCTGAATGAATGACAAAAGAACTAAAAGCAGAAGTTCACTAGCTACTAGAAGAGAGCGAAAGCACGTGGTACCGAAGCCAGAAGATTATCCGATTATGCGTTGATTGCCGCCAAATCAATAGCATCACTGTCTGGGAAAACAGTGCAGAAACCACCGCCTAAATGCCAAAAAAATAACAAAAAGCAGAAGTTCACCAGCTACTAGAATTCATGAGCGTACCAGAAGAAAGAAGGGAGGAGAAGAAGAGAACGGATAACCATTAGTGTACCCCACACACTAATGGTGGACTGAGTAGCTACTGGTGACGTATCCGTTACTACAAGCAAGACGATAGAAGAGCGAAAAAGAAGAGAAGAAAGGGTAAGCTCAAGAAGCTAACGGTGGATCGAGTAGCTGTTGGTAGCTGCTAGGAATAATATTAAGGGGAGTAATTGTTGTGAGGGAGGAATCAAGTTTTAAAATGGCGGGTTGTTTTCTTGCCACTGTGTTCCTAAATCCTGGGAGGGTAAAAGTTAGTTAGTTTAAGTTAGAATTAGTTCATATGCAAATTGCAATACTTTTGTGAAGCAATAAAGAAATTTTAAAACAAGCTACTAGAAGAGCACGAAACCGCATGGTACCGAAACCAGAAGGTTATCCGATTATGCGTTGATTACCGCCTTAATGTTCCGCATCAGCGGCTGCAGCCCTTAAACACTTATCTACACCTACAAAACGTTTATCCCACTAATTGAATATTTTATATCATAGCTTATCACCGCATCGCACAACCAGTTTTGAAAAATCGCTATCTTTGAAAGACGTACCCAAGCGACGGCCTCTACGACCCCGCTGACTTTCAGCCGATCGAATAAAGGGATTCCCTCCAAAGCATGCAAAATCACCACCCTGATCTACTGCACCCGACGTCCAAAACATAATCTGCCTGACCTTGCCTTACGGCTGTTGAGCTGCGCTGAGGACCTCCCAGATGAAGATCATAGACGAGGCACTTCGATAAACGTCCTCAACACACCATAAACAAAACAACCATCCAATTAAACACTTCACTCCAAACATTATCCTTTCCACTCACTCAATTCCCGGCTGAAGAGGCTATTCCCGCCTACAACAGCCAGGTTATAGGTTAAATGGGGTACTTGTGAGGTGTGTTAGCCTCTCGTGAACTGCGACCTAACAGATCTATTATTCTACATCAGTCAGGAGAGAGGTTTTAGTCAGTAGGCATCAGGAGGTTGTGAATCCGACCCGTATTTTCGGGGTGTCTTTTGAAGATTTCCTCTCTTCTATAACAAAATTTAAAAACCATAACCAAGCCAGATACCTACCCGCTCCCACGGGTCTTCTACACTCGACACGAGAAGTTGCCATCATCCCCATCTTCAATCTAGTTGTCACCAGATAAGCGTGAATGAGAAAGACTGATATAAGACCTCTTTAGTGTCACCCCCTCCCCCGCCCGCAATATTCTAGAGAATGATGGACTGAATGAAGACCGCCAACCAGACTACTCGTATACTTGGACCACTTGATAGTGCTCTCCAGCTCAGTAGAATACCTCCAAGAGTTGCAAAAGCTAATCCGAAAGCTAAAAATGTCCCCACTCAAAATTAATCGGAAAAAGTTTGCACAAAGGTCAAATTTCTTGGCCACATCATCGGCCCAAATGGACTGCAGCCTAAAAAAAATCCAAAAAACATCAAATGTCGCCCGAAACTAATGCTGCAGGAAGCTTTTGAAACGTTGAAACAATCCCTGGTCACCACCCCGATACTGTAGCCAGCACATCAAACGGCCCCATTTGTAATACCGACGCTCGCGCATAAACTCTGGGCATAGCTTTGGTGATGCACGGGGAGAAAGACCCATCGAATACGCCAGCCGCCTCCTAAACCGAACCAACCAGACTACTTGTATATTTGGACCACTTCTGCTTTCCAACTCAGCAGAATAATACTTCAGAGACCTGGAAAAGTTATTCCGAAACCTAAAAAAGTTTCAGCTCATAATTAATAGGAAAGGTGTAGATTTGGTTGCACGAAGATCAAATTCCTTGGCCACATCATCAGCCTATCGGAATGCGGCCGCAACCTTCTAGAGAATAATTGGGCGAAAACTAGCTAACCAGACTACTCGTATATTTAGACCACTCGATAGTGCTCTCCAGCTCAGTATAACACTTTCAAGATCTGCAAAAGCTATTCTGATAGCTGAAATTCCTAGCTCAAAACTAATTGAAAAAAGTGTAGATTTGGTTGCAGGATGATCAAATTTCATGGCCAATCTCATCTCCAAAAACCATCAAATAGCTAATAGGATTTGTGCAAACATGTAGCTGGTTCCGAAAATGCATTCCGGACTTCGAACAAATTTCCAAACCCTTGACGGAGTTGACAAGAAAACATTTCACCTGGAACTGGGAACCAATGCAGCAGGAAGCTTTGGAAATGTTGAGCAAATCCTGATCACCGCCAAGATACTGCAGCCAGTCGATAAAACTGCTCCATTTGTAGAACCAAGTTCTTGGCATACCCAATGAAAACCCCATCGAATACGTGAGCCGCCTCCTAAACCAAGAAGAGATGAACTATAGCACTACAGAACGGAAAATTCAGAAATTATCGAGCCCAGCCATCATCTTCATAGAAGTCACCCAGGAAACGCTTAGCAAGATAAGCACTTTAACTACAGCCCTATAACTTAACCGTTGAATACACGAACGGAAAAACCAATCATATCACTGATTTTCTCTGCAGACATCCAACAGATGAGGCGGAATCAACCTAATCATAGTGAACCTGCCTTCAAAGGATGCTGGACTCATTTGCCAAAAACAAATTGAGGAAGAGGAATTACAAAAAATCTTCGAAACGTTTAAGCGTAATAGCACTGAAGAAATTAATCAATGGATAGGTAGAGGCTACAGCCTGAACCAGGGAATTCTCTACAGATACTCGCTCAAAACAAAACAAGAACGAAACGCAACTCACCATCCCCAAAAACCAGCGTAAAGAAATTTTATTTAGGACTTGGATACTCCTATAGCTGGACACTATCTGACATTGCAGAAAATCACTGGCCAGAAAGTAATTAGTAGACATTGTTGACTACGTCAAACACTGCTAAGAGTGTCAAAAATACAAAGCAACAATCTACTGGATTAATACAAACCCCCGTAAAGAATAGAAGGTTCAAAGTAATCGCAATTGACCTCTTTGGGCCACTCATAGGAGGCCCAAATAAAGATACATGGATCCTCATCATAGAAGACACCACCGCCTTCGATGGATCAAGCTCTTCAGGCAAATTTAAGCCACAGTAACAGCATGTGGTTCAATGTTGATTATTGAATTGAAATTAGTATAATTTTGCTAAGCCATATTTTAGCTATTATATAAAAGAGGAAATTCCAAATAAAATAGATGATTCAGTAAAACTACCATAAGGTTAGATAGCTGTCTGGTTATAAGTAGAAGCATATGAAAAGTGTTTAATATTCTTTACAAAAATAAATTTTGGTAGAATTTCACGTTGAAATAAAATTACATTCCGTATTCTTGTGAAAAGATTTCACCAGCAACTCATTGCTATTAATATTAATAGTACGCTATTAAAGAACGAGGTGGCGACGTTTAGTTTTTGCAATCTGAATGCAAATCCAGCGTGACAAATTAACATGTTAATCAAATAATTAATGTATATTTCAGGAGCAAGCGCTTAATTCCGGGCCTTCGTTTTTATATAAATACGTAATTGCGAGAGGCCGTTACCCCTGAATCGGATTTAATTGTGGGCGCGCACCCCCTTCCCGAATGAACTTTTTAATTATGGTGCACCATAAATCGGGAAATTTGTTTCTGAAAGAACCAAACAGGCTTTATATCCAATAATAATTTCGACCGGGGGAACAATTGCCGTTCTTCATTAGGGGCAAGCAGCTGCAATTAATATCTCAGATTGCATATAATCATTCAGTTTTACGACACCGGAATGCGTACCGGATTTTGACGTAAATTCGGAAATTCGAAGGGGAGGTCGGAGTGTACACGCTCGTTGCATTTTGTTGGACTTGAAATTGGAAGGAGGGGGGCGTTCTAATTGGTGATAATTTACTGCTGGGGAAATATTTCAAACATGTTGCTTTTAATAATAATGATGACTACAATATTTTTATTCCTAAAAATTAGCTAGTGAGACCTTTCAATGCATAAATTAAATTAATGCCTACTTATACTCTATATTGCTATTTTAACGCTCTACCAACTGGGCCATTTAGGCCTAGTATTGGGAATTATAATGATAAGTTATTTCTATTTAATAATGATAATAGCCTAGTGGTGCACCACTAACTCATTCAAAAACGATAAAAACAAAGGTATCAGAATTGAAATTAATGCCTTATTATGGAAATCCCGTTTGAAACAGAAATTAGCGGAATCCCATTCGTGAAAATCGCGAAACGGAAATTACGGATTTTAAACATCAAAAGGAAGTAAAAATCATAATCGCTCGTGCATTTATTGACTGTTCTAGTTCGGTTATAACTTGGCATCATATTTCGTTTGATGAATCGAGGTTTTATTGCTGAGGTGTGGCAAGTGGTTTGTTTCATTTGCAAAACAAACCATTAAATCGCGCATACGCAAATGGCGTGCAGATGCGATTCGATGCTAATCATTCGTCCGATCGATAAATATTTATGCTGCTGGTCAGAAAATATTTATCCGCTGTCAAGTATTCAATTACAATGGGGCGTGATTAAAATTTAAAATGTTGATCTTGTCAATTGTTTAGCCCGCGCAAATATACACTGGCCAGCACACATGGATAATGTTTTGTAGATTTCGAAGAGTCAAAGTGCTTTGCTGCGGGTTTGGACCCCGTTCCATTGGGAATACCTCCGCGGAGGATTTCCTCCGAGTTTCTCCATGTTATTTGACCGT
This sequence comes from Ontholestes murinus, assembly GCA_963969525.1. Classification (NCBI taxonomy): domain Eukaryota; kingdom Metazoa; phylum Arthropoda; class Insecta; order Coleoptera; family Staphylinidae; genus Ontholestes; species Ontholestes murinus. Next base: position 10,900,191 of record OZ018399.1, on the reverse strand, counting down.
CATTAGTCATCATTCAATTACATAATTTACAACTGTCGCTCTTTGCCGTGATAAACTCCTTCCAAGTAAATTTACAATGCAAAAACCGTAATTAAATCAACATCATAACAGAGATTACATTGGGGATTTGGCTAACGGACCGAGAGCTCGTGCGTCATTCATTGGAAATAGATCACATTATTACTTCTACTAATTAGTATCTATAGATGGTGCTTCCATCTAACGCTAATTAGTTTTCGATTGAGTGGCGACATTCAATATTTCGACGAGGCGCACGACCGTTGCCAATTGATGGAAATAAAATCCGTGATTGGGATTTACGCGACCTAAGTACAGATGAAGCCATCGTAAACAACGGAATTGCAGTAGTAACCGTAAGGTGGACGTGGCCGATTTTAATGTACTAGTGACGTGCCATTCATGGATCGTTCGTCCTTTATTGGACTCTTCGGAACAAGCAGTTAACGAATCGTTCATATATCGCGAACGAATTGTTTAAGTAACAAACAAACTTTTATCGCCGCATATTAACTTTAAGCACTTTACAATAGAATTGAAAAATAAGGATATAAAGAGATAATTTATGTATTCTTCGATAAATATTACCTTATCCTAATTATTGATGAGAAATTTTAGAACCTTCAACGAAAATTATAGAAGAGACATTTTTAGAAAACTCTAGTGACTGACTTATTCTAGAGAAAATGTCGAAATGGGTACTTGTTTTTTTTTTTCATAGATTCCTCAAGTTATAGAAGAATCTTTAGAAAAACTTCTAGAAATCTTTGGAATTTTGTAAACAAATCTACAACGCTCAAAAAATGTATGAAACGGAAGCAACTTTGAAGAAAACTTTTACAATTTGAAGATGTAACTTCTAGAAATCTTGAAGAAAAATTGCTAGGTTATTCTAAACCACTTAAAAAAAATTGCAACATGAAAAAGAAATTACAGGATAAAGTAAAGCAACAAATCTGAAAAATTCTTGAAAACTAAAAAAACATATATGATTGTTGAACCTTGATAAAGCTCCTAAAACTTAATCAACAATGGATGACCAGAATAATTCGCTATTGCAATCGTCAAGAATAATAAGCTCAATTAGACAGTAAATTTAAGCATGATTCTTCTAATGGAAAATCGTGATTGACATTTAGGCAGAAACTTATGAATACAATCACGTCGAAAGCATTAATTATTGTCATCAGATGAGATGACGGTAAGTGCTCCGGTAATCGATTAGGCCACCGGGGTGGATTTACATTCGTAATAATTCCGATACCCTGACAGAATTGTGCCAATAGTTTGATAGTGGCTCGATAAAATGCGATTTCATTTCCGGTACACAGAAATAGATGAATGCATATTATAGTCTGCAACCAAACCGCAACAACAATTTTATTTAAAATATTTTTTTTGATATTATCTCCACCTAATATAGTTATTTGATAAAATATAAAAACTATGATTAATAATTTTGAAAATTTGTATTCTTACAGTATTTCATGGGAAAGAGTTAAGAGTTGATTATTCGTGTTAACGCCATCTACTTTCTAATAATACTTTTAGCATAATATTTTACATTTTTCTTCATTATAGCTCTCTATCTAAATCATAGTTTCTCAACTTTATTATGCTTTGAGAGTAAGTTTTTTTTTTTCTAGAGTCTCCCTATCTTAAATTTACTTACCATCTGTCGCGAATTTAAAACAGCTGTGCGCCATCTCAATTTTCCCTAATTTTCTCTGGGTCTTCTACTGCCCAACGCGCTTAAATTTAACCTCCGTTTTTAACATTTTTAGTAATTTCTGGCCTCTTTTTGGTCATTCTCGTCCCTTTTTTAAATCATGTTTGATCGATTTTCGTACTTTTTTTCATGTTTGACAATTTGCGTTCCTTTTTGATCAATTTTAGTCTCCTCTTTGGCAATTTTTGACAATTTTGGTCCTCTTTTAAATAATTGTTGGCCCCTTTGATCGTTTTTGACAATTTCGGTCCTCTTTTTTGGTCACATTTTTGGGCCCTTTTTGTTCCTTATTGGCCATTTTTGAACCTATTTTGTTCATTTTTTGCAATCGATAATTTTATTTAGTTTAGATAAAATAATGTATAATTATAGTATTGAATTTGGCCCCAAAATGGCGATTTTTTTTAAGGCTAAATTATTTCCAGTTTGCAATTTTTAGTTACAAAAATAGTAGTCAAATTTATCATCCAAAGGGGGCATTTATTTTTCAAAATTGGCCAATATATTTTCAACATTCTTGATTCCTTCCTGGTCATTTTTCATTTTTGGCTTCATTTTTTTCTTTTGTTCGTAATTTTAGACCCTGCTTTGACCAGTTTTGATAATTTCTGGCCTTGTTTCGGTCATTATTGTTACTTTTTTTATAGTTCTGTTCTCTTTAATGATTTCATGGAAACTTTGAACCTTTTTTTGGCCATTTTGGCCCTTTTTTGATCATGCTTGGTAATTTTTCGTCACTTTTTTTTTTTAAATTATGGCCTTTTGATCAATTTTAGTCCTTTTTATTAATTTTTGGCTATTTTGGTCCCCTTTTTGGACACGGTTGGTCCCCATTTGTTTTCTTGTTTGTCAATTTTAGCTATTTTTCGGCACCTTTTTGATAATTTTAGATATCATTTTTTGCCAGCAAGAGTTTTATTCGTGAAAAATATATTTTTTAGTATCAGTTAAAAAACTAGTAGTCAAATTTATTCTATAAGGTAGAAGAGTTACAATTTTTAAAAATTGGCTATTATTTTTTTGATCATTTTTGCTTTCAAAAAGAGGCGATTTTTTGCAATCGATAATTTTATTCGTGATTTTATTTTTGGTTTGGTTTATTTAGGAAAAGTAGTAATCATAGAGTATTTATATTTTTCTAAATTCTTCGAAATTTACTTTTGACCATTTTTGCCCTTTTTGATATTTTTTGGCTCGTTTAGGACATTATTTATTAATCATTTTGAACCTTTTTTAAATAATATTTTATGCTTTTTTGGTAATTTTTGACAATTTTGTTGCTTTTTTGGTTATTTCGTCCCTTTTTTGGTAGTTTTTACAATTGTTTTATTCCTTGTTGGTCATTTTAGGCTCCTTTTTGTTCCTCTTTATGCAATCAAAAATTTCATTTGTGAACATTTTTTTTGGTTTAGAGTTTTCAGTTAATTATAATCTAATGTATTATACAGAATAATATTTTTTTAGCGTTTTTTTCTCCAAAACTTGATTTTTGCAATCGAAAATTTTTTGGTTTTGAGTTTTCAGTTAGAAAAAGTAGTAGTCAAATTTATCCTCTGAGTGGGAGGTCAAATTTTTCAAAATTGACCAAATTTTCTTGATCATTTTTGCCTTATTTGGTCATTTATGGCTCTCTTTTTTGATCATTTTGGACCCGGTTTTTGGTCGATTTTAGCCCATTATTAACAATTTTAGACCTCATTTTTTTTGAAATCCAGAATTTTATTCCTTTATTTTCAACCAAAGTGTTATTGTATTTCTACAATTGTCCTATGTTAAGAATAATATAAAATCAAATGTTTTTCTTACCTATTAATATGTATTGTAAATTAATGTATTATTGGGTTGTGGCCAGTTAATTCAATAAAAAAAATCTAGATTTCTTGTAATTGAGAATTTTAATCGTGATTATTTCGGTTTGGAGTTTTCACCTAGAAAAAAATAATAGTCAAATGTATGCAACGAGGGGGGAGGTCGTATTTTTCAAAAATGGCTAAAGCTTTTTGATTATTTTTGCCCCTTATTTTGGTCATTTATGGTTCCCATTTTTGATAATTTCGGACCCTTTTTTTTGTTAATTTTGGCCCCTTATTGACCAATACATTTTTTGATCATGTTTTGTCCCCTATTCGTTTTATTTTGGTAATTTAATTTTGGATCCTGTTCTGATCATTTTTGGTTATTTCTGGCCTACTTTTAGTCATCATTTTAAACCTTTTTTTTAGAATTTTTGTCCTCTTTCTGTCCCTGTTTGGTCAATTTTGGCCTTTTTAGAACTTCTTCTCGTTCATTTTTTGCAATCAGAAACTGTTTTTTTAGTTTGAAGTTTTCAGTTCAAAGATTGTAGTCAATTTTTTTATCTGGCTAATACCCAAATATATTGAATTATACAAATTTGTAGTCAAATTTATTATAGACTGGGGGGAGGAGAATTTTCCATGAATGGCTATTTTGTCCCTAAATATGCATTTTTTAATCATATATTTTTTTTTTAATTTGCCATATTTTGCCCCCATGTGGTCATTTATGGCTCCTTTTTTCTAGGAAGGGAGAATTTTTCGCAATTCCTAACATTTTTTTTATTATTTTGCTCTAAAAGAGGCTGTTTTTAAATTTTTTGCAATCGTGATTTTTTTCGGTTTAGAGCTTTCATTTAGAAAAAACTAGTGCTATTTGTAGAAACAGGATTGTAGTGACCGTTACTATGTGGTATTTCATTTTCAAATATAGGATGAAATAAAAAACTATTTTCTATGTTTTTTTTACCACTGTATATTAATGATTTTTACAACATTAATAAATTATCTACGACTATAGTTTCGACTCTTTCAAGTGCTATTTATCCTCCGGGGAGATAATCATTTTTAATAATTGATTTCAGCAATTTTTGTTCAAATTTTAATCATATTTGGTCCCTTTTTGGCCACATCAAATTACTATAGCGTTTAAAAGTTATTTCTTTGATAAACATTTCGGACTGAAAGAGAATAGCCATGTTTTCTCTGCGGCAATTTTGGTTCTATTTTTGTCATTTTTTGGGAGAATTTTTCAAAGATGGCTAATATTTCTTTTAGTAGTTTTGTCTCTAAAGAGGTGATTATTAGCGATTAGCGAATTTTGGACTTTTGGCCTCTCATTGGTGCCATTTTTGGTCCCTTATTGGTCATTTTAAGACCCTTACCTTTGTGTGGTTAATTTTGGACAAGTTTTTAAAATCAATAAACCCAATTTTCAATTACACAAGTTTAAGCGTAAACTATTGTGTTTTTACTTCTAAGCAGTGAATGTCATTAGTTTTTAATTGTAATCAAAAATAGATTTATGATGTAATTGGTTATTTTCAAGCTGATTTTTCGTGTAGTTACTTTTGTACAAACCTTTTTAGTTTGGTCATTCTTTGCAATTTGTGGAAAAAAATATTCCGCTCTTCAATTTCTAAATTTGCTTCAATTTGATTGAATTAAGATATGATTAAAACATTAATTTCAATGAGAAATGTTCGATGTTTAATAAACAAATACAAAATACAAAAATTGGGTTTGCTAGCATAAGGTTATTAGATTACAAAAAAAGGAAGGAAACATGCAATTAATGTTGCTGTAAGAGTTAAATATGAAATAAAATAGGTAGTGGTCATTACCTAGTGGTAGCAAAAATAAGAGGGGACTATTTATATTCTTCCAAATTGACCAAAATTGCTTTTTGATAATCTTGGCCGCTTTTGGTCATTTTTGGCTCCTTTTTCTTTTGTAATTTTGGGCCCTGTTTTCATCATTTCTGGCCTCATTTTAGTCATTATTGGTACCTTAGTCTATTTTTGATCATTTTAACCTATTCTTTTGATAACTTTTGGCCGTTTTTTGGTAATTTTTGGGAATTTAGTTTTCAAAATTGGCTAATAATTTTTTTGCACCTTTTACGTTATTTTTGAAGAAGTGAGCAGAGAATAAAAATCTATAATAGACTTTCTGTTAGTAGAGATAGTAGAAAGACAACAGCAAGTGTTAAATGTAAGAGTTTAAAGATAAAGTGAAATAGGCAGTGAAAACTAACTTGTGGTAGCAAAAATTAAAAACGAAACCTTAATTGAAAGCAGAATTATCAAAATTGCAGGAGGAAAATAAACAAAGCATTAAAATTTATAAGCTTTTAATTCCAATGATTAATTATAAAAGATAATTAAAAACTAATAGAATAAATAGGGATAGATGGGCGTCACCTATACTTAACTAATGATATTTTTCATTTATTAAATAAATTACATTGCTTATAATTAATGAAATATTGTTGTCAATTTCAGTTAAATTTTCGTCAGTAGCCCTATATCACTTGTAGGTTTTATATGTGACTCGTAATAGCATCAAATTGCGTGATTTTATGGTAGGGAGGGAATAAAATATGTACCCTTTAAGAATACATATGATATTGGTGTCCATAAGAGAATATCTATCTGAAATTCCGATATATTAGTATAATCTCTCCCCCGTGCAGTTTGCGAAGTGCCCCGAGAGGCCACTGAGAATACTGGTCACTTATGATCAGATTACAAAGATATCCCTTCCGTGCTGTAAAACAATCAAAACGGCACAAGTGGGACATAAATTTGCCTATTCGGGGTAGCACCGAATAGGCAAATTTGTTTGCTCGCACGAAACTTACTGGCTGAACCGTGACGCCGTTTTAAGTGGCAATTTTGCAATTAACACCGCCTCCGTGCAATTTCCTCCCTTATCACTGCTGGCTGCGGAAAGCAAGGGGACGACGAAAAAAAAGGAGTGTTACCGGGATTGTTTTAATATGGCCGCGGCGCCCTAATATTTGCACTAAGCTGAAAAGTTACGAACTCTTTTACATTTACTAAAACGGCGTAATGATTATTTAATATTCAACAATCTTAACAATTAATTATTACATTATATTTAGTGAATGGAAATTAATTGCAATAATAATTTCTCATTCGCTATTCTGATATTTGTATTTTTGTTCCTCATTGATGCCCGCTATAAATCATAATTGTTTTGTTACTCCGGATTCATTTCTATGAAACAATTAATATCCAAACACACAATTTATGTATAGCCCATTCAGGTGGGACCCTTCGTCTTATTGTTTCGATGTTTGAACTACGAATTTAATAGCGGCCGGATGCGCGTCACGTTAATTAATAAAATGGATTTTAATAAAGGGCGGACAAATTGCCGCGGATCCGTTCTCGTTCCTGCCTTAATGCCCGAAAAATAAAGACAGTTTATTTTGTTGCATACACTGTATGTATGCACTGAATACTAAATTATAGTGCATTTTTGCAGGATACTCTCCGGAAAATGCTGTGTAGCTAAGGTAAGATAATGGAATCTTTTACATGGAGCAGCCTTCCAACTGCATAAAGGATATGGAAGAACTCGGATCGCGTCTCTGTCCCATGTTGGCCGTTCATGCTGCAGGCGAGCTTAATTTTTGGCCCCCTTTTTTTACACGGTTATCTGCTTCCTTAAACAATCCCTACTGTAAATTTTCAACAGTTTGTTCCTTACCTGGCACTTCTAGATGGAACGTAAAGGAAATGATATAAAATCAAGTTTGTATAAATTAATTTATTTCAAATAAACTTATTTTATATACGATACTTTCATGACTGAATTATGATTTCAGTTTTTTAATGAACCAGCGTAAAATAATTAATAATAACAATTTCAATTGTATTATACTGTTATTTACGTTAAATAAAATTCATAATAAATGATCGCGAGTAAATGCACCAGAATTACATTAAAACACAGACAAAACAAACGCGCCGGTTTGTGTATCCGAGGATTCAGTTAATTAAATTAATAAATGATATCCGCAATTGGGAACTACGCCAATCCATCTCTTTATTCGCAGTGAACTCATCAACACCATTATCGGATGAGACAGATTGTAATCCCACTGATTAAATCTAAATAATCCCGCTCTGTTGACCCGTCGGCTCGAAACCAAAGATTTAATTAATAAACTATCATTTTTGCCTTCTCCAGTCGATTTTCCACATTCTTTGATGAACCAGACATGAATCATTCTGTATAGTAAGTGGAATCATCATCCTGGACCAAGCGGCATAATATAAAGATGTTGTTTTAGTTGTGTATGAATCATTAAGTAGACAAACCGTAAAATTTATGATCGAGTGTATCAAGTTACCGTTTCTTGAAATATGTACGCACGGGGAATTTTGCGACATAAACAATAATATTCATTTATATTGGATTTAATATACTAATTGTATTAGATCTACCGGAATAATAGAAATTATATATAATTAAAATTATATTTCCTACCGTTTCTTTCTTATTTTAATGATTTACAATATAATATTATTAAAAAATTTAGTGCAAATAAGTAAAATTTAATGTTGAACTTTGATTATATTTCATAGCGTATATTAAATGTATATGTGAATAATAATTATAGTAAGAATAATAATATCTTTATTTTAAGGTTAGGTCAGGTTAGGTTAGGTTTAGGTTAGGTTAGATTAGATTAGATAAGGTCAACATATGTGATTAATAACAATGTATTTATTTTATGGTTAGATCAGGTTAGGTTAGGTTAGGTTAGGTTTAGGTTAGGCTAGGTTAGGTTAGGTTAGGTTAGATTAGATTAGATAGCCCGTAGGGGTGGTTGACGTGCACAGCCATTTGGGAGTAGCGACCCCACGTACCCGAGCCGTTCATTGCACACACACGCACATCTCACACACACACACACACACACACACACAACGACACTGACACCCCGTGATGTTATGTCTGATGGCGGTTCCGCGGGGTGGCACACACACACACACACTCATCATACACACGCACATATCACCGACGCAGACGACACCCTACACCCCGTGAAGTAATGCCAAACGGCGGTTCCGCGGGGTGTCAGGGCGACTTGGGGAGGTGGTTTTTAGTGGGTATACCAGTATAGTTCTGGGGACTCCCACACTCAGTCTTTAAAAGATTTTCCACTTCCCGGCCACAAAAAAAAGGTTAGGTTTAGGTTAGGTTAGGTTAGGTTAGATTAGATTAGATAAGGTCAACATATGTGATTAATAACAATATCTTTATTTTATGGTTACATCAGGTTAGTTATTCCTACAGGAACTATTTTACTCTAATTTTGATAGTTACTCCCACAGGAAGTTCTTCACACTATCTCTAATTTTAATAGTCTCTCCTGCAAGAACTAGTTTTTCACAGTATTTATAAGCTTGGAAGGTAATTTTAATCTCCTTTGCTTAAAATTTTACGTTAGGTTAAGTTTAGGTTAGGTTAGGTTTAGGTTAGGTTAGATTAGATTAGATAAGGGCAGCACATGTGAATAATAATAACAATAATCATAATATATTTTTATTTTAACTTTTTGCAGGTATAATTACAGGTTCATCATAGTAAAGTATAAATTTTCCGTTAACGCTTCCTCCTTAAAAAATTACTTATTTGCACATGTATGCTGTGAAATAAAACGACGATACGTTTCGCCATATCCTGCGCGCGTGGCACAATTATAGTAGTGTTTATAGACGCCGATAAAAAAAGATCGTTAATTTCGCGGCACCACATTAACAACGATTTATTGATGTTAAAATAACTTCTTTATATTAAGCTATCTATTTTTTATAGTTACTCCAACAGGTACTAGTTTTTCATAGTATTTCTAATTTTGATAGTTATTCCTGCAGGAACTAGTATTTCATAGTATTTCTAATTTTGATAGTTACTCCTGCAGAAACTAGTTTTTCACAGTATTTCTAATTTTGATAGTACTCTTGTGGGAACTAATTTTTCACAGTATTTATAAGCTTGGAAAGTAATTTTAATCTCTTTTACTTACGAAATTAGCTGATGTGTAGGAATTTTTTTTAATTTTGTTAGTTTCTCTTATAGAAATGAATTGTATTAACAGTCACGCAATGCAATTTTTTATCTAAATTTTTAAATGCTTATGTTTCTCTTACATTCACTAATTTTGATGGTTACTCCTGCAGAAACTAGGTTTTCACAGTATTTCTAATTTTGATAGTTACTCTTGTAGAAACTAGTTTTTCACAGTATTTATAAGCTTGGAAAGTAATTTTAATCTCTTTTACTTACGAAATAAGCTAATGTGCAGGATTTTTTTAAATTTTGCTAGTTTCTCTTATAGAAATGAATTGTATTAACAGTAACGCAATGCAATTTTTTATCTCAATTTTTAAATGATTATGTTTCTCTTACATTTACTAATTGTGATAGTTACTCCTGCAGGAACTAGTTTTTTACAGTATTTCTAATTTTGATGGTCATTCCTGCAGGAACTAGTTTTTCACAGTATTTATAAGCTTGGAAAGTAATTTTAATATTCTTTGCTTATCAAATGAGCTGATGTGCAGGATTTTTTTATTTTTCTAGTTTCTCTTATAGAAATGAATTGTATTAACAATCACGCAATGCAATTTTTTATCTCAATTTTTAAATGATTATGTTTCTCTTACATTCACTAATTTTGATAGTTACCCCAGAAGGAACTAGTTTTTCACAGTATTTCTAATTTTGATAGTTACTCTTGCAGGAACTAGGTTTTCACAGTGTCTCTGATTTTAATAATCACTCTTGCAGGAACTAGTTTTTTACAGTATTTATAAGCTTGGAAAGTAATTTCTTTCACTTATGAAATGAGCTGATGCGCAGCAATGTTTTGATTTTGCTGGTTTCTCTTGCAGGAATGAATTATCTTAACAATCACGCAATGCAATGTTTTATCTCAATTTTAAATGATTATGCTTCTATTATATTTTACTAATTATGATAGTTACTTTTGTAGGAACTAATTTTTTGCAGTATTTCTAATTTTGATAGTTACTCCTGAAGAAACTAGTTTCACAGTATCCTACAGGAACTATTTTACTCTAATTTTGATAGTTACTCCCACAGGAAGTTCTTCACACTATCTCTAATTTTAATAGTCTCTCCTGCAAGAACTAGTTTTTCACAGTATTTATAAGCTTGGAATGTAATTTTAATCTCCTCTGCTTGAAATTTTACGTAACAAATTTTATTTCCTGCTGGATTAAGTCGATTCTTTTTATAAACGAATAAATTAATTGTTTTGCAGTATTATTTTAATTTTTTTGATTAGTTTCTCTTGGAGGCATAAATTGTATTAACAATTACCTAACGCAATTTTTTATTCTAATTTTATTTAAAAGCTTGGAAAGTAATTTTTAATCTCCTTCACTTATGAAATGGGCTGAAGTGCAGGCATTTTTTGATTTTGCTAGTTTTAATTGTCTTAATTAATTGTCATCTCAAGTTTTAAATGATTATGTTTCTCTTACATTCACTAATTTCGAAAGTTACTCCTGCATGAACTTGTTTTTCACAGTACATCTAATTTTGATAGTTACTCCTGCAGGAACAAGTTTTCACAGAATCTCTAATTTTGAGAGTTACTTCTGCAGGAACTAGTGTTTCGTAGTATCTCTAATTTAGATAGTTACTCCCGCAGGAACTACATTTTCACTATATTTCTAATTTTATTTTGATTGTCTTGTAGAAACTAGTTTTTCAATGTATTTCTTATTTTGATAGTTACTCCTGCAGGATCTAGTTTTTCACAGTATTTATAAGCTTAGAAATTATTTGATTTTGCTAGTTTTTCTTGTAGGAATGAATTGTATTAACAATCACGCAATGCAATTTTTTATCTAAATTTTTAAATGATTATATTTCTCTTAAATTTTAATAGTTACTCCTGCAGGAACTAGTTTTTCGCAGTATTTCTCATTTGAATAGTTACTCCTGCAGGAACTAGTTGTCATAGAATCTCTAATTAGTTATATCCTACAGGAATTAGTTTTTCACAGTACCTCTAATTTGAATAGTTACTCCTGCAGGAACTAGTTTTCATAGAATCTCTAATTAGTTATACCCTGCAGGAATTAGTTTTTCACAGTACCTCTAATTTCGATAGTTACTCCCACAGGAACTGGTTTTTCACAGTATTTCTAATTTTGATAATTACTCCTGCAGTAACTAGTTTTTCACTGTATCTCTAATTTTGATGGTCATTCCTGCAGGAACTAGTTTTTCACAGTTTATTTTATAAGCTTGGAAAGTTATTTTAATCTCCTTTACTTATAAAATAAGCTGATGTGCAGAAATTTTTTGATTTTACTAGTTTCTCTTGCAGGAATGAATGTGGGACGGTTTGATACCGTCGCAATAGTAAGTGCGTTAGTTTAGTGTTTATGAATAATCTTGTAATAAATAATAATAAATAGGTATAGCATTGGGTGCAGTGTTGTCCCATGTGGAACACCATATTCGAGAATTGTGAAAATTTGTTATTTGCTAGGTTGTAGTTGTTAATTATGGAAGTTATAGCATAAAATTTCAACAAGAAGATGCAAGTCCACTCCTAGAAATTAAATGACCTTTAAGTTAAATAATAAATGTACATGTGTATAACATGAGGATGCAAGTCAAATCCTAGAAATTAAACGACCTTCAAGTTAAATGATGATAAGCACATAAATTAGTTATTAAAGGTAATGAGCACACGTAGAAATCCCTTCGGCGGCGTCCCGGCCCTGCATTAATAATATTTTCGGGCGGACGAGGGAAAAATTTAAGAGGTGTGAAAGGGAGCGCTAACTTCGTAACCATCATATCTCACCATTTCGCTTTATGAACACTCATTTATTACTGGAGTATCGCATTTCGCATTTCTCTGTGCGACTACATTATATCGTACATATATACTATGTACGTAGCGGCTCTTGTACACCACCGCCGAAAGATATATCAGCGCGGATATGAATTCCGTGTATCCAGAGAACTGTTATAATATTGCACTATCCGTGCTTTATTCTAGAAAAAACACACACCGAAAACGCTTACTTTGACAATTATCATGCGCCGGAATGCTCCCACGCCGGAGTAATGTACGAATAACGCGTTTGTCTTTTGATCTTGTTTTAACTATATTTATGTAAATAATAGTTTTAAAAAATTCTACCCTTACTTTATACATATAAAAAATATATATATAGTTATGGTATTTTAAACTGAATTATACTCCAGGGAATTTAATATCTAACATTCATTGGGGTATGCCGGGAGAACGCTAATCTAAATCAGACATGAAAGCGTACGTTTGACCTTCCTCAATGTGTATTATAGTAAAGACATTGAGGAAGGTCAAACGTACGCTGGATCAATTCACGTCTGATTTAGGTTAATCATTAATTTATTGTGGTAGGTCAAAAGTCAGTGTCATTGACACTCCCACGAATGTAATACCATTCATTTTGGAAAATAAAAATTACATTTACATTTGATTAAAGTAGGCCAAGAATACGGTGTGCTAAAATATTACAAATTATTGTGGTAGGTCAAAAGTGCGTGTCATTGATTGAGGTAGGTCAAGAATACGGTGTGCTAAAATATTATAAATTGATGTGGGTTTGAAAAAAAAGAAAATAATTCACTTTTTATTTATATTTTTATATTTTAATTACAAGATGCACCACGAAGTTAATGCCTCCAAAATTATTTAAGAAGAAACAATGAAAAGGAGAGTTAGTAGAGAAAAATAGAAAGCTGTAAAGGAAGACTTTTAAATGGTAACTAATATAAGAAGAAGTATAAAAGAAGCAAATAATAGAATATATAGAAACAGAAAATAACGCGAAGAAGAAGTTGAAATAAAGGTAGCCACTATTACCAATACTTTGCATACTGAAGTAAATTCTGTCACAGACTATTTATTCCATCCACTTAATTAAAAAACAAAGTTTTAATAACGAAGGAATAACAACGATGAAAATATCCTTTGAGAAAGTAATTAATTTCTCCAACGATAACTTATTTTCCGTTGCATCCGATGAAAAAACGTGATAGGTACGTATATTTTTTCTCCAAGCCAATATTTACAAATGTTTGTTTATAGTTAAAGTTTACACAGGCCAGTGGAACGTGTTGCATTATGTTAAACAAACTAAATTAGATTTCTTTTTATATTCTGATAAAAGTAAGGGAAATATATTCGACCTCGTAAAAAGTTTATAAGGCATAATCTTGTTTATAAGCAAGGGGTAGTTGGAATAAAATAACGTGTGTTGCGGACTTGCGGGTTTAATAAAACCCTTAGAAATCCGGCGGATTATAATTAATAAGCGCGATCCAATCAATTGGCGAAAACGAGACGCGCACTTCATAACCGCAATTTGTTGGTGTTAAATCGAAATTGTTACAATGGCCATAAAATTAGGTGTGTATAAATTCACAGGCCATAATATACGGTATTATTGGAATGAAACAGAATTACTGGCAGTAAATAATTTACTACTAATAACGCGAGCTTAACTGATAGAACTCCCAGATCGTTAACTTCATCCTACGCTATTGCATTAGTCCTATGTTTAATTACGATCGTTATATTAAACATGCACATTCCAAATTGATAAGGTAATTTATTTATGCTAACACTGACCTTTGAATATATATTTAGTTAAAACATAACACCTTATTCCTCGTTATTGCTCTTAATTCTATTATTTAAATATACATAAAATTCAATTTATATAATATTAAACAATAATTTTATGTGTATTTGAATAATAGAATTAAGAGTAATAATGAAGAATATTTTAAAGGGTTTCCCAAGTGATATAATAATTCTCATCAGAATACCAATAAACTGCGCCGGTGGCTTTGTCAATTTAAAGGTTCGCCGTTGCGAAACTTTCAAAATTACATAACGCCCGTCAATTAATTTACACGCTAATTAGGAATCCGCGACGGAGCGGTTCGATGAGTTGTGTCGGAGAGTATTGAAATTGAACTCCTTTCTTGTCGTCCTCCACGGGGGGGTAATTTCGACTCGGGGAAAAAGCGGTTTGTTGGTGAAGTTGGGAAACTGTGCTGGTGATTGTAACTTGTGCATAAATATAGTGAGAAACTCTGGGCTAACAGCGTTGTCTGGCATTGCTTCGGAAGTGTCTTGTTGCTGGAACTTGGCGCTTTGACCAAGCCTAGAACTGTCATTACAATAGTCTCCTCCGGTTTCACCCCCCACTTTCTCGCGCAAACATATTAATAACTCATTACCCAACCAAACCACTTATGGATACATGGAGTTCAAGTTGAAAATAGACACAACAATAGGCTAGACGTTTCCTCATTTTAATAATAACTTAGGCCAGGGAATTCGCGGACTTTTTCTTCGCGGATGGCTCTGTATTTGTCTTCTGGAGTTATATGGAGCGCACGACAAATTTACTTATGAGTGCAGACAACTTTAATAATAAGAAGTAAATCAACAAAACCATTCCATGCTGACTCCACTAACCCAACTAGCACACTTAATATGTTCTCCGGTTTGAGTTTTCGCGAGGAAACTTCTTTAAGTTAGCCATCGACCAGCCATAAATTCATGAAATCCATCCATTTTTAAATTAACATTAAATACATCACTTTTAATTTTTCAGCATAAAAGCAAAAATCCATAATTAACAAATAGTTTCGGAAGTGCCGAAAGTTCATTGTACTACACTTAGGGCACGAGAGACTTAAATACAACCTTTTAAAACTTTATAATGTAAGGCCGGAATAGTGTCATGCTTCTAAAAATCTTTACTCACGATAGTTTTTTCAATCTGCAGCAGATAAGTATTTTTATGTAACGTCACACCACATCAGTCTAACGAATGCGGAAACATGATAAACTTTAATAAAGTAGTATATTAAAGCCCTTTAAAATCTACAACTATAAGTCTTATTAAAACTAAACAAAACAAAACGCTTATTAAAACAAAAACTTCTCCATAATTCAATCATAATCAATATCTGTCTGTTAGCCAGAAAGACCTCTGGTCTATAGCCTTTTGGCGATCCATTATTTATTATTTAAATGTAAATATGCATAGTTTGTCGATAAAAATGTGTATTATTATTATTATTCTATATCTGTCATGGAGCTGTTGGTTTTCTAGTCTTAATATGATTACATTATTAGAAAATCATCTTTATTAATAACTTTAAATATCAAAAATAGTAACTATTTTATATAAAAGAATAAAGAATGATGTACAACACTTCAACACTTACAACATCAATCAAATCAATATATGATTATAAATGTTTTATAACCATAATTTATTTTTGTTACTTAAGTTTCGGCTACTATTTTATAAACATGTTTCACTTAATAATCAAGGAGGAATATATACATGAAGAAATTTTCAATAAGAAGTAAGTACAGGCAATGAATGATTTATTGAAAAAGGTCAGGAATACGCTATAGTTTGTATACAAGGCATTAAAGGAAAAGAACAACAGAAATAATAATAGAAGAAATACAAAACAAAAGTCGTATATTTGTTCGAAATTGTAACTGGAAAAATAATTTTGTAATATGCAAAATTAATAATTCATTGAGGAAGATCAGGAGTGTACCAGTAGGCTAGTCTAATGAATAATAAATTGAAATAGGTCAAGAGTACGCTAGAACAATAAACGATTTATTAAACTTAGGCTAAAAGTTCGCCAGGTCAATAAATAATTAATTGGGATAGGTCAAGAGTACGCTAGGGCAATTAATAATGTATCGGCTATTCTCATGAGTTTGAGAGGACAATGAACACATTATAATCCTATGTGAAAACTACGCTGGGGCAATAAATAAGGTATTGGGATAAGTCAAGACTACGCTATCCAATGAATTACTTTTATCATAGATCAAGATTACACTACGGAAATAAATAATTTATTGGGTAAAGAATACGAGGCCATAAATGATGAATTTTTCGCAATTAATTAAAAACACTTGGTTTGTTTCACTAAATTTAGTGAAACAAAATTTAGTGAAACAAACCAAGTGTTTTTAATTAATTACCTATTATTCCACAATGTTTCACCACGAGGCAAATGAGAAAATCATTCATGAAATAATGAATTTTTTATTGCTGTTAAGGGTAAAGGTTGTTAAATAAATGTATACTTGAAAATTTATAATTCAAAGAATTTTTGGCATTGACATTAAAATAGGACAAAAATACGCTCGGCCAACGAATAATTAATTGGATTATATCCAGGGTGCACTAGGGCAATGAAAAAAATATTAGAACAATTAATTGGAATAAGTCAAAAATACGATATGACAATTAATAATGTATAGCGGTAGCTCAATAGCACGTTGGTTAATATATAACTTACTAGCCTAGGTCAAAAGTACGCTCGGGTAATAAATGATATATTGAGAAAGGTCAGGAGTACGCTATGTCGGTCAAAAATATATTAAAACATATCGGTAAGCCGGAGTAATTTATTAGCCTATTATTACTCTTCAATTATTTTTATTTAAGATAAACTTTTAACTTCATGTGTTAACTGGACAAATAAATATGTTTAAATATGTCTAAACAGGTGTTTGATTATTACGAAAATGGACTTCGATAGAGTTTAACCCTTTTGCTTCGGGTCATTTAAACGCAATGCTAGATTTCTCTATTTACTGCTCATACTTCAACTCAAAATCGTATTCTTGAGTCTAGTTATCAATTTTTTTTATTTATCACTAAATCTTATAAATATTCTAGGAGAGAATTTAATAAAGTCGTCAATATCAGCATTTCTTAAATCGGTTCTTAAAAAATATGCCACTTAGTAAAAATACTGTTAGTAGAAGAATAGACGAAATGAGTGAAGATATTAAGAAACAACTTGTTGAAAGCTCTCAGTACTAATAATAAGCTAAAAACTACTTTGATGTCAATAATATACCAATGAAAAAATAACGCCTTGTGCTGCAGATGGTGCTCTTAATATGATGGACAAGAAAAATGGCTGCTTAAAATTGTTGAAATATGAAAATCCAGATATGATTATGCATAGTGTTATTAATGCGGAAAACTTGGTAACTGAAAACATCTCGTCTGTTCTAAATGATGTACGGTATACAGTAATAAAGTGTATCTATGCTATTAAAGCTAATGCCAAATGCGAGCGCCTCTTTAAGCTATTTTATAAAGAACAAAATGCAGACCAAGTTGTTCTTGATGAATAAGTACAGGATCCTTCGATGGTAGGTTTTTAGGATTATGGGATCTGTTGGATATCTGGGGAGAAAATCGGCGATGTGGTTGGCTTTTCCGGCCATGTATTGGTAATGCTATAGGGCTGTAGTTGTAGTGTCCATCTTGTGACGCATATTCTGTGTGTCCTCAATATCATTGGCCATTTAAGTTGCTGGTCGTTTGTAAGGATGATGACGAGGCTGTCCTTGATGTAACCACGAAATTTCTGGATTGCCCATTATACGGTCAAGACTGTAATTCATCTCAGCTCTGTTTAGGAGGAAGCCGACATATTTGATGGATCTTCTGCTAGGTTTCTCAAAGCTGTTGCAAGAGCGTATGAGCTAGCGTCGATTATTAGTACAAATGGAGTAGTTTGATCGGCTATCTGTAGTTATCGCGGTGACGACTAGGGTTTACTTCAACGTTTCAAAAGCTACCTGCTGCATTGGTCACCAGCTTCACGCAACATTCCTTGTCAACTTCGAAAAGGATTTGGAAATTTGGCTAAAAAACTTTACCTTCTTGCAACCAAATCTACACTTTTCCGATTAATTCTAAGTTGGAACTTGTTTAGGTAACGAAATAGCTTTTCCAGGTCTTGGAAGTGTTTTTCTACTAAGCTGGAGAGTATAGTCTGGTTGGCTCAGATCCGTTCTTTACTCGGTCCATCATTCTCTGGAATGTTGCGGAGCTTTTCGGAGTTTATACCGGTATAATCTGAAGGCACTGACGACGGCTGTCTTATGTTGGTCCTTCTCATTCGCGCTTATCTGGTGATAAGAATTTAAGAAATGCTTAGGTGGGGCATGGCACAAAAAAGGTTGGGTAACACTGGTCTAAAACAAAAGTTTATTGATTGATTGTTGAGACACTTAAGCGAAAATTCATTTACAATCTTGAGATAACGACACTGTCAGATTTTCAAAATTGGTTTATTTTAAACACTACATATATTTCACCACACTGGCTTCTTCACCTAAAAGAAAAATATTATTTTGTTTAAATGGCAACGATGTAAATTTAAATTAGAGTCTTATGATTTGAAAAATTGTAAAAAATAAACCAAACGTCTGATTGGTTTGAAAATCACAAAACATTAAGATAATTAGTGTGGTAATAACATATTAAAAACATATTAACATAACCAAACTGGAGTTCAAATGGCAACGCTGTAAATTTGAATTAGACTTTGCGAAATTTGCATCTTGCAATTTAAAAAATAATAAAAAATAAACCAAAAGTCCGATTGGTTTAAAATTCACAAAATGTTAAGATAATTAGTGTTTTAATAACATATTAAAAAATTATCAACGTAACTCTACTCAAAATTAAATGGCAACGCTGTAAATTTGAATTTGGGTTTGGGAAATTTACATCTTACGATTTGAAAAATTGTAAAAAATAAACCAAACGTCTGATTGGTTTGAAAATCACAAAATGTTAAGATAATTAGCGTGTTAATAACATATTAAAAAATTATCAACGTAACTATACTCAAAATTAAATGGCAACGCTGTAAATTTGAATTTGGGTTTGGGAAATTTACATCTTACGATTTGAAAAATTGTAAAAATTAAACCAAACGTCTGATTGGTATGAAAATCACAAAATGTTAAGATAATAAGTGTGTTAATAACATATTAAAAAATTATCAAATTTACTCTGATGAAAATTAAAGGCCAACGCTGTAAATTTGAATTAGAGTTTGGCAAATTTACATCTTATGATTTGAAAAATTGTAAAAAATAAACCAAAAGTCCGATTGGTTTGAAATTCATAAAATGTTAAGATAATTAGTGTGTTAATAACATATGAAAAGATTATCAACGTAACTGTACTCAAAATTAAATGGCAACGCTGTAAATTTGAATTTGGGTTTGGGAAATTTATATCTTACGATTTGAAAAATTGTAAAAAATAAACCAAACGTCTGATTGGTATGAAAATCACAAAATGTTAAGATAATAAGTGTTTTATTAACATATTTAAAAAATATCAACTTTACTCTGTTTAAAATTAAATGACAACGTTGTAAATTTGAATTTGAGTTTGGGAAATTTACATCTTACGATTTGAAAAATTATAAAAAATAAACCAAACGTCTGATTGGTTTGAAAATCACAAAATGTTAAGATAATTAGTGTGGTAATAACATATTAAAAAATTATTAACATAGCTAAACTGGAGTACAAATGGCAACGCAGTAAATTGGAATTACAGTTTGGGAAATTTACATCTTATGATTTGAAAAATTGTAAAAAATAAACCAAACGTCTGATTGGTTTGAAATTCACAAAATGTTAAGATAATCAGTGCGTTAATAACATATTAAAAAATTATCAACTTTACTCTGTTGAAAATTAAATGGCAACGTTGTAAATTTGCATTTGAGTTTGGGAAATTTACATCTTACGATTTGAAAAATTGTAAAAACTAAACCAAACGTCTGATTGGTTTGAAATTCATAAAATGTTAAGATAATTAGTGTGTTAATAACATATTAAAAAATTATCAACGTAACTTTACTTAAAATTAAATGGCAACGCTGTAAATTTGAATTTGAGTTTGGGAAATGTACATCTTATGATTTGAAAAATTGTAAAAAATAAACCAAACGTCTGATTGGTTTGAAATTCACAAAATGTTAAGATAATTAGAGTGTTAATAACTTATTAAAAAAATATCAACTTTACTCTGTTGAAAATTAAATGGCAACGTTGTAAATTTTAATTACAGTTTTGGAAATTTACATCTTACGATTTGAAAAATTGTAAAATATAAACCAAAAGTCCGATTGGTTTGAAATGCACAAAATGTTAAGATAATTAGTGTGTTAATAACATATTACAAAATTATCAACTTTACTCTGTTGAAAATTAAATGGCAACGTTGTAAATTTGCATTTGAGTTCGGGAAATTTACATCTTACGATTTGAAAAATTGTAAAAAATAAACCAAACGTCTGATTGGTTTGAAAACCATAAAATGATAAGATAATTAGTGTGGTAATAACATATTAAAAATACTAATATAGCTAAACTGGAGTTCAAGTGGCAACGCTGTAAATTGGAATTACAGTTTTGGAAATTTAAATCTTACGATTTGAAAAACTGTAAAAAATAAACCAAACGTCTGATTGGTATCAAAATCACAAAATATTAAGATAATAAGTGTGTTAATAACATATTAAAAAATTATTAACATAACTTAATTGGAGTTCAAATGGCAACGCTGTAAATTTGAATTTGGGTTTGGGAAATTTATATCTTACGATTTGAAAAATTGTAAAAAATAAACTAAAAGTCCGATTGGTTTGAAAATGACAAAATGTTAAGATAATTAGTGTGTTAATAACATATTAAAAAAATATCAACTTCACTCTGTTGAAAATTAAATGACAACGTTGTAAATTTGAATTTGAATTTGGGAAATTTACATCTTACAATTTGAAAATTTTAAAAAATAAACCAAACGTCTGATTGGTTTGAAAATCACAAATTGTAAAGATAATTAGTGTAGTAATAACATATTAGAAAATTATTAACATAGCTAAACTGGAGTTCAAATGGAAACGCTGTAAATTGGAATTACAGTTTGGGAAATTTACATCTTATGATTTGAAAAATTGTAAGAAATAAACCAAACGTCTGATTGGTTTGAAAATCACAAAATGTTAAGATAATTAGTGTGTTCATAACATATTAAAAAATTATCAACGTAACTCTACTCAAAATTAAGTGGCAACGCTGTAAATTTTAATTTGAATTTGGGAAATTTACATCTTACAATTTGAAAATTTTTAAAAAATAAACCAAACGTCTGATTGGTTTGAAAATCACAAATTGTAAAGATAATTAGTGTAGTAATAACATATTAGAAAATTATTAACATAGCTAAACTGGAGTTCAAATGGCAACGCTGTAAATTGGAATTAAGTTTTGGAAATTTAAATCTTACGATTTGAAAAACTGTAAAAAATAAACCAAACGTCTGATTGGTATCAAAATCACAAAATATTAAGATAATAAGTGTGTTAATAACATATTAAAAAATTATTAACATAACTTAATTGGAGTTCAAATGGCAACGCTGTAAATTTGAATTTGGGTTTGGGAAATTTACATCTTACGATTTGAAAAATTGTAAAAAATAAACAGAAAGTCCGATTGGTTTGAAAATGACAAAATGTTAAGATAATTAGTGTGGTAATAACATATTAAAAAATTACTAACATAGCTAAACTGGAGTTCAAATGGCGACGCTGTAAATTTGAATTAGAGTTTGGGAAATTTACATCTTATGATTTGAAAAATTGTAAAAAATAAACCAAAAGTCTGATTGGTTTTAAAATCACAAAATGTTAAGATAATTAGTGTGGTAATAACATATTAGAAAATTATTAACATAACCAAACTGGAGTTCAAATGGCAACGCTGTAAATGGGAATTACAGTTTGGGAAATTTACATCTTATGATTTGAAAAATTGTAAAAAATAAAGCAAACGTCGGATTTGATTTGAAAATTACAAAATGTTAAGATTATTAGCGTGTTAATAACATATTAAAAAAATATCAACTTCACTCTGTTGAAAATTAAATGACAACGTTGTAAATTTGAATTTGAATTTGGGAAATTTACATCTTACAATTTGAAAATTTTAAAAAATAAACCAAACGTCTGATTGGTTTGAAAATCACAAATTGTAAAGATAATTAGTGTAGTAATAACATATTAGAAAATTATTAACATAGCTAAACTGGAGTTCAAATGGCAACGCTGTAAATTGGAATTACAGTTTTGGAAATTAAAATCTTACGATTTGAAAAACTGTAAAAAATAAATCAAACGTCTGATTGGTATCAAAATCACAAAATGTTAAGATAATAAGTGTGTTAATAACATATTAAAAAATTATTAACATAACTTAATTGGAGTTCAAATGGCAACGCTGTAAATTTGAATTTGGGTTTGGGAAATTTACATCTTACGATTTGAAAAATTGTAAAAAATAAACCAAAAGTCCGATTGGTTTGAAAATGACAAAATGTTAAGATAATTAGTGTGGTAATAACATATTAAAATATTATTAACATAGCTAAACTGGAGTTCAAATGGCAACGCTGTAAATTGGAATTACAGTTTGGGAAATTTACATCTTATGATTTGAAAAATTGTAAAAAATAAACCAAAAGTCCGATTGGTTTGAAATTCACAAAAGATAATTAGTGTGTTAATAACATATTAAAAAATTATCAACGTAACTCTACTCAAAATTAAATGGCAACGCTGTAAATTTGAATTTGGGTTTGGGAAATTTACATCTTACGATTCAAAAATTGTAAAAAATAATTAAGATAATATAATTAGTGTGTTAATACCATTTTAAAAAATTATCAACGCAACTCTACTCAAAATCAAATGGCAACGCTGTAAATTTGAATTAAAGCTTGGAAAATTTACATCTTATGATTTGAAAAATTGTAAAAAATAAACCAAATGTCTGATTGGTTTTAAAATAACATAATGTTAAGCTAATTAGTGCGGTAATAACATATTAAAAAATTATTAACATAACTAAACTGGAGTTTAAATGACAACGCTGTAAATTGGAATTACAGTTTTGGAAATTTACATCTTATTATTTGAAAAATTGTAAAAAGTAAACCAAAAGTCCGATTGGTTTGAAATTCACAAAATGTTAAAATAATTAGTGTGTTAAAAGCATATTAAAAAATTATGAAGTTTACTCTGCCGAAAATTAAATGACAACGTTGTAAATTTGAATTTGAGTTTGGGAAATTTACATCTTACGATTTGAAAAATTGTAAAAACTAAACCAAACGTCTGATTGGTTTAAAAATTACAAAATATTGAGATAATAAGTGTGTTAATACCATATTAAAAAAATATCAACATAACTTAACTGGAGTTCAAATGGCAACGCTGTAAATTTGAATTAGACTGAGAAATTTACATCTTACGATTTGAAAAATTGTAAAAAATAAACCAAAAGTCCGATTGGTTTGAAATTCACAAAATGTTAAGATAATTAGTGTGTTAATAACATATTAAAAGATTATCAACTTTACTCTGTTGAAAATTAAATGGCAACGTTGTAAATTTTAATTAGAGTTTGGGAAATTTACATCTTACGATTTGAAAAATTGTAAAAAATAAACCAAAAGTCCGATTGGTTTGAAATTCACAAAATGTTAAGATAATTAGTGTGTTAATAACATATTAAAAGATTATCAACTTTACTCTGTTGAAAATTAAATGGCAACGTTGTAAATTTTAATTAGAGTTTTGGAAATTTACATCTTTCGATTTGAAAAATTGTAAAAAATAAACTAGAAATTACAAAATGTTGAGATAATAAGTGTGTTAATAACATATTAAAAAAATATTAACGTAGCTGAACTGGAAATTAAATGACAACGTTGTAAATTTGAATTTGAGTTTGGGAAATTTACATCTTACGATTTGAAAAATTGTAAAAAATAAAGCAAACGTCTGATTGGTTTGAAAATCACAAAATGTTAAGATAATAAGTGTGTTAATAACATATTAAAAAAATATTAACTTTACTCTGTTGAAAATTAAATGGCAACGTTGTAAATTTGAATTAGAGTTTGGTTTAAAAATCACAAAATATTAAGATACCATAATTAAACAATATCTTTAAATTTTTCTGACAGTTTGAACTGTTTCCCTAATAGTTTAGAAGGTGTTAATTCTACTAATATCATCTGTTTTTTTTTTGTCATTTTACATATTTTTTGCCATACTTTATTTCTAAATTAATAAAAATACTCTAAATTCCTGCTAATACACTGGGCAATTAATAATTTATTAAATAAGGTCATTATGTACAATGTATTAATGTAGAACAAGGGTAGTCTTAATCAAAGAAAAATTAATTAGAATAGCGTACTTTTGGCCTATCGCAATTATTTTATTTATTGTCCTAGCATACTATATGCTATTTGGAATTAGGTATTATGTATTAATTGTTAATATTTTTTTATTTACATTATGCTACGTATGTACTACTTATTTGTTTATGTATAATGAAAAATATTTTTTTAAAGGAGATTCCGTAAATAAATACAAATTTAAATTAAATTGACCAAAGCTAATAAATTATCTATTGTCATAGAGTACAATTATATTAATCTAGGTTAAAATTACGATAGAGCAACTGATAATTTATTGGGATAGGTCAATAGTACGCTTTCTCAATCAATTATTCATTATCCTATCGTAATTTTGACCTATGAATGATTTATTAGTCTAGGTTAAAAGTTTACGCGACTAATAAGCGATTGATTGAGAAAGGTCAGGAGTATGCTATGTCATTACACAATATATTAAACTGTGCCAAAGTACACTAGGGTAATAAATATTACATTAGCCCTGGTTGCAAGCAAAATAGAGATTACTCACCAACCCTACATTATTTTTTTTTTTTAATTTTAAAAATAATACTTTGGTCTTCATAATTTTAAAAGTAATTGTGAATTATTGGATTGGTGCAAAAGTACGCAAGGGCAATAAATAATCTATTACTTAAGGTCAAGTATACAATAGGGCTTTGAATGCCTTATTGGGATAGGTTAATAATACGCTTCGACAATGAATTATTTAATCGCCAAGTTCAATGAGTTATTTATAAGATAATGCTTCTTATTATGTATTAAGTAAATAATTACATTTACAACTTGAGGAAACTAAATACATTAATAATTAACAAACATGTAAAGGTCATGCTATAATATTTAATAGTAGCGTTAATGTTGTTCGAAGATTACTATTAGTGCATTAAAATTGTGGAATAACATTTGATCATACTTAAAATTATGAAAACGAGATAGCAAACATATCACGGCGCCGGGGAAGGCACACATTTGCACAACGTAAGAATTTTCCGCCAGTTTAATATAATAAACGGATGATTACGTTGACAATGAGCGGCACACAAATGTGAGCAATGTTGACAATTCGGATTTTCCTTAAGCACCTTTTATTAGTTTTAGAGAGTCGCCACCGCGAAAATGTAGTTTAAACATTATTGTTACAACTCGTGAGGAAGTTGAAATCCTTCTTTGGTTAATTAACGGGTAAAGTGATTGACAAGAGCTAACCACAGAGCACCGGTGCTGTTCTTAGTTCCGACCATCGATTTAGTTGTTAAACAGGCGGCGGAAATAATTTGTTAGTAATAAATGCGGTTTTTGCCCGAATGGTAAATACTTAACGGACATTGAAATTTTGTTAGTGCTTCCCAATTATGTAAGTGAAGGGATGAAATATACATGCGGCTAATTCATTGCAAATTTAACGTTTTGTAGATTGTAACAGCATCGGGGTGAGTTAGAGTTAAATCGTGACGGTAATGTATAATTTCGTAAATCCCGTTTCGGATTTTAATTGGAGTTGCTATAGAATGTCCTGAAGGCTGTTTAATACGAACAGTAAGTTTGATGGCCCTACAACCTGTAATTATATATGTTATTATACACCTAAATATCTTGCAGCTATTTTACGCAATAATAATTTTAATACAGTAGATGAAATTTATATTATAGTGAACGTATTTTCAAAAATAAGACTTATTTAAACATTTAATAATAATAAGAATGGGCGAAGTTTAGCCATTAAGGCTACTCTACCACTTAACACATAATTACTTGCGAGGTTTTAGACAATCAGGTTGTTTAAAGAATTGTAAGAAGTTATGGTTTAATAAACTGCATAAAACTGTAGTAGTTTAATATAAGGTAATGAGAATGTGTAACAGATGCAAAATTAGTTGGAGTGTAAACATTTTATAAGCAAGGTCTGGATTGTATGCAGTGATGGTACGTGTGACAAGAAGCCAGGTTAGGCAGAGTGTACAGCTGAACAAACAACTCTAATTAGAACTAGACTAGGAATCTTCCCAATCCCGAAACCACGGGTGTCAAAGTCGCGAAACAACTGTCACTGAAGAATAATACACATTGTTTAATACAATCCCCCGTTAAATCGTTACATTTCTCAGCCCGCCCTTCGTATTTACCTACAGGAAGCTTGACGGGAAAAATATATATCCTTCAGCTTATTATTGCTTTGTTAACTTAACTTAATAGCAAGTCTCTCTTTCGTGCATCAATGCCTCGACTGCAAATCAGGACTCAAACATAACCGAATTTAACGCATCCGATTCTTGTGCACTATTTAAAAAATACGGCGCGTCTCCCCCGGGATAAGCTCCCCCCTATTAATTAAAACATCCGACGACTCAATTCTTTCATCCGAAACACATTCCAACCGTCTAATTTCTAGCTTCGGACAGCTTCCCGATGTAATCCCTTTTTCTTTCCGGTTACGTTTTTACAATCGGCTCCCGCAAATTTCATTTTACACACTTGCACGGATTCGGATCGATGATTTTAACGTGTTTAACCATGCATGTACCATGTTACAAAAATCACGCTCCTTGGTCAATGATTTACAGACCTTTTAATTCCGAACTAGAAGTACAATTTTTTAATTATAGAAAAAGTTCAGCTAGAAAATTGATTGGTTTCATAACTCCAATTATTACAACAATACATTAATTTCAGAATTATGTACTTGCATAAAATCCTTGGCTAGATAATTATCAGGAAGGTTGATGAAAACTAAAAACTAATTATTTGCGGTACACAGAAAGCACGTCCCTTAGAGGATGCGTGAGAGTGGAGCATTAATATTAAATTCTTTGGAAATTAAAATTACCCCAACTTCAAAAGTGGATACCCAGAAGCATCTGTGGATATTAAAAATAGAGCGTATTACCTGTGCATCTGGAACTAACCCATCGAACCGTGAGGGAAAAAATAACGGGGGTGTGCCACTGTTTACCCTGAATTATAAACAAACGGCGGTTTTAATTACCCCAGGACGAATTATTAAAACGGTTAGTGGCTTGTGTGCAGACCGCGGCGTAATCAATTTTCCGCGATTTTAATTCGAATCTCTTTGACAATGCCTCTATTTTTTTCATTTTCCACATGAAATGCACTTGTTTAATGCGTTTGAAATCCGATGTTCAGTTTCCATGACTGTCCGTCCTTTCATCTTCCCGACTCCGACCGTGACGTCGGGAGTATTTGGCCCAGGCTAAAAATTGGATTGCCCTACCTTTTTTTTTCACAAACAGCTAATTAATAAGTTCGATATTCCTTTTTCGGGAGGGGAAAAACATACGAATTTGATACAGTAAATAAATACGTTCTCCTGTTTTGACGTGGAAAAGTTGTAAAAAAAATAAAGATGAAAAGGCCGTTTTTGTATGTGCGAATACATTTGATCTCGTATTTCGCGCGGTAAGTATTCCTGAAATACCGTAAGTGGGCACTTTTATATATAAAATTGTTGTCGAACTTCATTGCAAATTTAATTCCACCTGATATCCCCCGGGGCCCTACCTATTTCAATATAAATATATTCATATGTCTGTTAAGGTTACAGTGTTCCCGCGTAAGTATGCTCCCTCTCACTCTCACTCTCTCTCTCTCTCTCTCTCTCTCTCTCTCTCTCTCGCGCGCGCGCTTTCTACATTCATGCCCTGCGAATCCGTGAATTATGGCAGTTACTATATTTCTTAGCACGTAAGTCATTGTGAATTATGAGCGTGGGGATAGTTAAGTGTTCCAATTGTTAAAAGCTCAAGATCATTGTTGTTCCATAATGCATATCTGTGATATCTATGAATTATACTTACATCAACCGTGAAAGTACCATTATATCATACTATTATTTAACTTATATATGACTTTAATGATTATATATATATATATATATATATATATATATATATATGTTGTGGTAAATGTACACTCTTGGGAAATGTACACTTTTACCGTAAAATGTGTACATTTCCCAAAAAGTTAGGTATTTGTGAACTGAATATACTGTAAATGTACATTTCCCGGCAAATGTGTACTCTTGCCTTCACGTTTTAGTAAATGTATACTCTTACCTTCAAGTTTTAAGAAGAGTTGGAATACAAATAAATTAAAAATGTTGTTGCAGTAAAAAAAATATTTATTTAAATAAACATAATACAAAAGGTTTTATTAACGAAAATTATTTTAATTAAAAAATGTAAATGACAAACAAAACATACTTTTCTTTGCATATTATATAATATGTCGTAGGTTAGGTTAGGTTAGGTTAGGTTAGGCTAGGTTAGGTTAGGTTAGATTAGGTTAGATTAGGTTAGATTAGGTTAGGTTAGGTTAGGTTAGGTTAGGTTAGGTTAGGTTAGGTTAGGTTAGGTTAGGTTAGGTTAGGTTAGGTTAGGTTAGGTTAGGTTAGGTTAGGTTAGGTTAGGTTAGGTTAGGTTAGGTTAGGTTAGGTTAGGTTAGGTTATTTAAAAAAAGTAGTATACTATACCTCATAATAATAATAATAATAATAATATGAAACTAAATTGTTTATTGATATAAAAGTACTGAAACTCAAAATAAACGTAGAAAAGCAAACTTTATACACAATACAAGTGAAAACGCGTTCGATTCGTAAGCATTTATTAAATATTATAAAGTGAGAAGAGCTTGAGAAACGTGGACTCGTGTTTATTTAGGTTAAAACCGCAACGATCGATTTATTTATATTTAATTCTAGTTCTTCTTGTGGAAATTAAACGCAAACACAAGAATACTTGAACTAAAAGGGCCATTTGCGCGGTGTACGTGTCGTGTATACCGATTATACTATTTTTTTTATATATATATATAAACAGTACAGCTGGTGCATATTTTCGGTAATATCCACTACTTTCAGGAGCGGGATACACAGCGCAAAAGTTTTATCATTTTCTTTGTCTGC
This sequence comes from Ontholestes murinus, assembly GCA_963969525.1. NCBI lineage: Eukaryota > Metazoa > Arthropoda > Insecta > Coleoptera > Staphylinidae > Ontholestes > Ontholestes murinus. Next base: position 10,870,497 of record OZ018399.1, on the reverse strand, counting down.
GCGATCAGAAAAAGTTTCCCTGAAAATTTACGGGGGCGGCCGTCGGAAAAAAAAAGTTCCGAACTTATTTCAGATATGCATTATTTCATGACTGCTTTAAATATATTTATTCGCGACACCGCATTATCGCCCGCTTAATTTAATTACGGGATTCCTTAATTGATGGCGTTTAATCTTCCGGGCGATGTTTTTCTTTGACGTGATCTTCATCTACATTCATAAGCTAATTTCAAATAGTTTCAGTGGAATTATGCGGATCGATATTTAATATATTTGCACACGAGGCGTCTTGGGAATTAATAAAATTGTCTTAAACTTGAGCTTAAGTTATCTTTCAAATAAATTAAATAATTTGCGAAAAATAGCATTCTTGAGATAGGTCAAAATTACGCGACTATTTAGAAAATACCTTAATGAATTATCTAATTTAGCTGAAGTACATTAGAAATTGTTTAATTATTCTTAAAACACTATTGTATACGTTAGTTAGTTATATAGATTTTTAATATTTATATCATGTTGTAGAATATTTATCACACAATATTAGCGTAAATTTGCACTAGTTACAGGTAATATCGAAACAACTTGTTGCAGTGGCAATAAATGCCGCTTTTATAATAAATCACATTTCCAATGTAAATTTCCCTTTGTGTTTTATAATAACCGAATTGTTCGAAGTATATATTATTTTTATTGTACGGTATTTATGATTTTATGTTGAAATGGTTATTTGTTATTGTGGAAGTTTATATAAAGTGCCGCAGCAATACATGTAACTCGTAGTTTTGGTTAACCATCTTGACACAGGCGTGCCATCAGCGATTTTATATAGCATCACGTTTTGTAAGTACATGACGTGAAATATCCGTGTCAGTGTCAGCGAGTAATGCGCTGTCGATCCCGAAGAATGAAATAAAATATGCGAGCTGGCGATAACGAAAATACTTCCCTCATCTTCCGGTTGTTACGAAATTACCGTTTTAAATAATAATACCGTCACGACGTACGGCGTTTGTATTAAAAGAACTGGCCCGGAAAAGCCGCTGAGAGACGCAGGAAAATCTGAATTGCTGAAAGTGTGTAAACGGGGAGGCTGAAGTTAGCGGCGCCCCCTATCGGCGCACGTGTCCCGATTCTTTAGTAAGCGTCTAGGAACTATACTGAACTGATGTAATAGGCTTACAACCTAGTATTTTTTTCCCCGTATATGTTATATGAGTGAGGAGCGATTACGTAGCTTTAGTAACAAAGTTGGAAATCGTAATTTGACACTTCCAACGCTTACACACCAGCCAGACGACAGTTTCGACGGAATCATCAACTTTTATCGACGAATATTTTCCTACTTAAAGCTCATACTATTGTTATATCTTTTAGTAATAGTAAATAAACAGTAAAAACGTTGCAAGAACTTGTTTCTCCTCTGAACAGTAATCTGATATATGAAAGGCTTACGCTGATTATTACAGTTAAAATAAGTAAGTGTTTAATCTTAATAAGTATATAATGTATATATATATAGTTGGGAAAACTCTGTTGAATGGTCTGAATGTCTAGAGAGACGTGAACTTAGGGGGGTTGCCTCCCGCTATCGACCAAAATCGGCCACCTCCAACAATCGGAAAAAATCGGGCACATGTCCCGGTTCCCATGGAATTGCGGGGAAGCTCTTAGCGGAACTGTTGCGGTACTTGCAATTGAAAACCATCCACCTTATGTGACATTGTTAAGACGCAATTCGGGTTTTTAATCTTGTAAGTGACGAACCGATGCTGTCGATACCGCCGGTGAGCCCTCGGCCCGAGCATTTAAATTCTGCCTCGGAAAATGGGACATTCATCAAAATTATTTCCTAACTGTGCAACTGCAACTCTGAACTAAATGCGCCCGAGCTGACAAGCGTGCGCGAAATGTTTTCCCCGAACTGACACGTTCGGCATAAGGATAACTAATTCATCTTTTGCACAATCTCCGCCTAGCAGCAACTTGTTTGAGTGGCAATTTAAGACCACCCTAAAAAGGCGAGCACTCCGACGCCATTTGTATGCGATGCGTTCCCAAAGATTCGCTTATTTCTGTTCCGGTATTTATCCGCACAATTGTGTACTTTTCCAGTTCTATAACAATAGGTATAAATTTTATACCTACACATCAGTAATAATTTCCTTCATTCATCCTAAACACTTGCTTCAATAATTCATCAATAACATAATCTACTGAAATATGTACCATTATTACCTAATATAAACCTTTAATAAATTGACAGCTTTCTCACAAATGAACCACTTCACATAATCATTACAATGAGAAAATTTACAACTTCTTATTTTAACGTATTCTTCAATGTTAATGTTGATGTGAACCAAATTAAAATTCTAACCATTATTATAGGAAAACCTTAAGGATTAGAGTTCGGGGTCAAAAACCTGGATCAAACCTGGAGTTCCCTTTGGAGGTTGATCTAGAAAAACCTGTATAGTCCAAGCCCAAAGGCAACCAATATCTCCTTTGGATTTTGATACAAGAAAGCCTGTAGAGTCTAAACACGAAGGAAACCAGCGTCCTTTTAGGTTTCTGATTCGATACATGCTTATATACCTCAGTTGTTCTTGAACTGTCGAGGTAGTTATAACCATATAATACATATTAGGTGTAAGTTATTCAGGCTCGCTTGAGATAGACCTGAAAGACCAAAGACCAAATTGATACATTATTTACCATCACTACATTAGACCCTTTTTTTCTAAAAAAAGTTAAGGTTAGGTTCTTATAATAAACAAAAAATGGTTACTCCTTGAATTCACATCATTTAAAGAGCATTTTTTGTTGCTTCTAAAGACCTAATCTCAACTTTTTTTTGGGAATAACCTTCCAAATATTAGAAGAAAATTGCCTACTTTGGATAACCTCATCTCCTTCACATTTATCTAATGAAAAGGAGAAGGGTGGTGTGAAAATTCTGAAGATGTTTCATACAGGCACTTCCTTCCAATCAGAAATATTTTACTCACTTAATGATGAAGGTGGAATAAGGTAGCTAATGGGAAGAAAAAGTATAGTGTGGTAGGTTTTCAGATGTTCCAAACAAGCACTTCTTTATAATCTTAAAGTTTTTACCCATTTTATGATGAAGAGAGGTTAATTCATCCAATGAAAAGGAGAAGGATAGTATGATAATTCTTCAGATGTTCTAAAAAAACACCTTCTTGCAATCATGAAGTTTTTACCAATTGAATGATGAGGATGGATTTCCTCAAAAAAAGTTCTAGAACCTGAAAACAAATGCACTTTTCTCGATCTGTCAATTATGTAAGCGATGAATTTATACAGCGTTAAAATACTGTTCCAATAGAACTAAATTGAACGGATTTAAATCAAATAATTAATAAAACAAATCCGCCCTTGACGTGTCGACGTCGGCGGGTTATTTAGTCGGGAGCCCGAGGTAAAAAGAATAAATAAAGGAGATTTCATTAAAGCCAGAACGGATTGATTTATAATCAGGAGACGACAGCGAATAATTAATTGCGTACAGATGAGTAATATTTGATTAGCTTGGCAAAGGCGTAATCCGTAAATATGAATTATTGGGAGAGCAAAAAAAAAAATACACCGCGGGGCGCTAAAAATAGGATCATAATTATCGGGGTGGATTAGTCCCTAAAATAATTATGAGCCGGAGACTGATCGAGGGATAAAAAACGAAGGAATAGCGCAATCGTAATTAATATTATTTTTAGTGATCGTAATGGAATTTTAACAAGGGAATGGCGTCCTGCAGGGGTGGAGGGGGGGCAGTAATTCACAATTCACAAAAAGAAGAAGAAGCGGTAAGCACCTTGTCTCAGTGAAATCTAATTATAATCTAACAGAAAGGAATTGTTTGTTTCTTTTCATTTTGCGTGTGACAAATGTCATAGAACTTTGGATTTAAATTTAAGCACACAACTGCCGCGTAATTAACGCAAAACGTAACTTCTGACTTCGCCAAGGAATAATGAACTTGTTACGTTATTATTATTATTTTTTCCTTCTGTATTTATTAAAATATTAATCGATTTCCCTTCCCGTGCACGTCAGCTAATTATTTAACTTCCTCGAAGTTTTAATATGAATACATTCGGGGGCGTATACCCAATTAGAATTAATTAAAATTGTTACCTTGTTATCTTGCCATTTTTGCACAAGACGAGAACGCTTTGTTGTATTGATAAAACAGCTCGATTTTCTTAATTAGAGGGTTGATTATTGTATAAGGAAGTCGACTTGGGTTTAATTCAAAGTTTTACCTCCGCGCTCGCTACTCCGGATTGTTATTTAGAATTATCCGAAGTTGAAAATCAGAAAAGGTTCTACAATAAATATATGAAGCAAAGATATTAACTAGTTTTTTTTTATATCGTACTTCCGACCTATTGCAATACAGTATGAAGTTGAACAACATCGTGAAGCTTTATATGAGGATGGAGTAGCAAATTGTTTGGTCGATAATAATTTAAATTCAATATTATAATCACTCTTAATTAAATAGTATTTTTTTCTATCGTAATCTTGACCTATTGCAATATGAAATTACGTACATCATATTTAATACATTATATCTCGTTATATATTATTATTATTATAAATCCTTACAAACCTTAAAAAACGTTATGTTTTTAAGGTAATAAAAACGAATTATAAGACTTTAAACATGTATCTAATTATTTACCTATTGCAAGGAGATAATATACAAATAAAATATTTCACTTGGGCCAAACCAACCTTTCCAAGTATACAACTATTACTTTTATATGATGATATATTTATAACAATATTATGTAAGTGTACAAAATTATTAATTGATGACCTTGTAATTTTAATTCATTACTTATAAATTAAATTTAACGGTATTTATTTATATTTACCATCGGAATAATAATTTGTCGGATTTAGACAAAGCATTATACTATGCAAATTCGCTGTACACTTATGCATATCATTATAAACGAGACGCAGGTTTACTATTCCCGGATTGCATCATAAATATAACAGATTGCACCAGAATGCACCGACTGTGGCCTGATTTATACAATTCGGTTGTATTGATAACTAGTTTGCATTATTTGCGACGGTGGTGAATTACCTTGGCCTGTGGTGGGGTGCTCACCTGGAACAGAAAGAAAAAATACGAAACGAATTAGAACAGTTGCGTGAATACACCGCATTATTTACACAACAAAAGAGCAAATCTCGTGAATAACTATATGTTTACGGAAAATATTTACAAGGTAATCCGTTTGAGTGGAAATCTGTTAGACGGGAGGCATGTCAACAGCGAATAAATACTTACGGCCCGTAATAAATGGTTTCGGTGTTTATTTGCAGTTGCTTTGTTATTGTTCTAGGGGTGTGTAAGCGATTTCATGGCTATCTGATATCGCGAAAGTTTGATTCCCGAATCTCTGCAAATCCGAACTGTAATCCCACGCCGCCCACAAATATAATCAATCCTTTAACAGCCTTGACCTCATCAATACAAACTCAAGTGTTTGCTTTTCATCAACGCGATTGGTCAATTACAATTCACTGAAAGCTATTTCTAAAACTGTCCCTTGTAATTTAAGACCTTTAACGCTTCAATGGGAAATATCGGGTTTAATCAATCAAAATACAATTATATGGTAAATAAAGCAGATATTTTATGAAAGTTTCATTTACGTATTCGTTAAATGAATATCCTAGTTGAGGTTTTAAGGGTGAAGTGAAGGGATGCGAAAGACGGGTTTTTATACGTTGAGGAATCAATTTCAGTCCAAAGGGCCGTTAACGTTACCTCCCAAAATTGATTTACCTACAAAGCTGAGGAAATGCGAAACAAAACATAAATAGGGGTCGGATGTTTTAGGCGTTGTAATATCGGCCCATATTTTTCCCCGATGGAAAAGTTCCTTTTTTACATATTTTCTTTATTATTTATTAAATGCACCGAGCCGGAAAGAATTTGTAGAAAACCCATAGACCGAGAAATATAGCTTTATACGCAATGACACAGTTGGCAACCCTGACTTACGTCCGTCGAAAAAGAAACAAGAAACTAGTGATTTATTGAATACTATCGTGGCAACCTATTGCGCCAAAGAATTAAGTGTACTGATATGTTGCTACGGATATCCTATTTTAGCAATCATTTGAATGAAATCGATACATTTTATAAAGATAAGATGTTGTTTCTATTGCAGGCTGAAAATTTATGGAATAACCTAATCACAACGGGCCTATAATAACAATAGTTTATTTTATTAGAGATAACCTAACGGTTAACGTGAATTGTTGTCCAATTAGGGTCCTAATTTTCTTACGATAGCCTCCCATTAATATTTATGGCGAAATTATCATACCCCCGCAAATGATGAGAACTAAAAAATGGCGGGAAAAACGAAAGTTGCCGAGCCAGATCTAATTCAATCGCGAAATGTGCAATGCGCTAATTTATTTTCGCCGCTTCGTATATTTTACTATAATTATATAATTCATTATTAACGCTGTAAACTCTATACGGCCCGAATTGAATTTATTGCTTTGGATGCTGTAATTCCTCCCATTTGGACGTTAATTCAGGTACAAACACACTAACCTACAAGCTAGGGCTGGCTGACGTGAACGCATTAATATGATACTGTGGATGGAAATTGTGGTTATGCGAAATATATACTTGGCACTAGTTCATTATTGAAATGATTGATTACGTTTAATAGTTAAGGATTTCATGGTATACGTTGATCAAGTTGACACTTTTGTATTAATAAACCTTTGATATTTTTAATACTCAAAATTAAATCTATTTATTGCGACACAATAGCAACAGCGTCATTAAACATCAGATTAAATCTATTTAATTGAATTTAATTTAATTGAAGAAGGAGAGTATTTCTCTGATTTTGAATCTATCAAAGGATTGCATATCTGGATTAAAAAAAACCGAAATAAATCACGCAATTCTATTCTTTACATCGAATTTCGCGTCGGTGTATCTAATGGACATAGGGATATAGCATGATAAATGTAAATCTCTGTCATAAAGCCATGTACTGTTTCAACGTGTATACTCTGGCTCCGTCCAACAATGCGCGATTAAAAACCGACGCATAGAGGGATAGAACGTGAAAAAATGTCGCGAATTCATCATTCAGTCCCATGTTTAAATAAACACAGAACTAACTCGCAGCCATTGTTTGCACAACTACATATTTAAATTGCCCACGATGATACATTGTAATTTGCATCCACTGTCATGGCGAAATATTCTTAAACATACCAGTTTATGATTGAGTATCAATCGAAGGCGGAAACTTGTTTTCGCATTTCCCTCGGAAGAAAACTTTCGCATTGCGTATTTTAGATTTTATTTTGTTTTGCCCCGAGTACAATTCATCTTAATATCATCTCTGGATATGAGGGGAAAAAATCGGGAATCTTTTCTTTTCGGGCTGATGTATTATTTTAATCTTCCTCGGAGCCGAGATTCGGCTAAATACGCTTTGCAAGGGAAAAGGTTGGTGTCCGCTGGGACGCCCCCTGGAAACGGGGTTATATTCCGATTCGAGCCCAGTGCATACGCTAACCAGTTTTAACGTGCAAATTGATAATTGAATGTATTGCATTTACTATCGCGGCCCTATTATTGCTGGTGGTGCATTGGGATTTCAAATCCTTAACCAAAGCCAATCACATTAATAGGTAAACCACATGCGGGTCATAATATTCATTGTATGCGATAGTGTGGTTTGTTTAATTCGATTATAATTGTTGTAAGCTATATCCATGGATTTACCTGCATTAAATGCATTAATAATATTAATTATAATTTATTTATTATTAAAATAATTATTTTTTAGACTAATTACTAATTTCGTTAGGTTGAAAGAAGCAGTATCCAGGTCGAATAATTTCATAATCCTGAAACGAATTACCTAAACAAACATATAACACAGGGCAAATATTAAAGGTTCAATTGGACTGCCGTTTTCGCTAATTACACACGCATTTGTGTTGTAATTAACAAATTAAGGGCCACTTCACAGTGTACAATAGAATTTCAGCTATGCCGCGTTAAATGATGAAATGAAATACGCACGCACACGTTCCTCCAGTTTGAAGAATTCCGAGCGGATTTATAAATCAAATTTAACTTCGGATGAGTTACACCTAAATTATTTGACCATATTGCTTCCTCCCCGGAGGATTTATATGTTTAACGAATTAAATTTCTCCGAATAGTTTTAGTGGCTCGGATTTAATTTCCAACTTTGCAACGTCGAGATTAATTACAGTCTTAGGTTGTCCAAAAAGGTATTGTATTAACCGATTGATAATTATATTACCCACCCACTTAATACACGCTATCGGATTAACGCTGTATATTTCATAATGAGGTTTCCTGACATCCGAGCGCAATAATGTCAAGGATATTAGTTAAAATAGTTTTAGTTGCGTTCGATCCCAATTCTCCGACTGGAAACTCACTCACGGGTGTGTGTACATGAATCAATATTTACCCTTTGCCACGTTTTCGTGACATTTAATTTTTTTCTAGAATCACTCTATTTGCAACTTTTTCAGCGCTGTGAAACTTACGACGTGATTTCTTTATTCAGGAGTTTTTTTTGCAGCAGGAGCCGATTGGATTTAAAATCAGTCCTCTGTTCGGATTGTTAATATCGCAAATTAGGCGCTATAATCCTGCTTTTTTAACACTTCGAATCGACTAATTGCGGCCGATTTCTACTAAAAGTACCATTGACTTTCGAATTTCACAGACGATAAAAGTTACGAAAACTGAGATAGGTTTTCCATTAATCAAAAAAAAATCTCTTTACGCGTTCAGTATTGATCAACCCGATAACGATGTATTTTCTTATAACAACAAACACTTCCTATTAAGGTAAAAATTGCATGCTTAGAAAGGCCAAGTCGATCGATCAGCAGCGTCAAATTCGAGATGACTTGATTCAGTGCGAATCAACACTAAACCATTCAAGTCTAATAGGATACAGTGAAAAAATTGTATTTAACTTATTTCTATAAATAATACAAAACTGTTACTACTATTAATTTTAATCAACATTACGACAGTATTGTTACTGTTTATGTCATCCGATCAAATTTAATCCAGGCCAGATTTAAATTCAGATATTATTTGATCGATCCCTCTCGAAATATTACTGATTTGACTTTAAATTGCCCTATTGATGCTAATAATTAATTTCCGGTTTCTTTAAACTCGTCCCGCCGGTCCCTGTTATTTGAATTTCCGCTCGACATTAATTAATTTCCGAATTGTAATTGTTTGTTCTTATTCCAACAACTGATGAACTGTATTATAATATTACATTTCAGTATTTCAGCGTATGAAACAACTGAATGAGTTTAATTAAAACACTTTATTCTTTATTATTCATTAATACTGATGTGTAAATATTTACAATTTCATATCCCTGTGTAAATGTTATTTAACAAATAATGGGCGTTTATCCTTAAAAACAACATTCCGAAACCATCCCTAAGCCTAAAGTACATAGCGAAACAAATCCGCGGACAAATTCCCTATTTACCCGGAAAGAAATGAGCGGAATTCACCGCCTTCGGATAAAAAAAGTTAAGACAGATTAGGGCGTGTTGTTGGCATCCATCAGATAACTATAAGTGCTAATCTACTCGTGAAATTCATTTATTTATTTCACAAATGGCACTGAGAAACTTCCAGCGAACGTTATATACATATATACAGCAATGTTGCACCAGCGCCAGTTACATCGTGACTCCCAAAAGTTATTACAAACTATATTTTAACTAGGCTACACTTACTTGTTCGGGTTTTCATACAGAATAATAAAATAAAGCGGGCGCTTTTTATATATTTACTTAAACAAGTGCATAACCAACGGCCGTGGAATATAATTATTTCTGCTCGGCACATTTATCTGTCACGTATAAGGGGCAACATTCTTAAACTGTAATCTAGTGTGTGCCCAACTTTTAACATCTATTATTTTATCATCCTGAGTATACCACCAAAAACTGCAATTAGGGAAGTATATTTTATTGCACTGTTCCTATTAGAATTTTGTTTAATACGTTTTTCCTTCGCAGAGAGATCTTAATCTTATATTCTTAACAGCTCTATGGATATTTTTCAATTCATCAAAGGCATTTGATATTCAAATTAAATTAGGTTATATAATATAATTCTGTAACTACAATTTTTGCATTTGTATTAAGTTCTAGACATCAGGAAAGCTTTAGAATTACTAATCTTAAATTTGTGTATAAGTATTATACACGTTTTAGACGGTATACACTTTCTTCACTGCACTCTTGATGAAACGAAATTAAAATATTAGGTAATTAAAACACTTGTTTAGCTTCATATTGTTATATTCGGTTTCCTGACACGTGTTTCAGTGAATGACGACTATTCTCAAAGGAATTACAAAAGGTTATTTTTAATTTGCAATTACCTAATATTACAAGTTTTGGATTTCATACTATTATAAGACAAACTACCCAATTTTATGAATTCTGTTTGTATACAATTATTTTATTAATAAGATTCATAATATTCAAACTTACTACTCTTTTAATCGCATCTAAAAGATGTAACATCAGATACATCTTTTGCAAGATTAGAAGAGTTCTTAATTAGGTCCAAAATATATTGTCAATCAATTCTATCATTGGTATTAATTATTAGATTTCAACACAGCTTTAAATGTAATCTTGTATCTTTTGGTTTAAAAGTATTTTAGATTTTCCCAAAACATCATTGGATTTCCAATGTTTATACAAAAAATATAAAGTTTTATTATTACTAATCGATTATATCATAAATATACAAACTATTTATCTCATCTAATCCAAGAAGATCAATTGTTTAATTTTAAAAGCATGCTTTACTGATTAGAAAGTAGGCTCAATGTCACCCACACACGCTACAAACACATGTCTATGGTAGTTACACTTTTATGGTTTCTTAATACCTTAGAGGTCCTAGAATTGTTGTTTTATAGATTGTAAAAGTAGTATTTTAGCTTAAGTCCAAATATGTAGGGTAGGTGGGTGGCCATTCTTCCACCCTCAAATGATTACAATATAAAATAGAATTTATAAAATAATCCCCCATGATAAAACTGATGGGGATACTAAGTAAAGTACAAATCTTTAAACTCGTTTAGTAAAAACCTTGGAAATTCTTTAAGCATCCTACAAATACATGTTTATTTGATCACCATAACTGCTTCGATTTTTTTTTAAATTTTAGCAGTAGCAGCATTCGAGTTGATGTTTTAACATTCAGCAAATTCATCGTTTATGTCTTAAAAATTGGAGTGTGGGATAGAGGCCACCCACCCACCCCACAAATGCATGTTTTCATCATCACCATCACTGCTTTGGTTTCCAAAAATGTGGCAGTATTTTAGTGGATGGTATTTAATTTTCAAAAACTAAAAATATTATTGCCATGGTGGTTCAAAAAGCTTCATCATAACTTTCAATTTAGGTTCAAATTAATATGTAGGATGGGTGGGAGGCTTCTATTGTACAAACCAAACCGTAGGACATTACAAAGGGTTTTGTTCTATTTGTAATTAATTTTCAGAAAAAAACTTCACCATACTTTTCAATTGAAGTTCAAATAAAAATGTAGGGTGGGTGGGTGGCCTCTATCCTACAAACCAAACCATAAAACATTATAAAGAGTTTTGTCTTGATTCTAATTACCACGAGAGAATGATTATTGTACATGTTTTCATATATATTTTTCATCTTGTCAAAAACTTTCCAAGAAGCTTTGCTATTATTATTTGAATTGGAGAGTGAAATAGTGGCCACCCACCCACCCTACATATCTTTATTACTTAAACTGTAAACAGTGTTGAAATTTTCAGCAACTAAAAATAATATTCCGATGGTGATTAAAAAAAAATTCATCATAGTTTTCAATTGAAGTTCAAATAAATATGTAGGGTGGGCGTGTGGCCTCTATTCTACAAACCAACCCGTAAAACATTATAAAGAATTTTTTCTGTTCATTATTACCACGAGAGAATGATTATTGTGCAATTTTTCATTCTGTCAATACTTTCCAAGAAGCTTTGCTCTTATTATTTGAATTGGAGAGTGGGATAGTAGCCACCCACCCACCCTACATATCTTCATTACCTAAACTATAAATAGTGTGGAAATTTTCAGCAACTAAAAATAATATTGCGATGATGGTTTAAAAAAACTTCATCATAGTTTTCAATTGAAGTTCAAATAAATATGTAGGGTGTGTGGGTGGCCTCTATCCTACAAACCAAACCATAAAACATTAAAAGGAGTTTTCTTCTATTTATATTTACCACGAGAGAATGAATATAGTGCAATTTTTAATGTATATTTTTCATTCTTTCAAAACTTTACAAGAAGCTTTGCTGTTATTATTGGAATTGGAGAGTGGGATAGTGGCCACCCACTCACCCTACATATCTTGATTACTTAAACTATAAATAGTGTTGAAATTTTCAGAAACTAAAAATAATATTGCGATGATTGTTCATCATAGTTTTCAATTGAAGTTCAAATATATATGTAGGGTGGGTGGGTGGCCTCTATTCTACAAACCAACCCGTAAAACATTACAAAGGGTTTTGTTCTGTTTGTACTTACAACGAGAGAATGATTATTGTGCAATTTTTCATATATATTTTTCATCTTGTCAAAAACTTTTTAAGAAGATTTACTGTTATTATTTGAATTGGATGGTGGGATAGTGGCCACCCCCCCACCCTACATATCTTCATTACTAAACTATAAACAGTGTTGAAACTTTCAGAAAAAAACTTCACCATACTTTTCAATTGAACTTCAAATAAATATGTAGGGTGGGTGGGTGGCCTCTATCCTACAAACCAAACCGTAAAACATTATAAATAGTTTTGTCTTGTTTCTAATTACCACGAGAGAATGATTATTGTACAGTTTTTCATATATATTTTTCATCTTGTCAAAAACTTTCCAAGAAGCCTTGCTGTTATTATTTGAATTGGAGGGTGGGATAGTGGCCACCCACCCACCCTACATATCTTCATCACTTAAACTATAAACAGTGTTGAAATTTTCAGCAACTAAAAATAATATTGCGATGAATGTTCAAAAATACTTCATCATAGTTTTCAATTGAAGTTCAAATATATATGTAGGGTGGGTGGGTGGCCTCTATTCTACAAACCAACCCGTAAAACATTACAAAGGGTTTTGTTCTGTTTATAATTACCACGAGAGAATGATTATTGTACATTTTTTCATATATATTTTTCATCTTGTCAAAAACTTTTCAAGAAGATTTGCTGTTATTATTTGAATTGGAGGGTGGGATAGTGGCCACCCACCCACCCTACATATCTTGATTACTTAAACTATAAATAGTGTTGAAATTTTCAGCAACTAAAAATAATATTGCGATGATGGTTCCAAATTACAGTTTTCAATAGAAGTTTAAATAAATATGTAGGGTGGGTGGGTAGCCTCTATCCTACAAATCAAACCATAAAACATTATAAAGGGTTTTGTTCTGTTAATAATTACCACGAGAGAATGATTATTGTGGAATTTTTCGTATATATTTTTCATTCTGTCAAAAATTTCCAAGAAGGTTTGCTGTTATTAATTGGATTAGAGGATGGGATAATGGTCACCCACCTACCATATATATCTTCATTACTTAAACTGTAAACAGTGTTGAAATTTTCAGAAACTATAAATAATATTGCGATGATGGTTTAAAAAAACTTCATCATAGTTTTCAATTGAAGTTCAAATAAATATGTAGGGTGGGTGGGTGGCCTGTATTCTACAAACTAACCCATAAAATATTACAAAGGATTTTGTTTTATTTGTACTTACCACGAGAGAATATTTTTTGTGCAATTTTCAATATATATTTTTCATCTTGTCAAAAACTTTCCAAGAAGATTTGCTGTTATTATTTAAATTGGAGGGTGGGATAGTGGCCACCCACCCACCCTACATATCTGGATAACTTAAACTGTGGATAGTGTTTAAATTAAAAAAAATATATATATACTATTACTGAGATGGTGTTTCAAAAAAACTTCATCACAGTTTTCAATTGAAGTTCAAATAAATATGTAGGGTGGGTGGGTGGCCTCTATTCTACAAACCAACCAGTAAAACATGACAAAGGGTTTCGTTCTATTTGTATTTACCACGAGAGAATGATTATTGTGCAATTATTCACGAATATTTTTTATTCTGTCAACACTTTCCACGAAGCTTCGCTGTTATTATTTGAATTGGAGGGTGGGATAGTGGCCACCCACCCACCCTACATATCTAAACAACTTAAACTAAGGATAGTGTTTAAATTTAAAAAAAATATTATTACGATGGTGTTTCAAAAGAATTTCATCATGGTTTTCAATTGAAGTTCAGGTATATATGTAGGGTGGGTGGGTGGCCTCTGTTCTACAAATCAACCCGTAAAATATTACAAAGGGTTTTGTTCTATTTGTACTTACCACGAGAGAATGATTATTGTGCAATGTTTTTCTATAGTGTTCATTTTGTCAAAACCTTTTTCCTAATATTATTTGAATTAGAGGGTGGACACCCACTCACCCTACATAACTTGATTACTTAAACTATGGACAGTGTTTAAATTTTCAAAAACTACGGTGGTTTAAAAAAAGTTCAGTGTTTTTGCTTAAAGTCCTATTTTATATATGAGTTGGGTGGGTGGCCATTATTCCACCCTCAAATTTCTATATTATAAAATAGAGTTTCACAAAAGGATTTACTTTAATAGAAGATTTAGATCGATAATAAATAGAGGAGAAATTTTCTTATGAAATCAATCATTAATACATTTATGTTTTATAGATTGGAGAGTGGATAAGGAGCACCCACCCACAAGTACATGTTTACTTAACAATATTACTGCCTTTATTTCCAAAATATTTGGAGGTATTTGAGCTGATGTTTTAACAATTTTAAAAGCAGTGTTTTAATTGAAGTGTATTTGTATATGTAGGGTGGGTGGGTGGCCATTATCACACCCTCCAATTACTATAATATAAAATAGGGTTATACGAAATAATTTACTTTGATAGAAAAATATTAATGCAAATTGAGTAAAAATCTTCGTGTAACTTATAACTCATTTAGTAAAACCCTTGTTTATGTTGTACAGATTGGAGAATGGATAGAGGCCACCCACCCACCCTACAAATACATGTTGACTTACAACAGCATCACTGATTGAATTTCTTAGAATTTTAGCAGTGATGGTCTTGATGTGTTGAATATTTTAAAAGTAATTTTTAGATTATGTACTAAGGTGTGTGTATGGTGGGTGGGTGTCTATTATCCTACCCTTCAATTACTTTAGTATAGAATATGATTTACAAAATAATAGACTACAACAAAACTGATTGAGAAAACAAATAAAATATTAGGTTTTTAAATACTTTGAACTGATTTACTAAAATTCTTGTCTATGATTTACACTTTGGAGGTTGGGATATAGAGCACCCACCCGCCCTACAAGTACATGTTTACTTAACAATATGAGTGCCTTTGTTTCCTAAATCTTTGGAGATATTTGAGCTGTTATTTTAATGATTTTAAACCAGTGTTTTAGCTAAAGTCTAATTGTATATGTAGGGTGGGTAGGTGGCCACTATCTCACCCTCCAATTACTACAATATGAAATGGAGTTATACGAAAAAATTTATTTTGATAGAAAAATATGTATACAAATTAAGTAAAATTAGTTTTGTAACTTGGAACTCATTTAGTAAAACCCTAGTTTATGTTTTACCGATTGGAGGGTGGATAGAGGCCACCCACCCACCCTACAAATACATGTGGACTTACAACACCATCACTCATTTAGTTTCCTAAAATTTTAGCAGTGATAGTCTTTATGTGTTGAATATTTTATAAGTAATTTTAAGATTAAGTACTAAGATATGTTAAGGATGGGCGGGTGTCTATTATTCTACCCTCCAATTACTGTAACATAGAATAGAATTTAGAAAAGCATACTCTATAACAAAACTGATTGAGAGAACAAATAAAATATCACCTTTTTAAATACTTGGAACTGATTTAGTAAAACCCTTGTCTATGATTTACATTTTGTAGGTTGGGATATAGAGCACCCACCCGCCCTACAAGTATATGTTTACTTAATAGTACTGCCTTTATTTCCTAAATCTTTGGAGGTATTTGAACTGATGTTTTAATAATTTTAAAAGCAGTGTTTTAGTTCAACTCTAATTGTATATGTAGGGTGGGTGGGTGGCCACTATCCAACCCTCCAATTACAATAATATAAAATAGGGTTATACGAAAGTTTTACTTTGATAGCACAAATTAAGTAAAAACCTTCTTGTAACTTAGCAAAAATTTAGTAAAACCCTCGTTGATGTTTTACAGATTGGAGGGTGGATAGAGGCCACCCACCCACCCTACAAATACATGTTGATTTTTACCACTATCACTGATTGGTTTCCTAAGCTTGAAGCAGTGTTGGTAACGATGTTATGAATACTTTAAAAGTAATTATTTAAATGCAGTACTTAGGTAAATATAGTTTGGGTGGGTGACCAGTATTCGACCTTCCAATTATTATAACCTATAATAAAATTTTAAAAATAATACTCTATGGTATAACAAGTAAAGTTTATTACTTCAAACTTATTTAGAAAAATCTTTGTATATAATTTACAGATTGAAGGTTGGAATAGAGGCACCCATCCACCCTTCAAATACATCTTGATTTTCATCAACATCACTGCTTTAGTTTCGTAAAACTTTAGCAGTATTTGAGTAGATGTTTTATTGATTTTTAAAAACAATAATTTGCCTAAAATCTATTTGTATATGTAGGGTGGGTGGGTAGCCACTGTCCCATCCTCCAATTACTATAATATAAAATAGGGTTATACAAAATAATTTACTTTGATAGGAAAATATGAATATAAATTAAGTAAAAATCCTCGTGTAACCTAGAACTCATTTAGTAAAACCCTCGTTTATATTTTACAGATTGGAGGGTGGATAGAGGCCACCCACCCACCCTACAAATACATATTGTCTTTCAACACCATCACTGTTTTGGTTTAATAAAATTTTAACTGTTTTACTCTCGATGTGTTGAACATTTTGAAAGTAATTTTTAGATTAAGTACTAAGGTATTTGTAGAGTGGGTGTATGGTCAGCATCTCACCCTCAAATTATTATACTATTAACGAAACCAAAACTAATTGGCGTAACAAATTAAGTATAAATTTTCTCGATACTTGGAACTGATTTAGTCAAATCTTTTTCTATAATTTTTAGTTTGTAGGTTGGGATAGAGGGCACCCACTTGCTCTACAAATACATTTCTATTTTTTCATCGTCATTGCTTTAGTTTAACAGTAACCCTGCAAAGCTTTGATGGTTGACTTTCATCACCATCAAAGCTTTGGCTTTCTCAAATTTTAGCTTTTCTAGAGACATTAAAAGTAGTGTTTTAATATATATGTAAGGTGGGTGGGTGTCCACTATCTCACCTTTTAGTTACTATAATATAAAACAGAGTTTTACAAAAGGATTTATTATGATAGAAAATAAATACATATTTCTTAGAAACTTTAGCTGTATTTGAGTTTAAGTGTTATTGATTTTTGAAAACAATGTTTTACCTAAAATCTATTTGTATATATAGGGTGGGTGGGTGTCCACTATTACACCCTCCAATTACTACATTATGAAATGGGGTAATACGAAAGAAATTACTCTGATAGTAAAATATGAATACCAATTGAGTAAAAAGACTTAGTAATTTAGAATTCATTCAGTAAAACCGTCGTTTTTATTTCAGAGATTGAAGGGTGGGATATGGACCACCTACTCATCCTAAAAATACATTTTTACTTTCGATACCACCAATGCTTTGGTTTCCTAAAATTTAAGTAGTGTTAGACTTAATGTTTGTACGATTTTAAAAGTAATGTTTTAGCATATGAATGTATGGGTGGGTGGGTGTATACCATCCATATTTTGAAGGTTAGGATCTAGGCCACCCAATCACCTTATAAACTCATGTTAATTAATTACTTTTAGGAATATTTGTAATATTTAAGGATAATAAAAATTTACAAACGAAAAAATTATCTGATTATAATATTTATAATAGATTAATGGCTAAAAATAAAAATAACAGACATTTTTAAGATGTTTTCAAGCTGATACAAGTAAATTTAGTTTTATGTATCCGCTATAGCTATGTAAAAATATAAATAGTTGCGTGAAGTGGAACGCCGAAACGGCGGAGGCAAAAAAAGAAACGTTGATTGCAATTTCCGCACATTTTCTCCCGCTGTAATGTAAACAAGTGGAAAACCAATTGTTGAGAAAGTAATTACGCAGAGAATAAGATTGACCATGTGTCATTATTGACGTTCTCCTCTACGATGTGCAATAATAGGGGCTGAAAGGGGAGAGGGGTGCGGCGGGTTAAGGGGGGCGGGAAATGGGGGAGAGGCGAGGGTGGAAAGGAGGATACCATCAGCACGCGACCCTTGTTGGCAGATCCCTAACGGAAATTAACCAATCTTAAGCTGAAAGTACCTCGACAATATCTCCTTATAAGTATTATAGAAACTAAGTGAGTATTCTTAACTCCTAAGCGCATCTTAACTTGGATTTTCCACCTCGTCCCATACGCAAACCGACACACTACTCGATTACCTTGCTTCGTTAAATATGCAACGAATTATATCTTATTTAACGGAATTTCCCATTCACCCTCGCAGACGTACGAGGGTGAGGTTTCCATAATAATAGCAGTGGCAATTATAATTTATTAGCCAAAAAAAAAAACAACGAAGTATAAGAATTCCTATTAGAAAATGAAACAGTCATATTAATTTCACAAAATACGATATAATACGACATTGTATGTTTATTGTATACAGTAATACCTACTTATTTTAATGAACTCTGTAGTGCCTTCAAATAAAAATAGAATCTCTCATCTAATTGTGAATACGTCTTATATAAATCATATTTTTACATTTTCTTTTACTCATGTTGCAATTATCTCTCGACGGTGAGGTATTGTATGATTAAATTAAAACTCCTACTACGAAACAATCAGGTATACATTTTCCATTCAAGCAGTGCATATAATATAAAATGCATTTTGATATACGTATTAATGCCTTGTGAAAAATATTGAAATGTAAATACTAAAAGCGGAGGTGTTAAAAACGGATACCGTTTTTATTTGAATTTATAATAAATTCGGTAGCGACATGCGAGACGAGAGAGATTTAGCAATTGAAATCAGGAAATAATATCGAGCGCAGAGTGGTTTTTGAATTATGAAATAATGCGAAAATAATTGTAGGGCAAGTAAGGCGCGAAGGGATGCTCGCGTACGCAGGATAAAGTGCGTGTACACATTAATGCATTACTGGGAGGCAGGGCTGCGCGTGCCTTGGTTTAAAGTAATTAAAGTTTGGCAAGAAAATGGCTGCAAATATCACGCTCTGCGGAGTGAAAGGGGTTTGTTAATAGATAAAACACATGTACGAGTGGGTAGTAAACACTAAACAGCCAAACACGAGGGCAGAAGGTAAACCGCAAATATCCTTTACGCTAGGGGTCGCCAACCTTGGGACCGTCAAGGGGTGGAATTGAATTTTTGGAATTCTTCACCGACGCGCCTGATGAATAGCTGATATACATAAACGGTGTGTTCTTAAAGGCGAAACAAATTTATAATAAATAAATAGATAGTATCAAGTATTAATTAACTTAATATTTCTTACATAGTAGTAGTAGTCTTTATGAGCTTGTTACTTCAAAAGATCGCGCCATTAATTATATCCCAATAGCGAAGGGTGCTGGTCACCCATCCAATTTCTGACCCGAACTAAAGGTGCTGCATTTCTAACATAATAAATCGAATAATTCACGTAAACTAAAGCGTATTTGCGGCATAAGAATGTCACGCCCGAAAGACTGATACGTGAAAGAGATAACGGCGCCACTGATCGCAGTAAAAAATCTCATTTGGTATTATATTTGAAACCCTTAGATCTTGTCACATGGCTTTTCCACTGTTTTTCATCTTCGGCTCGAATGTGATTCCACATAACCGCAGCATATATGCATTGAAAAATACGGCACTAAACTTTATAATCATTTCCTTATTTCATCCGCCCCTTTCCTTATCCCTTCGGCGCAAAAATATATATATATATATATACGAAACCGCCCCATTGTTAATAAATATCCGGACCGAACAAAGGGCTTCATTAATAATTATTTAATATATTTCGCGCCCCATTAAAATAAACAAAACTGTCCGAAGTCGTGATTAAATTTTCAATTAAATTATATACAAAGGTGGCAGCGCTAATAAAATGGAAATTGTGTCGATCAAAATGGTAATAACGATTCAAATTCCGCCGTATCACTATGGCAATTTGGTAGAGAATAAAAGTCATTTATTAGAGATTATTAATTTAGATATCAAATAAAAACGGCACGGAATGTTTAATTGTGAGCGCTTAATTGATTTCAGCGAAATATTGTATTTCATTAATCTAATTTGCGTTTAATCTCGGCATTTGGATTTTTTTCTCCGTGCTTTGCTAATTAACCCTTCGCTTAATATTATAAATGTTCGCGGCATTCGTTCCTTTGCCACAAATATGTTTTTTTTTCACTCGCGCTGAAGGGTATAATTAAAATCTGACAATGGTGTCGACGTGAGAGCAAAAATTTCGAAATCAATTATTGTTTGACGTACGTAAATAATGCCGAATTTCCATATAGATTGCCAAACATGCAATTGTATTTTTGTTTCTCTTTTGAATTGAAGTGTTTTCGCCACAAAAGGGCTTATTCCATAAATTCAATACGATAATATTTCAATAATAATAATCTTAGGCGTACATAAATATTGTGCATGCAAGATATTGAAACGGAGGAATACAGAGTACGCTAAATTAATACGAAATGGATTGGGGTAGGTTAAGAATATGCTAGGTTTATATTTAAAAAATATTGATTCAACAATTAAAATTGAAAATAGCAAAATAATAAAATAATAAAAAGATTGTGATAGGTTAATTTTTAGTGTATTTATGACCTAAGTTAACAATTTTTACATAAAGCTAGCGTACTCTTGACCTACCCCAATAAATTTTGTAAAAACCTAGCGTTGCTTTAACCAACCCCAATATATTTTGTATTAACCTAGAGTACGCTAGGTTAATACAAATTATATTGTGGTACGTCAGGGTACACTAGGTTTATACAAAATTTATTGGGGTAGGTCAAGAGTACGTTAGGTTTGTGTAAAATTGTTTAACTTAGATCATAAATACACTAAAAATTAACCTACCACAATATTTTAATTATTGTATTATTTTGCCATTTTCAATTTCAATTGTTTAATCAATATTTTCACTAAAAATTAACATACAATTTGTTAGATAAATTCAAACACGTTAAAAAAACTAGTGAAAAAGTAGTCTATTATTATAGAAAAATTTAAAAAGTACGTAAGTTAAAAAATTGATTCGAGTAGGGAACCTAACGTACTTTGGTTTATATAAAAGTTTTACGTAGATCACAAATACTCTATAAGTTAATATAGAATTTGTTAGATTAATTCAAACGCTTAAAATAATTTTTAATTTTTTCCCCCTAAAAAACCATTATATTTATGAACATTTTGTTCAAACAAAAGTAATTTAAGTAATTCGTTAGTTGGTATTTGTAGGTTTTACATTATAATAATGTAAAACTACGGTGCAATAACGCTCAAAATAATTATTCTGATTATTACTTTTATTTTTGAAAGTAATTAAGTTTTCTATTGCCAAAAATTTATCTTTGAAGATTTTTTTCGTTTTTTGTTTTTGTTTAATACAATCCTACATCAATAAACAATGGAATAGGGCTAAGTTAATACAATATAGATTGGGTTGGGTCAAAAGTACGCTAGGTTATTACAAAATATATTGGGGTAGGTCAAAAATACGCTAGGTTAATAGAAAATATATTGGGGTAGGTCAAGAGTACGCTAAGTTAATACAAAATATATTGGGGTAGATCAAGAGTACGCTGGGTTAATACAAAATTAATTGGGGTAGGTCAAGATTACGCTTAGTTTATGTAGAAGTTTTTATCGTAAATACGCTAAAAATTAATATAGTTTTAATTAGATTAATTCAAACACGTTAAAAAAGCTACTGGAAAAAAGTTGCGGATTGTAGTAAACAAAATTTACATAAAATAAATAAAAAAATCATTAGTCAAAAATTGCCTAAAATTTTGAGATTGGTTAAAAACAGTTGAAACAGTGAAAGTTATATACTTTTTTTAGCTTCAAATCACTGAAATTTACTAACCTTAAATACCTTAGAAAACAAATGAAAATACTAAAACGCAAGAAGTTTCCTATTTTTAGAAAACCACTGAAAGTTAATGATGAAGATTGATAAAAATTATAGGAAAACAACTATAATATTGAGAAGATCTGTTA
Organism: Ontholestes murinus; assembly: GCA_963969525.1. Taxonomy (NCBI): domain Eukaryota; kingdom Metazoa; phylum Arthropoda; class Insecta; order Coleoptera; family Staphylinidae; genus Ontholestes; species Ontholestes murinus. The sequence goes on along the minus strand of OZ018399.1, from coordinate 10,847,899 downwards.
AAAATTTAACTTATAAATCAATAAAAGTAACGACGATTAACAACCGTTTACAAAACAAAGATTTTTTTCCTTAAGAACCAGTATATTTATGAAAATTACAATTACATAACATGTTTTTATTGTCGATGACTATTATTTAAAGATTTTTTTAGATTTTTTAAAAATTAGAATCCTACAATCATTACAAAATTGATTGGGGTAGATTAAGCGTGTGTTAGATTAAAACAAAATGGGTTGAGGTAGGTCAAGAGTACGCTGTTCCAATCCCAATATGCTCGTACCGGGAGGAACCAAGGAGGTCACGCGCGCTTTCTCCCCTGAAAACGCCACCACACGACCCCTAGAAAGGGGGAGGAGGAAGGCTCCACTCGAATGGGACATCATCGACTACCTGAGGAGGACGAGAACCTGGCGACAGCCACACCAATACCAGTTCGCAAGGCACCCGGATCCGGTGAAATATTAAGCGAGGCGTACAGGAAGTTCGTTCTCTGCAACTCCATAAGTATCGAATTAGCCATGACCATCTTGATGTAAGAACTAGTGTTTCCGAAATGCTACAAGAGGGCTCGGCGAGTCCTGATACCCAAGGAGAGCAAACTCCCATCCAGAGGCTATCGACTACTGTGCCTGCTGGACGTTGAAGGCAAGCTCTTAGAAAGGGCAATCAAGGGCAGACTGATCAAGTGGTTGGAGGAGATAGCCACCAATTTAGATTCCAAAAGGAGAAATCAACCGTGGACACCTTAAAGGAGGTGTGTAGGCTGACCAACGAAGCCAACAAGGGACTACTAAGAAGACGCCACTGTCTTGCAATAACCCCCCTAACTAAATTCCCTGTTCTGCCATAATGGAGACCCTGAAGAAGAGGAGGATCCCAGATAACCTATTGACCATTCATCTATCGAAGAAATTCGAAGGAAGCAATGGCGTTCCAAAGATCTGGGAGGGGAAGGAGAGATCCCGCAGGGTTCACTCTTTGGCCCTACACTGTGGAACCTGGCATACGATGGAATCTTGTAACTGGCGATGCCCCACCGGGTGTATGTCATCGAATTCACTGATGACATCATGATAGTCGCCAGAAGCAGAGAGATCGAAGAGGCCGAGAGGTTGGCGAGGGAGGCGACCAGCAAGATCTTTGAGTGGATGGACGGACGGGAAAATGACGGCTGTGTGGCTTTCGAGACATCGCGTAGGTAGAAGAAAAATAAACGGCGGCATTGAGATCTTGGGTTACTACGACGCAATATGGTTCCGCCGCAGACTATTTGGCAGAAGTTGATATATTGGCTTTTTATAATCTCCTATGGTTTCGTGGTCCGGTGGACAAAGACAACGGAGATTACAACTCAAACAAAGATCAAGGTTAAATGGCTGGCATGTCTGGGTATTACAGGGACTAGGAGTATGTGCCCTACTGGAGCAATAGAGACCATGCTAAACCTCACACCTCTGCACCTGCACGTGAAAAGGGAAGCTGCATTAGACGCCTTAAGAATAATCCAAACAGATACTCCAAAACATGAACACTTTAATGGGTACGTTAATATCCTCAACACTGTGTGCGAAAGAGCGATATACATGCCCAAAGACCAAATGATAACTAACTACGACCTCGAGTCAACGATCCATCCATGGCCGCCATGACGTTGAAGCAAAAGTCATGCTCCTCAATAACTTGGTTGACCATGTATCTGGGGTCAAAATCGAGACGAACCCCTTGTGCAGTAAGCAAGTAGTGGAGACGGCGACCCGATCTACCAGGGATATCTCGGGCCTATTGTCGAACATCAGCGGCCCGTCGGAGGGCATCGGAAGGTTACTGCTAAGAGTCGCACGTGCCAAGCTGTCGTGCGCCGCTCTATCATAGAGAGGCAGAGGAACAGAGACAGGCTACGCGGTTACCTGAGAGTGGCACGATTTCCACCGAGGTAGCTGAAATATTGGTAAAGTCAGGACTTGGAGATCGTGGTTACAAAGAGCGTTGCAAAATCAGCGGAAGCTGATGGACCAGCGGCAGGAGCGATGGGACGCCAACAATAAGAAAAGTGTCAGGACGAGGGAGCTCATCCCAGCGCTGGAACCTTGAACGACACAAATTCTGTCAGGTCACGAGAACTTCGGCAAGTACCTTCATAAGATCGGAAAAGTCCTTGGGGAGGCGTGCGGCACATCTTTTTCGAGTACTGACGGTTTCGGAGTTAACGGGAAGAGGTAATAAGGGAACTAGGCGGGCCGGTGGAGCTAGGAAGCCTCATACTCTGCATGGCCAAGAACAAGGAGAAATGGGCTGCGGTGGACCAGACGAACAGAGAGATCCTGGAAGAAAAGGAAGCTCTCTGGGACAGCTGGGGCATCTGGGAAAGCTGAGGCAGCTTAAGCATCTGGAGGAGAAGGCGAGGGGACACTAGGAGAAGTATGTAATTATGCCACTGGTGCCCTGATTAGTCAACTAGTCGATCGGTCGACCAGTTCCACGACGATGGCACCGTAGAACTTCATTTAACATCTAAGCCCCCCGCGCACATATACAAAGCTGGGACGGAGAATAGACCACAGTGGTAATACTGTAAGCCATGCGCCCTTAAGAGTCAAGAGTCAAGTCAAGAGTACGCTATATTGATATAAAATTGATTAGGATAAATCAAGAGTACGATAATCAATAAAAAATTGATTGGAGTAGGTCAAGAATACTCTACCAGCAAAAATGTAAAAATTCCGTCTATTGTCAAAGAAAAGTGAAAAATTACTCGTAAATTTCTGGTTAATGAAACGCAACAATTGTGGCAGTGTTCCAACATTAAAAACTGTGTAAATTCTCAACAAGAGAATAGAATAGAGTAGGTCAAGAATACGCTACCAGCAAAAAAGTAAAAATTCAGTCTATTGTCAAAGAAAAGTGAAAAATTACTCGTAAATTTCTGGTAAATAAAACGCTCTGGTTGCGACAATTGTCGCAGTGTTCCTACATTATAAACTGTGTAAATTCTCAAGATAGATCAATAAAAAATTGATTGTGATAGGTCAAGAATACGCTACCAGCAAAAAGTAAAAATTCCGTCTATTGTCAAAGAAAAGTGAAAAATTACTCGTAAATTTCTGGTAAATTAAACGCCCTGGTTGCGATAATTGTGGCAGTGTTCCTATATTAAAAACTGTGAAAATTCTCAACAAGAAAAATTTACTATAAATTCATTTGAATTTTTTTAGATATTATTCTTCAATTGCATCATTCTTCCAAAAAAAACTTTTCGAAAATCTTATAACTTTTCAGCAGTAGCTCTAGAATTTTCATCAAAGGAAGTTATTAGCAATTAATCTTTAAAATATTCTGAAACTTCAGACCATGTTTTAGCTTTGTCATATAAGGATTTTCCAGGAATTTCTCGTTCAAATTTCATGAATTAAAATCTTCGAACCCTTCAGAAATGTTTCTTCTATATTTCAAAAAATTTCCAGAAAATTTTCTTCAATTTATCGACAAATCTTCTTAAATCTTTGTTTCTTTCTTCTAGGCAGTTTTCTTTAATTCACCTTATTGTGTTATAAACTTAATTTGAAAACTCTTTTATTTTCCAGAAATCGATCTTTTGGGTTTCTAGAAATTTTAGAAATAGCTTTCAGGAATTTCAGAATTTTCTCTTTCAAATTTCATGAATTAAAATGTTTTTCAGCCATTTTTCTTTTATATGTCTAAAATTTTACAACGATTTTTCTTCACTATTTCGACAAATTTTCTCTTATCTTCTTCGACCTTCTTACCTTCGTAAGACAGTTAACTTATATTAATATAAAAAGATTTCATTAATGAGAAAAAGTAAATAAATACATTTCTAGCTTTATCTTTTCTTCAATACATACACTGAATTGAAAAATTCAGTGTAAGTATGGATTACCACGTAGTAACGGTCGCAACCATTCTCTTCATTATTTTATTAGAGAGTTTTTTGATTTTCCAAGTTTAATCCTAATTTTCCAAAAATAGTGACTAATTGGTTTTCTTCTGACTTTGAATTTGGAATTAAAGAATACCTTAAAATACCAATCAAAAAAGTTATCGATTGGTCAAAAACAAAGCAATATAATCCATCTTTAAATTTCCAAAATTAAAACGAGATTTTGATTTTTTTAACTTTAACCCCATTTTTTCAAAAATTCGCTTTTTTCGACTTTGAATTTCTATTCATGACACTTTTGAATACTTAGAAATCAGGCAAATAAACAAATTCATATAATCTATTTCCATAGCGCATTCTACAAATGTTGGCTTTGTTTCATTTCCCGTTTTTTTAGCTATACCAATTACCTTAAGTCGGGAGTTTTTTTTTGTATGAGGAATAGTTGTTTTAACTAGTAGCTGTGAGCTCTTATATAATTATAAAGCAAATTTTCTCATTATAATTTTAAATTGCAACAATACTACGACTGTAATCGTTAATGATGTATTAATTTATTAATGTATGTATATATAAATTAATAAATAAATATCCATAAAGTGTTTGATATAGTAAAGGGCGTGAATTCGGGCCAATACCCTCGATTAAACCGCTAGTAAAACCCGGGCTTAATTAACGAGGGCATTCATGATTCCGTGGGTAATCACTAATTAAAATATGAACATATCCTTGATGGCAGGTGAGAGTTAGTGGGGTTTTTAAGGGCGTAATTGGCGCGCGGGCGGGGAGTAACGCCGGACCCTAAACCGGATAGCCGAATAACGAATATCCGACCTATAGCCGGGCCCGGATGGCCCGGTATTAGGTCGGAAACCATTTGCGCCCTTTTACATACACCCTAGGTGTACAGATCGTTTAATTTTAATGGGCCCTATACGGCAACAATATTACGCATTACGGCCCAGCCACTAAAAATTGTATTAATATGTTATTGCTCTATAGTACTTGGTCTAACTTTTTTCATCAAATTCTACTTTATTATACATCGATGGATTCGTCTCGAGAATTGGAATCGATTGGCCCTAACTGATGTTTTCTATGTGTTTAAATAAGCCAGTAAAAATTATGAAGAAAAGTGAAGAATTATTATTTATTAACATCTTTGTACTCCTTAATTAAAAACACAGTTATATTCTTTTCTTCACTTTTTATTTTTCACAGCTAAATGTACATTTCGGGCACTATGTACCCATTATCAATATCTAACTTCAATTAGCTGTGAAAAATAAAAAGTGAAGAAAGGAATATAACTGTGTTTTTAATTAAGTGATATTTAACCTTCACATACTCAAGTAACTACATTAAGTTTGTACTCCTTTCTAACAAAATAATAATTTATAATATAAAATATGTAAATTTACTCAAAATATTAGTTGACCAATAATTTTGAATGAGGTGTTCCATAAGGTTCATATGTTGGACCACTTTTTTTCAATGATGTTTGTGATTGCCTTAATTATGCTAGATTAGTGTGTATGTTTAGTTTCTAATTATAGAATAGTTTTCTGAAATTATTGTAAACAAATGGTGTTACCCTGTATAAAGAAATAAATATTTAATTATTTTCCTGAAATGAATGTGAATTTCTGTATAAAGAAATAAATATTTAATCATTCCATTTCAAATAACAAAAACAAAAACGGTTCAATTAAATGTGTAAAAAGTATAGAATTGGAAGTAACAATTAATTTTGACAGGCGGCGAAGGGTGGAGTTCGCATTCCTCCCCCCTCGCTGCTCGAAAGCGCACGATGTAGGCATCGGATACGTATTTGTTTAGGATTTAAATGCTTATTTTTTTTCGTGGTGTGGGCGGGATACATTTTATAAAATTTGTCAGTTTGACATTGACACTGAAATAGAGAAATAAACGCACGGGAGATATAAAAGCGACTTTTATTTTCATTGCCGAACGCAGAGGATCGAATCCCAGACACGTAACAATAGTTGAAACAAGTGTAATTTTTATATTAAATCAAGTATATACAGGGTGTGTCAGTTTAGCAATTACAAACGTAACGTAATTACAATGCGATGGATAGTTGGATAAGCCATAATTTTTTTCTTTCTTACCAAATGAAGCCTCTATGTGGTGAAATATTTCTTTAGAGTAATAAAAACAATTTGAAATCTTCAGGATGTCCATTACAGGTCATGAATTATTGTATATATGTAAATCCCGTGAAAATATAGCAATAAATTAATTGAGGTAAAAATATAATAAGTGTTTCAATATGTGTTTAAATTTGAAATCTCATACTGTGTCAGCAGTTATATTAAAAATGAATATTAATATGAGGAGAAACATTTCTGTTATTCTTAATACAGCAAAAAAAATTAAGAAAAGGAGCTGAAAGACCTATAATCAATAGCCTGAAGAGGACGAAGAAACACAATAATCATTATGATTAGATATTGTAATACTATCTACAATAAAGATGTTTCTCTCTCAAAGAAAAAAGAAAGCAAAAAGCAGTTTTAATCATCAAATATGTGTGCGCATGCGCAGTCATCTGCTGCTTCAGTTAACGCAGCGACATCTATTACATACCACAGTAATTTTAGACATGTATTGATATTTCTGAAAGTTTATAACCAGGTTATTAGTTTTATCAAATGTGTGTGCGCATGCGCAGTCATCTGCTGCTTCAGTTAACGTAGCGACATCTATTGCACACCACAGTCATTTTAGACATGTATTGATATTTCTGAAAGTTTATAACCAGGTTATTAGTTTTAAATTATTGAATTATCATTTCTGGAGTATTTTATGAAAAATAATAGGGCGTTAAAGATCTATTATATATTTAAATTGAACATAAGGAATAGTTATAAATCTAGTGTGTAAATAAACGATGTCAATAGAAGATCAGTAAAAAGTTATAAAAATGTTTTTATATCGGTGATATTTTAACGTCGTGAAAAAGATCTGGATATTGCGTTATGATAATATAGAAAAGTCCGAGGTGTGAAGATTTTAGTTATGATGATTTGGTCGGCGTATTTTTATTATTCGCCCCGGCGCGGGGGAATATAATAAAATTGCAAAAAGGACATAAATCAAGTTTTTTTTTGTATTAAGTACCCGCTGCCGTTTCAGGGCACAAACTTTTTTCCGGGGGATAGATAAAAGGGCTTCGGATTTTTAGACGGCGGCGGCGGTTTTTCATCGTATGCAAAATCGTTAATGAAAATCGATGGATTTTTTCGCCGGCTGGCCTCCTGCGGGAGATAATTGCGCGCACATCCGAAACATCCTGAAGGTTTCCGTTCTGTGATGTATAACAGTAGTTTTGGGGTCGCTAAAGACCCCACGTTATGTACATATGTTTTATCCGCAGGGGCATCCGTATAATTTGTGGTATTCGCCGTTGGACTTGGTTGTAATGTGGGGAACTTGGTGTCCATCACTATAATAGAATTTCAGGTATACATAAGATCCCCTAACGACGGTCCTCCAACTCTATGCCTACGGCAACATATGCTATTTCATATTTCTACAATTAAGCATTTACTTATAAATCATTAGAATTAATTCACTAAAGTAATTAAAGCCATTGAATGAGAAGTTAATTAAATATAGAGCAATGGGATCTACTATTAAAAACATGTGTTTGCCATTATCATGAATTCGTTTTTCGTGCGGAAGGCAATTCGCCCCACACATAGATATTATTACCTGCACCGTGAAAGCTTTATTTGAAAGCGTTCTATTTCGGTTCTGTAAAGCACTGAAAAAGAGTCGGTTTCAGTGGCATCCTGAAATAGTTGTATCCATTCTAAAAACAAGAGAATAATAAATTCAAAGTATAGTATTTGGCAGGGATTCAAATTCATATGGCAAACATGTACTCTTAATGGGGAACCGTTTAAAATTTATCACTATCCACTGCGATCGTAAAACGGGGCAGGCCAAAAGGCGAAGATACCACCAAGTGGCATTGTCTCTAGGATCGATCCAATTCCAGATTTGATTCGTTTCGGCCTTTTTGTTTACCGCACACATTTATCACATATTTTATCTTGGTGAAATATAGAACGCTCCGGGACCCACCACTCCGATAATCTGTTATTAAATTTTAGATGCGGCAAATAGATTGGTTATTTATAACTGCAATCAGTGCGCCCAATTAATCGCTATCACTTTCATCTAATTATTATATTCCGCACAACATCATAATCACCGCGGGATTATCTCCAGATCGACTAATTAGCCGCCGCTTTTTCCACCCGAAACTTTACATGTACACCCTAATAAATATTTTCTTATCACCACATCGTAAACTCTAGAACGAAACGCACTAAAACCTCAACGTCCAGAACGTAATATCACCCTTATAATTGGTCGTTAACACATAAAATACTGAATTAAGTTTTTATATAAATAATCTCGGGGTGAATTTATTATTTCTTCCCACACACTTTTTTTCTCCGCTTAATTAATGCAATATTTTAGTAATCGTAATGTAATCATGATGGATGGGTGTGTTAATCTCGTACACTAAGCGAAACACGTCTGGAATATTACTTTGACGGATGTTTGTGAAGATAATTAACTTCTATTTTAAAGCTTTTGTTGTGTAACACATATCTTTAGAAATCATGATTAAATCTTGAATGAAATATTATTTTTGCAATAGTTATACAATGCCTAATTCTAGTGTTGGTTTGTTAGCGAGGCAAAAACACACTCTGTATCATTTAGTTATTAGAATTGTAAGACGGAATTTGTATTTGTATGTTAAAATCAATTTGGACTGTTAAAAACCCTCGATAATTGACCGTTTGATGCAATATATCTTCCATAGGCATCAAAACTCTAGCTTAGCTTGTAGGTTAGGTTAGTAATTATCTTCCATTCCGTTGGTGCTGTGGCACCTTGATTTCTTTTCTATTAATCCCGAGCCTCTGCAGACGTGGGATTGGTTTCTTCGTCTGGTGTGGTTTTGTAGGTGAGTTCTGGTTTTTGAAGCGTGGGTATGTGTTGAAGATATCAAGAGGGAGGAGGTAGTAGAGTAAAGGCGAAGTATCTTTTTTTTTCTGGCTGTTTAATGTGAGTAATGCTGTTTGATTGGCGCGCGGCGTAGAATTATTCTTTTTTTCTCTATTTTTATTTTTTAATATTAAGAGATAGGGATGGGATATACTAAGTAGTTGGGGATAAGGGCGCGTTTCCGAGCTTCGGGGCGGAGGTAATCTCCAGACTGGCTTCGGCAGACATGGGTGGTGATAACAGGGTAAAGAAGCTTTATTTGGGAGTAACAACTTACTTACTCCCAAATAAAGCTTCCTTACCCTGCCATCACCACTATGCCATAAGGGATAGAGTTGTGGCGTACCCTCGAGGAATGTACAGGCGAGAGCGCGGCAAACAAGGAGCTCCAGGCATCAGGGAGGCAGACGAAAAAAACATGGAAACCAAAAATAAATAATTAAGACATATAGAGATTTTTGGCATGTAAAACGTTAGTTTACATTCTTTGCATTAGAATAAAGAAGTAATCTCTATTTTTACAATTTCCTGAGTAATTAATAATTAAACCAGCATCGGTAAATGAGTAGAGGTTTGTCGAGGCAACACAAATCCTACATTGGTGACCCCGAGAATCCTACATTGGTGACCCCTGAACACGCTGCTGTAGTAAGCAACCCGGCAGGATAAGTGCCGACGATATCTACAATCCTTCATTCCTGTACTCGTCCAGATAACACGAAAGCCACGAAACATTCCTCGAAGGTGACGCTACATTAACCTTTCTTCACATTAGAAAATCCTCACTTTCTCCTTACATTTTCTTCCTTCTTGATTTTCTTTCTTCTAATTTCTTTTCCTAATTTCAAACGGTATGAAAGATCAAAGTACCTCTGAGGAAACAATCGGTAATATTAAATGTGTGCTTCCACCATTTTGGCGTGTTGACCCCTTTATTTGGTTTATCCAAATAGAGGCGGAATTTTTAAATTCACGCGTAACCAGCTCTGTTGTCGCTTCCTTACCTCCAGATATCGCAATGGACGTAAGGGATTTATTAATGGATCCACCCGCCATCGATCCTTATGAAATACTAAAAAATGAGATTATTAAACGGACAATGATTTCTGAAAAGAAACGTTTACAAAAACTCTTATCGAAACAGGTACTCGGAGATCAAATTCCTTCTCAACTCCTACGTAAATTACAGCAACTTTTGGGGAGTACCTCAATCGATGAGAACTTACTACGCGAAATTTTCTTCCAACGTCTTCCCGCTGATGTGCAAAAGATCCTAGTTGCATCACGTGGTACGTCATTAGCAGATCTTGCAGAAATAGCAGATCGCGTGATGGAAATCTCAGCACCTATGTCCATCAGTGCTACTGGCATTTCCAAACAGGTTTCGAATAACACGAAATTTAGCAATTTCGAAGCAACGGTGCAAAGTTTACAGAATCAAATTTCGGAATTAACTCAAAATTTAACCACCTTAATTACCTCTATTTTGCAACAATCTAAAAACAAATATCCAAGTCGAAACCGTTCTTCTTCCAGGTCTCGTTCTGTACAACATGATGACCCAAACCACAAATTGTGCTGGTATCACTATAATTTTAAAGACGATGCACGAAAATCCACCAAACCTTGCGATTGGGGAAACGACTCAGTTCCGTTCATCCGTCAGGTCGACTATTTTTTATCCGCCCAGGTCAGCATTTTGGCGGTGAATCAACTCTATGCCAATACTCACCCCCCTAAAAAATTTACATTGCAAACCGTAAGTGGAAATTTAATTTCAACTTTCGGATTATCTAAAGTAACAGTTAACATCGGCTTAGATGTAACATTTCAGTGGCATTTCATACTTGCACGCGTAAACCACTCGATTCTTGGTGCAGATTTTCTCCGGCATTTCAACATAATTGTTGATATTGCCAATAATCGATTAATGAGGAAACCGTCCAGTCTGATGCAACAGCCGATCATAAATTCATTATCCAATCATCATCCAACATATTCCAAATTACTCAATCAATTTCCCGATCTCACCACTTCTTTTGACCTCACTAACCCAATTAAACATCAAGTGCAACATGGCATCGAAACTTCCGGCCTACCTGTTTTCAGCAAACCAAGGCGTTTACCGCCACACAAATTCAAAATTGCCAAACAAGAATTCGATAGCTTGTTAAAACTTGGTTTTGTTCGACCCTCATCAAGCCCATGGGCATCACCGCTGCACTTGGTATCGAAATCCGATGGTTCTTGACGACCGTGTGGAGACTAACAAGGTTACAATTCCTGACCAATACCCTCTGCCCATATTGCATGATTTTACGTATAGCTGTTTTGGTTGCAAAGTCTTTTCTAAAATCGATTTGATTAAAGCTTATCATCAAATTTCAATTCACCCTAATGATATACCGAAGACTGCAATCACAACACCATTTTTTAACGGTTTATGGACTCGGTTCTTCGCGAGCTACCATTTTGTTTCGTATATTTGGATGACATTTTAGTCTTCAGTAAAGACGAACATGAGCACGTATATACAACACCTCCGACAAATTTTTCAACGATTAACAACTTTTGGAATCAAAATTAATAACGACAAATGTATTTTCGGCGAAACAAAATTAGATTTCTTAGGTCATAGCATTAACAGTTCAGGCATCAAACCATTACAAATTAAGGTTGATGCAATCATGTCTTTTCCACAACCATCTGACCAGAAATCACTTCAACGTTTCCTTGGCATGGTAAACTTCTACCAAAGATTTATAAAATCATGCTCAAGAATACTTGCACCGCTCAACCAACTTGCATCTCAAACTCCACGCAACAAACCCCTGGTATGGTCACAACCTGCACTACAAGCATTTACGGCAGTCAAGGCTGCACTAGCCGACTGTGCTAGGCTTAGCCTACCAGACCTAAATGCAGAATTAAGCATTATGGTAGACGCATCTGATTCCGCTGCTGGCGCGGTCTTGCAGCAGAAGGAAAATCTGGCGTTCTTCGACCGCTAGCTTTCTATTCTAAATCATTTTCAATAACTGAACGCAAATACAGTACATTTGGTCGTGAATTTTATCATTTTTACAGACCATAAACCATTGAATGCTGCCATAAATTCAACTTCAGATCGTTATTCAGGACGTGAGCACAGACATTTAACTTTTATCGCGCAATACACTACTGACGTTAGGTTTGTTTCCGGTAAAGAAAACGACGTCGCGGATACGTTATCGCGTGTCGAAATTAATATTTTAGAATTACCGGACCTAGCTAAATTTAAGTCAGAAGACAATAAGCTTAAATTTTTGTTAACAAACGGCACAACTTCACTGAAACTGGAGCAGTTCACTCCTCCTGGCACTAGCACACCCATTTACGTTGACATTGTTTCGAAACGACCTTATGTTCCCGGAGAATTACGACTTAACATTTTGCAGCCACTCCACGGGTTAACTCATCCTGGCGCTATGTATGGCCGCGGATGAACCACCACATCACACATTTTGTCAAATCCTGTTTGCAGTGCCAGAAAGTCAAAATTTTCCGTCACACAGTATCCCCGATTGCTAAGTTTCCTGATCCGGACGACCGATTCACTGACATCCACATCGACATTATCGGCCCTTTGCCAGTTTGTCACACATACAGATATCTTTTAGTCTGCATCGATCGATTCACGCGTTGGCCTGAAGTCCAACCACTTGTCGAAATTACTGCAGACTCTGTTTCTCAAGCTTTTTTAAATTGTTGGATCTCACGCTTCGGAATACCAACTACGGTTCTCACTGACCGTGGACGTCAATTTCAATCTCACGTTTGGAAACATTTTTGCAAAATTTTTGGCATTACACACAAATCCACAACCGCCTATCGTCCGCAATGTAACGGTTTAGTAGAGCGGCTCAATAAACAAATTAAAGACACGATCCGAATGAGTAACGATCCAAAGAACTGGATGTCACAACTACCTTTAATTTTATTAGGTTTACGCACTATTTTTAAAACTTCACTTTCGGCCACAACAGCCGAATACGTTTATGGTAAAACATTACGATTTCCTGTTTCCAAGTTCAATTTCCGGTTATCTTCCTTCAGGCTCAAAATTTATTGATGACTTACGAGTCAACATGCAGATACTACGACCTGCATTAAGCCGCCCAGCCTCTCGCAAAAGTTTTGTGCACCCCGATTTAAGTAATTGCACACACGTTTTCATTAGGAAGGATTGTATTAAGCATCCTCTTCAACCCGCGCATGACGGACCGTTTCAAATTTTAAAGCGACAATCAAAATTTTTTACGATTTCTGTTAACGGAAAAATCACAAATGTTACCGTTGACCGATTAAAGCCTAGCTTCCAACCAACATTTTCTGTTGCTTCATCTTCAAATTCTTTACACTTTTCTCCGTTCCTTACTATACCTCTTCGGTCTATTCTTAAACGTCATGGATCTGTAACCAAAAAAAACAACTCCTACTAGAGGGGTTTCCTTCTCTATTCCCCTTTCCTAGTTTTCTCTTTTACTAACTTTTTCTAAGGGGGTGGGGGGTAGTGTGGCGTACCCTCGAGGAATGTACAGGCGAGAGCGCGGCAAACAGGAGCTCCAGACATCAAAAATAAATAATTAAGACATATAGAGATTTTTGGCATGTAAAACGTTAGTTTACATTCTTTGCATTAGAATAAAGAAATAATCTCTATTTTTACAATTTCCTGAGTAATTAATAATTAAACCTGCATCGGTAAATGAGTAGAGGTTTGTCGAGGCAACACAAATTCTACAGTCATATTTAATGTAAATACAATTTTCAAAATGTCAAAAATACCAATGGCTAGGCTAAGAAAAAGGCATATTCTTTGAGAAGGCTATTAAGGGCTTGATCAATAAGGTATATTCTTTAAGAGGGCTATTAAGGGCTTTATCAATAAGGTATATTCTTTAAGAAGACTATTAAGAGCTTCCTAAACAAGCCATTTTCATCTCCTGTTTTATATGAAGAATAAAACATAAGAATCAAAAATTGCATGGAAGGTCAAGATCATCATCATTACTCTCTAATTATGTAACTTTCTTAAATCTTACAATGATTATCAAGATAATATGCGGATTTAGTTAATTTGTCTAATTAAAAAATGATGAGATCCCAATTATTCAATAATGCAGAGCAAGTATCAAATTGAATGTTTATGCTGAATACATCTTGCTCTCTGACATGGGAGCTGTTAAGTCCCTCCGTGATTTATTTACGAGGCCCATTGATATGTAATGTGTTGAAAACGGGGGCGTTCATTTATTAATTTGGCCGTTAGCGGACTCGTTTATTTATGAGGCGGACAGAATCCGGAGATTGAACGATCTGACCCTAATTAGGGATCAATATTACACCCATCAAAGATTCATCCGGTTATTATTTGCGCGGCAGACGCGTCTCAGATAAATAGTTAAAGTGCGCCCAATTATGTGATCAACGGGGTGAATCGGCTTCAAACTCCGCTCGGAGATCTTTTCGTGAATGGCGTTAAACCGACATTAAATATCGTGGGCGGATAGCGTGGTCCATCAGGTTTAGCGAGTTAGTTGCAGATAACTAATAGTTTGGCCGAGCCATTGGAGGAAATTCATGGGCGAAGTTAGTAATCGGCACGCGACAGTTCATCCGGCATTCCAGGGGAAGTTATCTAAATTGGAATTTTTGGTTTTGCTGAAAAACTACGGAAGTGTTTTGCGAAATTTTTGCTGCGCAGGAAATAAAGGCTTCGAAAGGAGGATCGGGTGTTTGCGTGTGAATTCTTGAGCAAACAGAAATGTTTGAATTATTGAGCGTGTGAATAAATAGGGAGCGTTCCGTTAGTAATTCGTCGATTCAGTAGCACTGATCGTGCAATAAAGCTGCAAACAGCATAATACATGTTTGCGAAAAACAATGATATGTGATAATATAGTCCCTTTACACATAGTTAGCCGGGTAACCACAACACGGATATTTCTATTGGTGTGGTCACGCAACCCCTGGTGTGTACTCATCCTTCGGGAGCGCCACTGCCGACAGAAACTCCATCCCCCATTGCACGCACACCTATGCACGTACACAAAGTGCGTGCACGTATAAATTAAACGTATTACCTTTCATATTTTTATCACCTGTAATCTCTACGCAATGCGCCATATTTTTCATTTTTATTCATTCGCTACTTCACGTGTTTTACATACGGCACAGATAACGAATTATTAATACGTATTAATTAATAAAATCCTATCCGGGGGGAAAATAGAGTTATCATCATAATACTTCCCACGGAAACTATTTCAACATATTTCTTGCTCCATTATTTAAAAGGGGGGGATTAAAACACACCGGCGGAATCAGATTAATACGCACGCAATTGCGCCCCGTTTCACCGCGATTATTATTTATACACCTCTAACCGTTGTTCCCTCTTTAGTTCCTCGTAAAAATTGTTTATGAACGACAACACTCACATTTTGGAATTTATAAGATAATAAACTTTACGTTCCAAAAGGGTATCCACCTACAATATTCAACGAGTAATTATCAAAAAAGCAACATTCATAAAACAAAGAGTTGCCATGAACAAAACAAGAAATCTTACGATCTCCAGTTTTACATAGAAGGATTTAGTATATTCTGATGTTTGAAGTCCTTGGTCAGCCTCTGAATTTGTCAGCAATTTTGTATTAGTTTATTTAATTAATTTCTCGTTATAAGTATAAAATAACATATCCATAGTACGTGGAGTATCTCGAGTGTCTCTTAAGCCAAGACGGAATCCTCTAAGTATTGCATTTGTTTAGGACTTCCTCCTGAGGCTAAGAAGCCGTCCTTTCCGAGACCCTCTTAGCATTTGATTGATTTTTTTAAAGCTCACTTTAAACGAAATGCTCAGTCTCGGGGAAGGAGTGATCGATCCGGTGGACAAACTCGCCGAAATAAAATTAACCGTCTGTTTCTTTCGATTTAATATTAATAGAGCTGATGAATATTAGATGCGGCCTTAAAAAAAATGGGAAGGTAACTCCCGTGTAATGCAGAGGGCGCTTTAGTTAAGCCAAATTAGACATTAGCCAAAATCTGCTTCTGGTTGGATGGGAACGGCTCATTGTTGTGCAACACTTGTCTAGGCGATGAAATTACGCATCTTCATTTCGGACTGGAGACCATAATTCAGTCACGGGTATTTGGAGGTGAATGGGATCGAAACGGGCGATTATCATAAACTACCGGATCGCATTGCCGTCCTCTCGAAGGTTTCGGATTAGACGATAAATCAATGTGTTATCACTGCGGTATTAAATAAATGCCAATTATTTTTATACACACCTTCAAAGCTTATTACATTATTACAATCAAGCGCCGCAAATTTATATAGCTTAATTAATGGCGCTTCAGTTTGTCTAGGGTGGTTATCAGAAGTAAGATTAGTAACGTATGCAAATAAGTAAACCTTGGCCTGTACTACACGCGATTAATTAGTTACGCAAAACAAAAAAAGCTGCTAATACGCGTAAAACGCGTTGTACGCATGAAATACACGTGCGTAAACTTCGCTTTAACCTCTAAAAAAAGAAAAAGTCTCGTACAATATTAGGTTGTATGAATTTCTTCATTTAGACACTTTAAACGAAATTCTTAAGTTGATAAAAATATTAATCGTTTTCAGTTAACAACAATCACTGACAGGTTTAGATCTATTTAGGATCTCATCAGCGTAGCCCTGTTGGCAGGTCCGTTTATCTCATAGGAATTTAGTGCAGCGTTTAGACAATAGATGGCGTCTTTTTGGTAATATCTTAGTTGATAAAAATAGTTTTAGCAAATATTTTCTACAATACTTTTTTATCATTAACACTGCAGTCTGGTTTAGTGTTATTAATGGATTTTAATTTAAAGAATCTACTGTTATTATAACATTTTTTTGAAGTACTTAATTTATCTAGAAAAGGGTGATGACTTTTAATATTACTTTTTACCATTTGACTTTGATTGATAGTTCAAAAAAAAGTTTAAAACAATTCAGTTTTTTTTCAGCAAAACTTAATTTTCACCATTTGACTTTGATAGATAAATTCAGTTTATCTTCAGCATAACTTAATTGATATCGCCTCAGCAGGAGAATTACAAAGGCTAAATAACTATAAAAAGCTGATTTAAGAAGTAGTGTTTAGTGTTCTAAGGACTTGCCGTTTTAAGTTTGTAGGAACTCTTTAATTCCAAGGTAATCAAGTTTTCCTCCTTAGATTACCAATCTTTGATCAACAATTTTTTGGTCATTTTAGAAATATGAAGAATATTTTTAATCAAATTTCCGTCCTTAGAATACCAATTCTTGATAAACAATTTTTTGGCCATTTTAGAAATATGAAGAATATTTTTCGAATTAGTAAAGTGAATTTCGTGCTTATTGTCTATCGTATACCGAAGTACCGTTTTTTAATTATTTCAGAAATATAATGATGCAATTAAGCGTTATCGCTTTTTGCGAAATTTGGGCGAAACATAGGGCACAAACGGAATTTAAAGAAATCTACAAAATTGCTGACAAATTCAGAGGCTGGACAAATATCAGAATATACTAAATTCTGTGCCCTTATAAATAAATTTAAGTCATCTTTAGTAAAAATCTAAAGAATTGCTGATCAGTGATCATTAGAAGTTGGCCAAGGACTTCAAATAAATTTATTGCCCTTTAACTCATCTCCAATGAAGAAAAAATCTAATCGTCCATTTAATGGTGGTCGTTATCCCAAGGTTTTGATTAATCTTTGAAACCCTTATGCCATGGTCAACAAAATCGACGATGGTCGACAGAATTTAAACAAATCTACAGAATTTTTAACAAATTCAGAGGAAGGACTTCAAATATCAGAATATAGTAAATTCTGTACGCTTATAAATAACTTTAATATATCTTCAGCAAAAATCTATATAATTGCTAATCAATTTAGAAGCTGGCAAAGAACTTTCAACAAATTGATTGCCCTTATAAATAAATTTAACTCATTTCTAACGAAGGAAAAATTCTAATTGTCCATTGACTAGTGGCCGTTATGCAATGGTTTTGATTGATCCTTAAAACCTTTATGCCATGGGCAAAAAATTCGATGATAGTACTTAGGACCCAGAGAGAATTAAAAATAAGAAACTACAGAATTGCTGACCAATTTAGAAGCTGATCAAGAACATTAGAATATACTAAATTATCTGCCCTCATAAATAATTCTAAGTCATCTTCAGCAAAAATCTATAGAATTGCTAATCAATTTAGAGGTTGGCCAAGGATTTTAAACAAATTTATTGCCCTTATAAATAAATTTAATTCACTTCTAACGAAGGAAAGATTCTAATCGTACATTGACTAGTGGCCGCTATGCCAAGGTTTTGATTAATTCTTGAAACCTTTGTACCATGGGCAAAAAATTCGATGATGTTACTTAGGACCCAGACAGAATTAAAAAAAAACTACAGAATTGCTGACCAGTCTAGAGGCTGACGAAGGACTTCAAACATCAGAATAAACTAAATTCTCCGCCCTCATAAATAATTCTAAGTCATCTGCAGCAAAGATCAATAGAATTGCTAATCAATTTAGAAGTTGGCCAAGGACTCTAAACAAAATTATTGCTCTTATAAATAAATTTAATTCACTTCTAATGAAGGAAAAATTCTAATCGTACATTGACTAGTAGCCGCTATTCTAAGGTTTTGATTAATCCTTGAAACCTTTAGAATTTAAAAAAAAAACTACAGAATTTCTGACCAGTTTAGAGGCTGACGACTTCAAACATCAGAATATACTAAATTATCTCCCCTCATAAATAATTCAACAACATCTGTAGAATTGCTAATCAATTTAGAAGTTGGCCAAGGACTCTAAACAAATTTATTACCCTTATAAATAAATTTAATTCACTTCTTTCACTTGTAACAAAGGCAAAATTCTAATCATTCATTGACTAGTGGTCGTTAGGCTAAGGTTTTGATTAATCTTTGAAACCTTTATGCCATGGGCAAAAAATTCGATGATGGTACTTAGGACCCAGATAGAATTTAAAAAAAAAACTACAGAATTCCTGACCAGTTTAAAGGCTGACCAAGGATTTCAAACATAAGAATAAACCAAATCATGTGCCTTTGTAAATAACTCTAAGTCATCTTCAGCAAAAATTTATAGAATTGCTAATAAGTTTAGAAGCTGACCAAGGACTTTAAACAAATTTATTGCCAATATAAATAAGACTCAATGAAGAAAAAAATCTAATCGTCCATTTATTGGTGGCCATTATGCCAAAGTTCTGATCCTTCAAAATTTTATGTCATGGGCAAAAAATTCGATTCGATGATGGTATCTAGGTATCTGCAGAATTGCTGACGAGTTTAGAAGCTCACCAAGAACTTCAAAAATCAGAATATACTAAAAGTCTGTGCCCTTATAAATAACTGTAAGTCATCTTCAACAAAAATCTATAGAATTGCTAATTAGTTTAGAAGTTGGCCAAGGACTTTTAAACAAATGTACTGCCCTTATAATTAAATTTAACTCATTTCTAACGAAGGAAAAATTCTAATCGTCCATTGACTAGTAGTCATTACGCCAAGGTTTTGATTAGACCTTAAAAACTTTATGTCATGGGCAAAAAATTCGATGATGGTATCTAGGACACAGATATAATTTAAAAAAATCTACAAAATTGCTGATGAGTTTAGAGGCTGAAGGACAAACATCAGAATATTCTAAATTCTGTATCCTTCAAAATAACTATAAGTAATTTCAGCAAAATTCTATAGAATTGCTAATAAGTTTAGAAGCTGACCAAGGACTTTAAACAAAGTTATTGTCCATATAAATAAGTTTAACTCAATGAAGGAAACAATCTAATCGTCCATTTATCGATGGCCGTTATGCCAAAGTTTTGATTAATCCTTGAAACCTTTATACCTTGGGCAAAAAAATTGACGATGGAACCTAAGACACAGACAGAATTTAAAAACATTTTTGACAAATTTAGAGGCTAACCAAGAACTTGAAACATCAGAATATACTAAATTATGTGCCCTTATAAATAACTCAAAGTCATCTTCAACAAAAATGTATAGAATTGCTAATAAGTTTACAATTTGGCCAAAGACTAAAAAAACTATTGCCCTTATAAATAAGTTTACCTCATCTCTAACGAAAAAAAAATTAAATTGACTAGTGGTCATTATGCCAAAGTTTTGATTAACCATTGAAAACTTTGTATCATGGGCAAAAAATTAAACGACAGTAATTAGGACACAGACAGAATTTTTAAAAATCTACAAAATTGCTGACAAATTCAGAGGCTGACCAAGGACGTCAAACGTCAGAAGATACTAAATTCTGTTGCAAATAACTTTAAGTCATCTTCAGCAAAAATATATAAAATTGCTAATAAGTTTAGAAGTTGGCCAAGGACTAAACAAATTTATTGCCTTTATAAATAAGTTTAACTTGAATCCAACAAAAAAGAAATTAAATCGACTAGTGGCCATTATGTCAAGGTTTTGATTAACCCTTAAAACCCTTATGTTATGGGCAAACATTTCGATGATAGTAGTGAAGACACTAACAGAATTTAAAAAAAACTACAGAATTGATGGCAAGTTTAAAGGCTGACCACAGACTTTAAACATTAGTATAAATCAAATTCTGTCTCCTTATCAATAACTTTAAGTCTCTATTAAACCAACAAAAGATTTATTATTGGCGGTTATGCTATGGTTTTGATTAATCCCTAAAACCTTTGCAACATAGAATATTTGGACGAAAAGAATCGACGACGATACATAAGGCACATATTACTGGCAAATTCAGAGGCTGGCCAAAGATTTCCAAAATCAGAAAATACCAAATTGTGTACCCTTATGAATAAGCTATCACCAGCGAAGGAACACATTATATCATTAAGTCTTTATTAAAAAAGAGAACATTCATTAGTTGTGGTTATGACAAGGTTTTGATTAATCCTTGAAACCGACGTCGATACATAAGGCACAGATTACTGGTAAGTTCAGAGTCTGGCCAAAGACTTCAAACATCTGAAAATACCAAATTGTGTACCCTTATAAACAAGCTATCACCAGCGAAGGAACAAATCCTATCATTTAAGTCTTTATTGAAAAAAGAGAACATTAATTAGCTGTGGTTATGCCAAGGTTTTTATTAATCCTTGCAACCTTTTAAGGTTTGGTATATTTGGTCGAAAAATTTAACGATGATAAATAGGACACAGAATTCAAAAAATCCACAGGTTTAGGAAGTTTAAAGGCAGACCAAGAACAAAGTGGCTGGCAGTTCACCCAACAAGTGCTCGCCAAGAAAGGTGAAGAAACGAATTAGACTCTTAGACCGAACTTTTGACAGCTTACGTCCAATACGCTCCAAAAAAGACCAAGAACATAAAACATGAGAATATAAAAAAATTTCTTTGCCCTTATGAATAAACAGAATATTAATTATTGTTCGTTATGTAAAGGTTTTGATTAATTTTTGAAACCTGCAAAACATTACGAATTTGCTTAGAAAGTCATATCTAGACCTGATATTGAAAGATCCAAGCTCTCCCTAACTGCCAAGACGAGAACGTACTAATCAATAAAGGCATCACATCTAAAATTGATATAACAACACACTTTTACACCTAACGTTCACCTAGTAAAAATTGATTGACTCATTTAAGATGAGTAAAGATTTAGAAGATAAGAAACGCGAGGATTCAAATCTGCAGAATTCCCGATGCCCAAGAGGATATTTGCTCACTCAGCATAAGATTAGTAAATATTTAGAAGATAAGAAACGTGAGGATTTAAGTTTAGTAAAGGTTTAGAAGATAAAAACATGAGGATTCAAATCTGCAGAATTCCGGATGCACAAGAGGATATTTGCTCCCTCAGTATAAGATTAGTTAAGGTTTAGAAGGTAAGAAACGCGAGAATTAAAAGCTGCAGAATTTCGGATGCCCAAGAAAATATTTGTTCCCTCAGCATAAGATTAGTAGATTTAAAAGATAAAAACCTGAGGATTAAAATCTGCAGAATTACTGATGCGCAAGAGAATATTTGCTCCCTTAGCATAAGATTAGTGAAGATTTAGAAGATAAGAAACGTGAGGATTAAAATCTGCACAATTACTGATGCGCAAGAGAATATTTGCTACCTCAGCATCATTGAAGAGTAAGAGTTTGAGTGGAAGAACACGATTTGTAATTGTGAACTCCGCCCGTGCTTCTTTCGCCCAAAATTTGACGTATGTTTTTCGATTTTTTTTATTGATTTGTAATACTTGTAATTTTTAAGAAAGAGGACCAAAGATTAATAAATAAATAAATAAAGGTTTATATTCAGATTTAATTTTTATCATTTTTTAACCAAAGGATCTTAAGATGAGTAAAGATTTAGAAGATAAGAAACGTAAGGATTTTGATTGAATGGTTATCTAAAACCTGCAGAATTATGGCGGATCTCTATAGAGGTTTATTAAGACTTAGAAGATAAGAAACATAAGGATTTAAATCTCCAGCCTACTGGTAACCTGAAGTAACCTAAAGAATTATGGCGATTTTCTATGAAGCTTTTGTTCAGACCTTATATTTACAGTTTTTTTGTCTTTTATAACGAGCGAAGATTTAGATGCTAAGAAACGTGAGGATTGTGATTGGCTGGTTACTTAAAACCTATACAATTATAGCGAATCTCAATAGAGGTTTTGAAACATAAGGATTTAAATTGCCTGCCTACTAGTAACCTGAAGTAACCTAAAGAATTATGGCGATTTTCTATGAAACTTTTGTTCAGACCTTATATTTACAGTTTTTTGTCAAAGAAGCTCTATTCTTTTATGACGAGCGAAGATGTAGAAGTTAAGAAACGTGAGGATTTCGATTGGCTGGTTACTTAAAACCTATACAATTATATCGAATCTCAATAGAGGTTTTGAAACATAAGGATTTAAATTGCCTGCCTACTAGTAACCTGAAATAACCTAAGGAATTATGGCGATTTTCTATGAAGCTTTTGTTCAGACCTTATATTTACAGGTTTTTATCAAAGAAGCTCTATTTTTCTATAACGAACGAAGATTTAGAATATAAGAAACGTGGGGATTTTGATTGGCTGGTTACGAATCTCAATAGAGGTTTTGAAACATAAGGATTTAAATTGCCTGCCTACTAGTAACCTAAAGTAACCTAAATAATTATGGCGATTTTCTATGAAACTTTTGTTCAGACCTGATATTTGCAGTTTAATGTCAAAGAAGCTCAGTTCTTTTAAGATGAATGAAGATTTGAAAGCTAGAAACGTGAAGATTTTAATAGGCTGGTTACTTAAAACCTATACAATTATGGTGAATCTCAATAGAGCTTTATGTTCTGAATTATAGGTTAATTGACATAAAAATGTTTCACCGCGGATTAAGTGAGAATTTAATTCGCCGTTATGTTCTGAACTTAAATTTACATTTTATTTACAAAAGGATCTATGCAATTCTCAACTATTAAGCTAAGAATGTGCTAATCAAGGATTAAGTTGATATATACACATATCTAGACTTTATCACACCTATGAAGTACACATTGAAATACAGAAAGTTAAGAGAAAGGAATTACATCAAGGATAAAGTTGATATAGATATAGTGTAGATGCGTACACTTTACATACATGTGCTCTGATCTTGTTCGATGCTTGACAAATAGGTCAAATACTCTTTCAACTTCCCCGCAAGAAGCTGTTTACAACCTGGCATTACATTGGCGTATAATTGAAATTTCGTAAAAATTTCTAATGATATCATTAAGGGCGGAAACAAGGGACTCGGCAAACAAGAGAATTAAAGTTAAATTGAACCATTATAAATACGAAACGGGCCAATTAAGGAAAGTGATTTGCCGATTTGTAATTTCCACGTAAGTGCCATTTCTTGGCGTGTTCTGGCATAATTCATAATAAAGTGGGATCATTTTTCACCTCGATATAATTAAATGCGCGCGGACAGCGCAGCCTAATTAACTCCTTAACAATTGAGCGTAAACACTAAAATTAAAAATAGATGTTGATGGATGTGTGGAAGCGTTTCACTGATAGCAATTTATAACACTTTATTTATTTTTTTTTTCCTAACAAAACCCTCCCGAGTCACTCTAATTAAAAAACACGAAACGAACACGCTCAACCCCTACAGACGAGTGTGCAACAGTCGTTAGGTAATTAATTTACGAAACTAATTTCAAGTAACCTAATTTCGGTAAGTTCTGTTTTTAACTTTTATAATCTAAATGTAGATAATTGTAAATAATTAAAATAGTACTAATATAACATTATTGCTAAAATTTGTGATGTTTTTAGTTATGTAAAATATCCCTCGATTAATCGTTTGAAAAAATGCCATCGGTTCGAATCCCACAGGGACTAGTTTTTTTTTTTTTCAATTGTTCCGAATTTATACTCGTACTAACATCAAAATTCAAAATTGAAAATAATCACGCAATCAATATTACACACCGTGAATGAAACGTTTATTAGATAATTATTTCAAGCAATATTAAAAAATCTGTACATTATGTTAATGGCTTACGCTATATTATTTATAAACGTCCGCTTTTAATTATGCATGAGGGTCGTAAATAATTTAGAAAAATCAACGCCAGGAATTGTAACAACAACAACAACAAAAAATATAGATAACGACGTGATAAAAAAATCATTGGACAATTTACATTCAGAAAAGGGTAAAGGATGAATAAATAATGTGCCTTGGAAATGTTTGTCCTGTCATGTAGAAGAGAAAAAAAAATTGTTAAGGACAAGGCTGTCGTCTCGTTATCTCAATTCTTAAACAGCAAGGGATTCATCTTACGCATTATAAAAACTTATATTCAACATTAGTTTTTATATCGTTTCTTTATATCATTATTTAAAGGTTCATTTTACATTTAAAAAAATAATCTTTCTAACATATATTAATACTTGAATTAATGATGGTCCGGGATTCGAACCCCAGGACTCCAGAATTAGCTCAATTATGCTAACGTACGCGGAATCCCAGAATTGACTACTAGCCTAATTGTTATAATTACATTTCCTACTGATGTCGGAAGAGATTGATTGCCGTGGATCGATTCAACAAACACTCGACGCAACTTCTACAGGGGGCTCCGACACGAAATTCCAATCAGACACATTTTCGCGTCCCGAGGGCCATAACGAAACACTTGTTCATGTGCTCCAAACGGAGGTTAATTATTTGCAATTTTTTTTTTCGCCACCCACCATACGAATTTTAATTAATCTCCCTTTGTCTCGAAGGCCGTTGCATTTATTACAAGTTTATGTATCATCAAATTAATTAAAAAGGGAAACTGAGGCATCAAATTAAAAACAAGAGGGACATAATTAAAGAAACGACAAGCAATTTGTCGAGAGATTTCGAGGGCAGAAGGAAATGAGGAAGCGGTCAATAAATAACACTACTTCTACATTTAATTAACAAAAAAGAAACAATTTAGGCTTAATTATATATATATATATATATATATATATATATATATATATATATATATATATAAAGAATTTTTATATAAGACAAATTATAAAAAAGATCTAGGAAAAAAATACTATGAATTTTTTGCTCGTCCAATTTGTTAATTTAGGGATATATGTGAAAAAAATGTCAACGTGACATAATATATAAGTTTTCATTCTAAAAACAAATACAGCTGAAAGACATCTACTGGTAGTAGAGTCAAGAAAGCATCATCCGGCGAGAGTGGAAGATCACGTGGACGTGACCTTGAGCCTTTCCAGGTGAAGTCAAAATTTTTGTATACGTGTATAGAATTATTTGTAAGTTTCAAAACAGTTTTATTCACATTGGATAAATAAATAAATATCAAATATATAATATACGATATCACTGATAAAAATATATATCCGTTTCAAAATCTTTTGCGTGACTACCCTAGGAAAAGAAATTTCAACGCGAAGATTTTAATCGGAAACATTTACAAAATGCAAACATTTGTAATTTTCATCAATTAAAAATGGTCAAAGAATTTGATTTTCGAGGGAATTTCCTCATTCCATTTTTAGATTAATCAGATTTCAGATTTTGAAATTTGAAGCCTCGGAAGACTTTCTTCTTTAGTATATTTTTAGAATTATGAATGATGAATATTTTTCTCTCTTATCTCTCGGTGAAATAATAGATAAAGACCCTAGCAATTCTTCACCATTATTTCAAATTCTTTACAATTATAACAAATTTATATTTACAGCATGACAAATCAATTACAATAGTGGTTCCTATGGCCTCTACCGCATGACAAATTTCGACCGCCATTTTTCTCTGTCTCTCCACTCGTCCTCCTTTATGTTGTTTCTTCCTTTTTACTTTCCCTATATACGTAGTATATATAGGGGAAGTATTGTGATCGTGCGAAAAAATGTCTGTGGGTGCTGTATCTCAAAAGCGAATAATCCGATTGAGATGAAACTTTAAACTTAAGGTTTTATCGTTAAAAACTGGAACTGAAAAGCTTTTGGTAGACATTCATAAACCGGAAGTGGATGTTTACTCGAGGCGTTTTTTTGGTTTTTCTCAATATTTTTCTAAATTTGAAAAATATTACATAACTTATCAAATAAAGGTTCAAGGGAATGAGAAACTGAAGTTTTATTAAGACATGTTTTTCGTAAAATTATTAACTTGTGAGAAAAAAATGTAACATTAGAATTTTTCAGAAAAATTTTTCTTTAACGATTCTTGAAATTTCAGTAATTTCTCCCCCACACTTTCAGTTTTTATTGCAAGTTCCTTTCCAAACAATTTTCATCGAGAATTCTACAAATTTTTACAAAGCAAAGATTTTATTCAAGAGTTTCAAAATTTTTCAGAAAGTCATTATTTATATTTATTTATAGAAATTTCTTCGTGGTTTTTGTACAATATTTTGTTTAACTTTTTCTATAATTTTCTCAGATGATCCATAGATTTCATTTTAAATTTATAAAACTTTTTTGAGAATTCTAGAAGTCTACAGTAATTTAGTTTTCTTATCCAATAAATAAATAAATAGATATTTTCAGATTTTTAGCAAATATTTTATTTTATTTATTTATTTATTTAGTTATCTTCGGTCTTCTATCTTAAATAATACATTTAAAGAAATTATTAACACAAATTATAAAAAATATTTTATTCGAGAGTTCTAGATTTTTCAGAAAGTACTTTCAAGATTTTGTTTAGAGGATTCTGAAAGTTATTACAGTAATTACTTCTTCATATTTCCAGAATTTTTAGCAAAGGTCTTATTCGGGAGTTAGAAAGTTCGCTTTAATATTTATAGAATTTTCTTTGAGGCTGTTTCCAGTTATTTCTCTTCCAGACTTTAATATTGTCGTATAAATTGCAATGTTTTTTTCCAGAACTTTAGACATTTTTCGAGTGTTCAGAAATTTCCAGTAACTTTTATTCAGATTGGAGGCTATAGATTTTTCTAGAAAATCTGTTCCTAGAAATCTAGAATCTTTTTATTCACTTCTCTTCCAGATATCAAGATTTTTTCAAGCTGTCGTTCAAATTGCGGTGTTTTTAGAATTTCCAAAAAAAAAAATTTTATAAATTCAGAAAATTTCTAGTAAATTGCGAAGATTTAAATGAAGGCTTTTTTAGAAAATTTGTTTTTAAATACTAGACCATTTTTGAGAGAGAAATTTTTAGTAATTTCTTCTCTACATTTCAAGATTTTTTCAACTTATCTTCTAAATCGTAAAGATTTTCTTTGAGGCTCTAGAATTTCTACAATTTTCTTCTAGAAATCTAGATTATTTTCTCGAGAGTTCAGGAAATTTGTAGCAATTTATTCTCTAGAGTTCGAGATTTTTTTTGAAGTCATCTTTTAAATTGCAAAGATTTTCTTTGAATGCCTAGTATTTTCTAGAATTTTTTTCTAAAAGTTTATAGTTTAGAAAATGGCCAATAACTTCTTAACAAAAATTATTTTTTTCAGGCCCTAAATGTTTTTTAATTCGTCTGCTTTTCGAAAATTCAGGTAAATTTCAGTAATTGCTTCTCTAAAATTCAACATTTTGTTTCAACTAGAGGCTATAAACTTATTTAGAAAGTTCTAAATTGCAGAATTTTTCTTAAAGGGTCTAGATTTTTTTAGAAAATTTTCCCCTTGAAATCTTTTCTTATTTTAGAGAAAGTTTAAAGAATTTGCAGTAATTTCTCTTATGTTTATTCAACTGGTCTTCTAAATTTCTAGGAGGCTGTAGAATTTTTAGAAAATTTTAATTTAGAAATCTAGACTTTTTTTTCAAGGGTTCAAGAAATTTCCAGATTTCTCCTCCAGATTTCAAGGTTATCTTCTTATCTTCTAAATTACAAAAATTTTCTTGGAGGCTATAGAAAATTTGTTTGTAGAAATCTAGGTTTTTATTGAGGGTTCAGGAATTTTTCAGTAATTTCTCTTTTTTGAGGCCTTAGATTTTTGAGAATGTTCGTTCTAAAATCTAGATTCACTTTTTCAAGAATTCAAGAAATTCCTTCTATAGGTTTCAAGATTTTTTAATTCAACCCACTTTCTAAATTGTAAAGATTTTATTGGAAACTGTAAAATTAAAAAAAAAGATACGTTTAGAAATTTAAAATAATTCTAACCCACCCTAAAATCAGTAAAACATAAGCGAGGGTTTTAATTAAAAGTTGTAAAACGTAAATAAACATAATATTATTGCAAAATTTAATAGATTTATTCAAACAAATTTTGAAATTTAAGAAAAAGAAAGATATAACTTTTCAAACAAACAAAAAGTTAAAGTTTTATTGAAACATTTTTTTGTTCTTAATTCAATAATTTTGAATTTTTTTTCTTAATTTAAAAAATATAAAATCAAACTTTAAATTTTTTAAGCAGAAACTTTCTACATGTATTCTGAATATTTTTAGAAAGTTTCAAGTAGATGGCAACTGTTTTCATATATTTTTTCACATCATCAAAATTATGATTGCATTTTTTTAACGTCTCTTTAATTTGACGTGAAGTTATTTAAAAAAATCTAAAATCATACGTTTGAATTTTTTAAGCAGTAATATTCCTACATATAGTCTCAACTTATTTAGAAAGTTTCAAGTCGATAGCAATTGTTTTTATATTTTTTTCAGACTGTCAAATATATGATTGCAATTTTCTTAACGTCGCTTTTTATTGACGTAAAATTTGAAAAATCTAGAACCAAACTTTTGACTTTTTAAGCATCAACATTCCTACATGTATTTTGAATGTACTTAGAAAGTTTCAAGTCGGTAGCAATTGTTTTTATACTTTTTCAGGCCGTGAAAGTTACGATTGCAATTTTTCATCGTTTCTTTTATTTGACCTAAAATTTTTTAAAAATCTAAAATCAACTTTTGATTTTTCCATGCAGCAACATTTGTACATGTATTCTGAATATATTTATATTTTTTCAGACCATCAAAATTATGATTGTAATTTTCTAAACGTCTCTTTCATTTGACGTAAAAATAATGAAAAAACTAAAAAGAAACCTTTGATTTTTTAGGCAGCAACTTTTGTACATGTATTTTGTATATATTTAGATAGTTTCAAGTCGATAGCAATTGTTTATATATTTTTTTTTCAGACCGTCAAAATATAATTGAAATTTTGTTAACTGCTCTTTCATTTGACGTAAAATTATTAAAAAATCTAAAATCAAACTTTTGATTCTTTTAAGCAGCAACATTCCCAAATGTATTATGAATATATTCAGAAAGTTTCAAGTCGATGGCAATTTTTCTTATATTTTTTTAACACTGTCAAATATATGATTGCAATTTTCTTAAAGTCTTTTTAATTTGACGTAAAATGATTAAAAGATCTAAAAGCAAACTTTTGATTTTTTTAAGCAGCAACATTCCCACATATATTCTGAATATATTTAGAAAGTTTTAAGCCGATAGCAATTGTTTTTATAATTTTTTCATACAGCCCAAATGATAATTGCATTGAATTTCCACTTAAACTTGTTGATATATTTAATAAAAATAACTTTGAAGAGTTTTTCTTTTAATTATTGAAAAACTAATAATAAACTCTAGGAGCTAATAGAAATTTATATAAGAAGTGAATATAAATAATTTAAAATTGAGCAAATAATTAAGAATAACCTCATAGTTTTCGAGAAAAATATAGGGAAAGTATTATGATGGCCACATCACCATTTTTTTCCTTTCATTTTGTGGTATATATTCTAGTGCAATTTTTGGCCATTTTTCATTGCCCATTCTCTGCACGTGCATATAATTTGTCTAGATTCTACTTGATCTATACTGCTGAGCACTCTTACTGTTCAATCAATCAATCAATCCTTTATTTCTCGTAGCCACTATATACAAAAATATATTATAGAAGTAAAAACATGGTTTTTGAAGTGGATGAGAACGTCAAAATCTTCTCCTTATCTTTTCATTCTGGACAAACGATACGCCCTTCGTAAGTAGTCCATTTCTACCGTGTCTATATTTGTTTTGTCATTCTGATTTTAGTGTCTAATCTCAGACTTTTAGACCATAGCAGTGAGTTAAGAGTCTTTGTTGCGATTTTTTCCTACAGAGCTCTGTTTCGTATGTCTGTTGTCGAAATGCCTTCTTCAGTTATAATGCTTCCTAAGTTATATTCACTATTTGTTTTGAGTTATGTGAAGTAATAATCACTAATAAAACACGATTTGATTTCCTTTCTTCACTAATTTATTTTTACACGTTAAATGTACATTTCGAGCACCATGTGCTCATTTTCAATAAGTTAATTCGTAGTTTGTTCTTCTTATCTGTCCAAGTTGTAATTCTGGGCTGTGTCCCTTTTTTTCCTCCCACCTTTAGACATTCCGTTTAAAAATGATCTCGTTAAAAAACATGAGCCTAGGTAATTGTAAATGTTTTAATATTTTTAGATTTATTTGCTTAAACATGTTTAAACTTGAAATAGATGGAGATAATATGTTCTGTAATTTTTTAGTATACTTTGAGAAAAATCTTATATTCATCAACGACAAATCCTTAGATGTCAAACGTCTAAAACCTTGATACATATTTTTTTAGTGGTAGAAACATAGTAAGTGTTTTAGTCTAGTGTTTATCATGAATTACCATGTAGTTACGTTCGCAACTATTTTTATGAACAGATCTTGATTTACAAAATAATAACAACATGATAATCTAGTGATTCAAGGTGCCAACGACCTTGTATACGCCAAAACCGATCAAGTCAACCAATTAGAGTGCCATTTTAATCTCCACTTTAATTATGTAGTCAGTGCTTTCTACAAGACGTACCTTAAAAATAAGCTGGACCTGCCGCGAGCCTAACGAGCTAATTAAGTTGCTCAAAATACGCAAAGCTATTGATTTCAACGATATTTTCACTGCAATTGTAAAAAACCTCGCTCTCAGTGCTTTCGTTAAAAATAAAATCATGTCATCCGGGCACCTCCAAAGGGGTTAACCAGCTAGTTAAGTAGCTCAAAATTTTGACTGCAATTGTAAAAAATCTTGCTATTTAAGGATTGCAAATGCGTTTGGTAGGTTTTTTTTCAGGTTAGAAGCTAGTATTTTTAACGCAGGTAAATGATCTGTAATTTCATCGAGTGGAGCGGTACCAGCAGCTTGCACAACGTATTAGGCAAACTGATCAAAAATATTCTACCGCTTCATATTTCAATCTTAGCTACCATTCGTCTGAGTTTCCAACTAGAAAATATCTATGGTGCTGTATTGGCCAAAATGGCGATTTCTCAAGAGTAGTTTTAGTCGCTAGGAGTTCGATACTATCCTATGTGTCGCAAAGCTCCAGATTTTGACAGTATTTTCATTGCAATTGTGAAAAATCTCGATCTGTGAGCAATGCAAATGCGTTTGGAATATTTTCCTTCAGTTTAGAACTAGCATCCTTAACTCAGGTAAATGACTTATCCTAACACCAGCTTGCTCAGCGTATTAGACGAACTGATCAAAAAGATTCTACTGTGTTATTTGCAATCATTAAGTTTTTTTTTATTGATTATATCGTCGCTATTTACATCTGTACTCACTCAAGTCGCATCATTTTTTAGAATGAAACGTCTGAAAATGTACACACATTTTTATTAAAGGTGACAAGTTTTTAATCATCG
The DNA here is from genome assembly GCA_963969525.1 of Ontholestes murinus. Classification (NCBI taxonomy): domain Eukaryota; kingdom Metazoa; phylum Arthropoda; class Insecta; order Coleoptera; family Staphylinidae; genus Ontholestes; species Ontholestes murinus. The sequence continues at coordinate 10,815,740 of OZ018399.1, read as the reverse complement.
CTTGTATAACAGACGCATCCTGTGACAGTCCGTAGGTATCCGTGTATAGGAAATGGAATTCATGAATTCATAAATGATATAAATCTCCGGCGAAGGGTATGTAACGCAACATCTTGGAATATCTTAACATAAAACGATCATCGCGGTTGACAACCTAATAGAATCCATTCACAACAAATCTCCATAAACTCCTTTTGTGGCGGGATTCGGAATTTGCAATTTCTTCATCCATCATGCCGTCGCATTGTGCAGGAGTTAATTTAAGATTTTGATAATATTATTGCGCTTAATTTAGGGGATCGGCCCGGTTACTGAGGAGGTTATGTTAGGAGAGGAGGACTTTTCTGGAGATTAACTCCGTCTGGAACACTGTACAGATAAAGCGGGGGCGGGGAGGGAGCTGCTGGATTGTATCGTCAAGTGAGACCCCAACCCTGCGATGATGGTGTTAAATACCAGTAAAGATATTAGTGACCCTTCTGGGCTTGGGCTTATCCCTGCATGGACACTTCACGGAATCCCTCGACCATACACATACACACAGCAGAATTGATCACTTTGATCACGGGGGGATTAATTAAATTTCGTAGTCGGAAAAAAGTTAATCATTTACTAGAAGCCGGTACTAATCATTTACAGATCTTGTTTTGATAGCCGAAATGGTATCTTCGTAAATGCGCTTTACGTAGTATAAATAGATAGTTTTAGTCCATCTGGGCTATAGACCTGAGGTCTTTCTGCCCATAATTTACATATTAATACGTAAAAAATTATAATAAAGCCAATTTTTTCTTTTTGTAATTAATAATTCTAATAATACAAATTATGAAATAATAAAAAAAAACAACGGAATAATAGAATAAAATGATGGCCCGAAAGGAAAACTAGATATTTTCAGGAACGTAAAGTCGTCGCGTACGCTGTAAGAATTTGACATTAAAAGTTTAAAGTCCCGACACGTCTTCTCTAACAAAATGAAATTTACACTCAGTTTTATTTTTAATTTTTCCATCACGTTTTTCCGCATACATTCCGCGTGATAAGATAAGTTGCCAGAAAAATGCTATTATTTTAATAAAGAAAACGCGGACGAACTATTATCAAAAGTAAATACTACAATATGTTCTTTCTTTTTTTTATATTACTTGCTCGGAGGAGTACCCCGAGAAGAAAATTATGGCATTCTTTTTGTGTGTTTTATCATACCGAAAGTAATTTACTTTAAAACAACATTTTTATGGGTAGGAAATAAGCTCCCCTTTAAAAACAAAATATATCAAACGGCGCTTTCGTCGCGCGGAATTAAAATTTTACCCTTGTTAGGTTCAAATTAAAATTTTTCATAATTACTCCATACGTACCACAATAATTTCAACATATTTTTCATAATAATGCCGCCTGCGAAAAGCACAATTATTTTTCCTGTTTTCGTGACGCGCTCCTGAAAAGGGAAAACGCGATGCACATTCATATTTCGGAACGTTCGGGAACATTGTCTATTTGCATTTAAAATTAGACCGTTAGTTGCGTAACTAGTTAACAAACAAAAAGAACGGTTCGGTTCTTTTTTTTTTCCCGCCGGAGTTTCACGCGAATATTTGCATAACGCATTCGCATGGGTTTTAAAGTTTTATTACTGCGAATGCAGTCGTTACTTACGTTTTTCGTTGAAGAAAATAAGTCCATTTTTAACTTTTATTTTATTATCCACACTTGATAATAATCGTAAATACTTAAGTCAAATGCTTTGCAAAAAGTACTAGTTATACCAATTGTCATTGGAAGTTGACTTGTATCTCTTATACTTGAAGATCCTATTAGTAGCATGAAATCACCTTATAAAATGATTGTTAAAGACAAGATATTGGCACAAAAAAGTATGCAAAGAATTTTGAAAAGGAGGCCCCATTGAAAGAAAAAAGTTGCTACAGTCTATTTTATAAACTCAATATCTTAGTCTCGTGGTACATTTGACTATTTTTTATGCTGACGTTGGCATTTGGCTATCTGAAAAGTCTAAACCTCATAAAATATCACTACACCTTCTCTGATAAACTTAAATACTCTCGGCAATTTAGCTTCACGGTGAGAAGACCAGAAGACCAGAATTAATTTTACAAAATTATCATAAGATTGCAGCTCACCTAATCTGCTTCCTGTTATGAGGTTACTGCAGACATCTACGTTAACAAAACGTGACAACATGAGGAATAGTCAAATCATGTTGTCACGTTTTGTTAACGTAGATGTCTGCAGTAACCTCATAACAGGAAGCAGATTAGGTTAGCTGCAATCTTATGATAATTTTGTAAAATTAATTCTGGTCTTGCAGACTTTTGCAGATATCACGATCATCAAAATGCCACAGCTACGAAATACTTTTATCAAACGTTGCTTATCTGCCAACTTATCAAAGAGCCAATAGCCTCCTTAATGATGTTCATCTTTCTGATAAGCTCAAATGACTAGTTATCATATAAGATGATACAATAAACGCCTAAGAGCAATGATTTGCTAAAAGAATTTCAGAAATATCTCTTCCAGATATCCAGAATTTTCCAGTATTTGTATTGAAAATTTTTAGCATTATTTAGCAACCTCTTTTCCACAGTTCTATAATTTTAAAGCATTATTTTCTTCCTGATTATTCAATATCTCCTTCGTAAATGGCAACAAAGTCATTACAGGTAAAAACGAGATAATTTTGCAGAAGCTAAGATTTAATTGTACTTGCACCAAATATTGATAGAATATATTTATGATTTTGCAGAAGCTAAAATTTAATTGTGCTTGCACCAAATATTGATAGAATATATTTACCGTTCAAGGTTAATGAAAGGGTTGTATCGATGGAAATGGATGGGTGATATATGAAGTAGATACCCTGAGAAGTATACAAGTTGAAGCGGCCCAGAAATTATTTGGGCTAGAGGATCTTTTAAATTCTGACCTTCAGTGAAATTGATTAGGATAAAACGGATCGAATTTTAAACATTAACTAAAATTTTAGTTGATACTTTTGTTTCATGTTACGTCTTTGTGTTTACATTAGGTTCTAGAATTTTCTTCAAATGTAACTCAAGAATAAAAGCAGCGACAACAAATGACCAAAGAAGTCAGGCTGAAAGACCGCGAAGAAGACGAAGAAACAAAAACATTATTGTTATAATGTAAATACTAGCTTCAATAAAGATGTTTTCTCTATCTCTCTTCCTTCAAGAGTTCTAGATTTTTCTAGCAATAATTCTTCCAGTTTACATTACCTAAAATTTCAGTTGATATACTCATTCATGTTATATCCTTGCTTTTACGTTAGATTCTAGAATTTTCTTGAAAAGTTCTATAATTTATATATACAGGGTGTCCCGTTAATGCGGGGAAATGGCTAGACTATAGATTCCTGGGGTCAAAATATGACGATTTAACGCAACTTATCTATATCCAAAAATTTACGGTTAAGACAGATTTTGGCTTCAAAGTTTCAAAATTTTTTATTTCTTTTGTTTATAACAATTGAACGCTTTATTTGATTTGAATGAAACTTATTATTAATAAGTACCATAATATCATACATCATTTCAGTTATTGTTGGCATTAGTGATTGACAGGAAGTATAAAAAACAGTAGTACCACCACTTAAAAACTAAAATATTTTTTTATTGGTGCATCCAATAAAATCCAAAAAAATCCACTTGAAAGGGCATTAGATTTAAAAACTTTTTTGACTCTTACTAGTTTTTGATATCTTGTACGGTTTTTGCACAAAAAAATAAAATATGAATATAGTATACTCATTATGCACTCATTAATAAGTAAATAAACTTACTCTATTGAATAAAAATTAAATAATATCAATTAATAAAATAAATCAAAACAACATCTAACACTTTTCAAACAATTTTCTTTGCAAAATCCTAATACAAACAAGATATCTGTTTGTTCCAAATATGAATATTTATGAACTATAATAAAGTTAAAAATTAATTGTTAAAAGACACTAAATAATTATTATTATACATAATTTACATTTTTTGAACAAAGACGGCCACGAAAAACATTTTTTTTCGATTCGATGAAAAACTTGATTTTGTTTTTATTAGATAAAAAATATATATTTTATTTTTTTGTGGGAAAACCGTAAAAGATATCAAATTTTATTAAGAGACAAAAAGTTTTTAAATTAAATTTTCTTTCAAGTAGTATTTTTTTAGTTTTTTTTAGATCTACTAATAAAAAATATTTTAGTTTTTAATTGGTGGTACTACTGTTTCTTATACTTCTTGTTAACCAATAATAATCATAATAACTGAAATGGTGTAATATATTATGGTAGTTATTAAAAATAAATTTCATTGAAATCAAATAAAGCGTTCAATTGTTATAAACAAAAGAAATAAAAAATTTTGAAACTTTGAAGCCAAATTCCGTCTTAACCGTAAATTTTTGGATATAGATAAGTGGCGTTAAATCGTCATATTTTGACCTCAGGAATCTATGGTCTAGCCATTTCCCCGTATTAACGGGACACCCTCTATATAAACAATTTTCTAGCATTTTTAAAAATTTTCGATTATTTCTTGAAGTATCTTATCAGTATTTTCTTTTAGCGACAAGTTTTTTAACTTTGTTTTCTACTAAATTTCAAGAGGTTATAAAAAAAATTTCAGATATTTTATTAAAATTTTCCAGTAAATTCTATTACAGATTTCTGCAATTTTAAAGCATTCTTTTTTTTCAGATTACTAGAATAATCTTCGAGAAATAATTGTTCAAGATTTTTAGAACTTTCCAGCTAATTTTCTTCAATTTTTCGAAACTTTTCTTTTATTTCTTGAATTACCATATCGGACATTTCAAGGGTCCTAGAATTTTCCAACAGTTATGCTTCCTGGTTTCTAGATTTTGTAGAATTTGATTTTGACAAATTTTTGTTTTATATTTATTTATCTATTTATTGAATATAGATACAAACAGCCGGAAATTTCTGCTAAATTCCGAGAAGAAATCTTAGAAATTACTTTTTCTGTTTTTTTTTTAATTTTAGGAAAATTTTTGTTTCATATTAACGGGTTGAACAATTATGAGCGATTTCTAAAAAATTCAAAAAATTCAGAATTTTCCATATTTCTTTGATCTGAAACTTTCCTTCAAAATTTCTAGCATTTTCAAGCAGCTCCACTTCCAGAATTATAAAGAGTTTTGCCTAATTAATTGAATTTGCTTTGGGGGTTCTTAAAATGTTCGACAATAAATCTTCTGGATTTTTAGAATTTTCGTCTATATTTCAAAAATGTTTAACCATTTCTTAATTTATCTTATTTTCTGGGAAATTCTTTTTCAAAGTCAAGTTTGATAAAAAGGATATCTAAACATTTTTTAGCAATTTCTTTTCCAGGTACCCAGTTTTTTTTAAATCTTTTGTCCAAAAAAGTTTTTTAAATTTGTTTTCTGCTAAATTTCAAGAGGTTCTAAAAATTTCTCAAATATTCTATTAAAATTTTACAGTAAATTCTGCTACAGATTTCTACAATTTTAAAGCATTCTTTTCTTTCAGATTACTAGAATAATCTTCGAGAAATAATTGTTCAAGATTTTATAGAACTTTCCAGCTAATTTTCTTCAATTTTTCGAAACTTTTCTTTTATTTCTTGAATTACCATATCGGACATTTCTAGGATTTTTTTATCTTCGAGGGTCCTAGAATTTTCCAACAGTTATGCTTCCTGGTTTCTAGATTTTGTAGAATTTGATTTTTTTGATTTTGACAAATTTTTGTTTTATATTTATTTATCTATTTATTTAAATTGTTAATATCACTCTGTAATTTGCCCCAGTGGCTGTTGGGTTGATAAATAAATAAATTAATATAGATACAAACAGCCGGAAATTTCTGCCAAATTCCGAGAAGAAATCTTAGAAATTACTTTTTCAGATTTTTTTAGAGCATTTTTTTAAATTTTGGGCAAATTTTTGTTTCATATTAACGGGTTGAACAATTATGAGCGATTTCTGAAAAAATCAAAAATTCCTTTTCCAGACGTTCAGAATTTTCCATATTTCTTTGTTCTGAAACTTTCCTTCAAAATTTTTAGCATTTTTAAGCAGCTTCACTTCCAGAATTATAAAGAGTTTTGCCTAATTACTTGAATTTGCTTTGAGGGTTCTTAAAATGTTCGACAATAAATCTTCTGGATTTTTAGAATTTTCGTCTATATTTCAAAAATTTTGGACCATTTCTTAATTTATCTTATTGTCTAGGAAATTCTTTTTCAAAGTCAAGTTTGATAAAAAGGATTTCTAAACATTTTTTAGCAATTTCTTTTTTTAATCTTTTGTCCAAAAAAGTTTTTTAAATTTGTTTTCTACTAAATTTCAAGAGGTTCTAAAATTTTTTCAAATATTCCATTAAAATTTTACAGTAAATTCTGTTACAGATTTCTGCAATTTTAAAGCATTCTTTTCTTTCAGATTACTGGAATAATCTTCGAGGGCCTTGAAATAATTGTTCAAGATTTTTAGAACTTTCCAGCTAATTTTCTTCAATTTTTCGAAACTTTTCTTTTATTTCTTGAATTACCATATCGGACATTTCTAGGATTTTATTATCATCAAGGGTCCTAGAATTTTCCAACAATTATGTATTCTGGTTTCTAGATTTTGTAGAATTCCATTTTTTGATTTTGACAAATTTTTGTTTTATATTTATTTATCTATTTATTTTAATTGTTAATATCACTCTGTAATTTGCCCCAGTGGCTGTTGGGTTGATAAATAAATAAATAAATATAGATACAAACAGCCGGAAATTTCTGCCAAATTCCGAGAAGAAATCTTAGAAATTACTTTTTCAGATTTTTTTAGAGCATTTTTTTTTTAATTTTGGGCAAATTTTTGTTTCATATTAACGGGTTGAACAATTATGAGCGATTTCTAAAAAAAAACAAAAATTCCTTTTCCAGGTGTTCAGAATTTTCCATATTTCTTTGTTCTGAAACTTCCCTTCAAAATTTCTAGCATTTTTAAGCAGCTTCACTTCCAGAATTATACAGAGTTTTACCTAATTAATTGAATTTGCTTTGAGGGTTTTTAAAATGTTCGACAATAAATCTTCAGGATTTTTAGAATTTTGGTCTATATTTTAAAAATTTTGGACAATTTCTTAATTTATCTTATTTTCTAGGAAATTCTTTTTCAAAGTCAAGTTTGATAAAAAGGATTTCTAAACATTTTTTAGAAATTTCTTTTCCAGGCACCCAGTTTTTTTAAACTTCTGTTCAAAAATGTTTAGCATTTACAGCAAATTCTCGTCAAGATTTTTGGAATTTTCTATCATACTTTTCTTCCAGATGACTAGAATTTTCTTCGAAGGTCTTGAAATAATTGTTCAAGATTAGAATCTTAAATTTTTCGAAAATTTTCTTCAATTTCTTGAATTATCTAGAATTTTTGTAATCATAGAGTGTCCTAGAATTTTCCAACAATTATACTTCTAGATTTTTAACAAAATAAGTAAATAAATAAATAAATTAGAGTGTCCTAGAATTTTCCAACAATTATACTTCTAGATTTTTAACAAAATAAGTAAATAAATAAATAAATTTCTAGATATTGCGGAATTCCAATTTTTCAATTTTGACAAATTTTGTTTACATAAACGTACTTGATTTTCTGCCAAATTTCTTTTCCAGTGCTTTTAAAGCAGTTTTTTTTTTAATTTTGAGCAAATTTTTATTTAATATGAAGGGATTTTAGTGACTAACTGTGAATGATTTATAAAAAAATCAGAGATTTCCTTTCGAGATGTTCAGAATTTTACATATTTTTTTCTGAAACTTTTCTTCGAAATTTTTATTATTTTTTAGCAATTTCTTTTTCAATAAGTAATTGTGGAGGCTTTCACTTCGTGATACATTTTGAAAAATTCAAATTAAATAAACAATTAACTTTGTTGGTATCAATAATAAAAAGTGATACCAACAAAGTTAATTGTTTATTTAATTTGAATTTCTTTTTCATTTATAAAGTATTATTTTTGCCAGATTACTAGAATTTGCTTTTAAAGTTCTTTTTTAACAATAAATCTTCAAGCATTTAGAATTTTCGCGTATTTTTCAAAAAAATTTGACTATTTCTTGATTTAGTTTATTGAAATTTGCTAGAAATTTCTTTTTTAACGACAAGTTTGAAAAAAAACTTTTTAATTTTCTGCCAAATTTCAAGGAATTTCGAAACAATTTTTAGAAATTTCTTTTCCAGGTATGTAGTTTTTTTTTCTGAAACTTTCATTATTTTTGTTTTAGAATTTTCCACCCAGTCCTCTTCCAGAGAATTTCAAAGCATTCTTTTCTTCCAGATGCTTAGAATTTTCTTCGGGGATCTTGAAATAATTGTTCAAGATTTTTAGATTTCTCAAGCAAATTTTCTTCTGTGTGTTTTAATCTTTAATCAAGAATTTTCCAACGTTTATGCTTCAAGATTTCTAGATTTTTTAGAATTACATTTTTGGATTTTGACAAATTTTTCTAGATTAAAAAAAAAAAATTATTTTTAAATTTTGGGCAAATTTTTGTTTTATATTAACGGATTATATTGACTAACTGTGAAAGATTCAGAAACATTTATTTTATTTTTCTGAAACTCCTCTTCAAAATTGCTACCATTTTTAAGCAATTTCTCTTCAAGAATTATAAAGTATTATTTTTACCAGATAACTATTATTTTTTTTAATGTTCTTGAATTTTTCAAGAATACATCTTTCAGATTTTTAGAATAGAACGATTAGTTTGATAAAAACTTTTTCAATTTTCTGTCAAATTTCAAGAGATTTCTGAATAATTTTTAGAAATTTCTTATCAAGATATCCTCTTTTCTTAACAATTTCTCTTCAAGATTTTTAGAAGTTTGAAGATTTATCGGCAAATTTTTGTTTTCTATTAGCGGATTCGTTTGATCAACTGTGAAAGATTTCTAAAAAATCAGCAATTTCTTTTCCAAATGTTTCAAATTTTCAGGGCATTCCTATTATGAATACTATTGTAATTGTAAAAAATCTAAAGAAAATTTTTTTGGAAATATGTCTTTCAAAATCTTTCAGAATTTTCATCGAAAAAAATAAAGTTAAAGAAATTTGAATTCATTAAAGTTGTAAATTTTTGCATTTAGTAATTGTTTCCTTATGAAAATGAGAAACGGAAAATATTCTTTAAATTTCGAAATCTTTTCCTCGAAAATCAAATTGTTGGATAAATTTGAATTCATAATTCGCCGAGATATCTGAATTTCTTATTTTGATAAGGAAACTAGAAAATATTTTTGCATTTTGTAGTTTCCTTATCAAAAAGAGAAATTCAGATGTATCCAATCAAATCAATTTTCTAGCAAATTGCAAGAATTCTATTCTAGAGTTTTTAGAGTATTAATTTGTTTTTAATGTTCAGAAATTTTGCAAATTTTTGCAAATTTTTAAAAAAATCTTATTTTAAACTCTTCAAAATTTTTAGCATTTCTTAGCAATTTCTTTTAAAAATATTTGGAATTTGAAAGAATTCTTTTTTGAAGGATTACTTACATATACCTTAGTAAAATTGTATATAATGAAGTAATCGAAAATTCGATTGCTTCGCCATACATTAACATTAACTAAAATTTTGGTTGATATACTTTCGTTTCATGTTACTTCCTTGCCTTTATATTAGATTCTAGAATTTATTTCGAGAGTTCTTGAAAATTTCAGCAAATTTCTTCGCGATTATTAGAAATTTCTAAAATTTTCTATTTTAAAAAGAAAAATCCAGCACATTTCGCTTTATTTTATCGGAATTTTCTAGAAATTTATCTTTCAATGACATTTTAGATAACACATCATTTTCAGAAGTTTCTTTTCTAGATATACAAAATGTCACAGTATTTTTCTAAAACTTCCCCAAAAATTTTTGCATTTTCCAGTAACTTTTCATACAGTTTTCTAAAATTTTAAAGCATTTTATCTTCCTGATTATTAAATTCACTAAGGCGGCCAATGGATAGGAACAGATCCTTTTCAGGTACAAACACGATGATTTTGCACAAGCTAAGATTTCTTTTCTAGGTATACAAAATGTCACAGTATGTTTCTCAAACTTCCTCAAAAATTTCTTCTAAAAATTTTTGCATTTTCCAGCAACTTTTCATACAGTTTTCTAAAATTTTAGAGCATTTTATCTTCCTGATTTTTCAATTCACTAAGGCGACCAATGAATAGGAACAGATCCTTTTCAGGTGCAAACACGATGATTTTGCACAAGCTAATATTTCTTTTCTAGGTATACAAAATGTCACAGTATGTTTCTAAAACTTCCCCAAAAAGTTCTTCTAAAAATTTTTGCATTTTCCAGCAACTTTTCATACAGTTTTCTAAAATTTTAGAGCATTTTATCTTCCTGATTATTAAATTCACTAAGGCGGCCAATGGATAGGAACAGATCCTTTTCAGGTGCAAACACGATGATTTTGCACAAGCTAATATTTCTTTTCTAGGTAAACAAAATGTCATAGTATGTTTCTGAAACTTCCTCAAAAATTTCTTCTATAAATTTTTGCATTTTCCAGCAACTTTTCATACAGTTTTCTAAAATTTTAGAGCATTTTATCTTTCTGATTTTTCAATTCACTAAGGCGACCAATGAATAGGAACAGATCCTTTTCAGGTACAAACACGATGATTTTGCACAAGCTAATATTTCTTTTCTAGGTATACAAAATGTCACAGTATGTTTCTAAAACTTCCCCAAAAATTTCTTCTAAAAATTTTTGCATTTTCCAGCAACTTTTCATACAGTTTTCTAAAATTTTAGAGCATTTTATCTTCCTGATTTTTCAATTCACTAAGGCGACCAATGAATAGGAACAGATCCTTTTCAGGTGCAAACACGATGATTTTGCACAAGCTAATATTTCTTTTCTAGGTATACAAAATGTCACAGTATGTTTCTAAAACTTTCCCAAAAGTATCTTCTAAAAATTTTAGCATTTTCCAGCAACTTTTCATACAGTTTTCTAAAATTTTAAAGTATTTTATCTTCCTGATTATTAAATTCACTAAGGCGACCAATGGATAGAAACAGATCCTTCTCAGGTACAAACACAATGATTTTGCACAAGCTAATATTTCTTTTCTAGGTATACAAAATGTCACAGTATGTTTCTAAAACTTCCCCAAAAAGTTCTTCTAAAAATGTTTGCATTTTCCAGTAACTTTTCATACAGTTTTTTTAAAAATTTTAAAGCATTTTATCTTCCTGATTATTAAATTCACTAAGGCGACCAATGATTTTCAGGTACAAACATGATGATTTTGCACAAGCTAAGATTTCTAGAGATTTATTTGTACTTGCATCAAATATAGATAAAAAAATATTTACTGTTCAGGAGTAATGAAAGAGTTGTATCGATGGAAAAGGATATTTTATAGATTCAAAAATTGAGGATTTGGTTAATGAAAGTCAAGTAAATCATCTAAAGGTTAAAACTTTATAGAAAGAAGAAATTCAGGATTTTGTTAATGGGTATAATAACCAAATAAATTATGCTGATGTAAAGAAAGATAAATCCATTATATAATAAGGATATTGAGGATTTTGATAATGAATGCAGAAGCTAAATAAATAACTATGTAGCCTAGTTAGGAAGAAGATTAATTTTACTTAATAGTTCAATTGTCGGTCTATTCAATAAATTAGATGAATCAATACAATGTCCAGATAATAAATGTATTTCTATTATTTACTTAATAAAACATTTTGATCAAGAATTGAACAGAACAGTATACAAGGTCCTTTATAAAAGTAAAGCACATTTTCTGGGAAAAATATATTAATTGATCTCACCGCTACAATGTTTAAAATTTTTGGAGATACTGTTCTCTATAATCAATACACTTGCGAAAACGTATCACTTCTTGATGGGAATGTCTTAGGAACGTTGTAACAAGCTTTTGGATGTTTTGCACGGACTCTCAATGCGACCGACTGCAACCACATTTCTCTCTCGACCCGTTCTTCCCCATTGCGATTTATAATAAATTTACGCGCATTACTTTCATAATAGACCCTATATATGCCTTTAACGTTTGTTAAAATAATTTACTTTTATTTTTGCTGCAATTGTTTGTAAATGTTGTTTTATTTCTGAATGGAGATGTTCCTTCTCTCCCTACCTTAAGATTGATTATGTTTAGTTGTAAATAAGTGGGAGTAAAACTATTTTTATAGCTTCGCGTTCAATTAAAAAGATTGATTTTATTTTTATTCCCAAGCATTAGCGGCTAATCATTCACATATCGCCCATAAACGCCAGCGATGCGTTTCAAATATTTATATGTTTCACCATCTATTATTCATACGGTTTTTTTTTTTGCGATCTGTCAAAAATGATTATCGAGCGGAGTCCAATTGGACCAATATCAATTTACACGCATCCGAAAGCCATACGAATAAAATGTATTATGGACCCAAAGTATTTGAATAAATAATTGTAGGAACAGCTGCAAAATGGAAATTTCCAAAAACTATTATTGATACTGTGTCACATTTGCAAGCCAATTATGAGATGAATAATTCCATAAACGGGATGTGAAATTTTTACATAAAACTGGGTGTATAAATAGTGCGCGCACACGCTCGCGATTTGGCATTAATTAATGAACGTGTTTTGCTTTATACCTAATGGCGGTATGTAATACGTGGAAAATTTATTTTTGAAACTAAAACGAGGATTTTAATTATTGATTAAAATTAATGAGTAATTTGTCAATTGTTCTTATTTTATAGATCGCATTGAATCGATTTATTTAAAGGAATGAAAAATCGCTGTTATTAATAAACCGGGGGATTAAACACGGTCCGTTTGCGGCAAAAAGGAGTTATTCAAAATAATTAATCCCCCGCAGGGATTATAACTACCCTAGCATTTGAAACATATTTCATGTCGTGCGTTATCAATTAAATAATTGATCTAGCTGACGTAACGCATACGAGGCCCGAACAAAAAAAGTATATATATATATAGATATACTGGCCAGTGAAACACGGCTTACATGGCAAAGGCACAAGGCAAACAAAAAGAATTAATAAATTTTCCGGAGAGCGAAAGACAATGGGCTTGCATATTTTACGCCGGTAGATTGATACCTCCTATTTGAATTTTATTTTGCATTGTGTGTCCAAATTGCCTTGTTTCAATTGTGAATTTTTAATCCGTAAACCTAATAAATGTTACAGTCGTCCGAATGTTGGTCCCAATTGTTTGTCTCGATTATCGGCAATGTGTGCATGCGACATATGCGCGACGGTGTTTTCGATGGTGGTGGAAGCTCGCGAGGGGTGGCATGAGGTACATAAATCATATATTACATGAAAATCAGATTAGAATCGGAATCTATGTTAAATTTTGTTTTAGGTCAGATCTTGAATTGATCCTAATTTATGAATGGGTAATTTCTACATCGAGGCTTTGTTATTCAATGTCAGCACAATTCTTGAAATGATCATGGTAAATAAGTAATTCATATATTACTTCTGAAATAGGGAATACTAAAAAAATCAAATCACTTAGTGTGTAATAATATTGTTAAAGAATCAAAGAAATTGGATCGGATCCAATACATAACCAACAAATCGCCCCCCTGATTGTTATGGTACGTAAGCGAGTGCGGTGCATTGTTTCTTTGATTTTATTCATAAAGAACAATCGATTCGATGTTTTCGTATCCATTTACCCGCTTGAAAGCAGCTCACAAAGGAATAAGCCGCCAATTTCGCAGTATTGAATGGATAAGTCAATTCCTGCGGTGACTTATAAAACTTCCGCGGCCACGGGTGTTTTTATGTGGCGATGACTGCACGACACACGGCACCCTTTCCACACCTTCCAGACGTTATAACTCATGATCTGTTTATTGCACCCCGTAATAGATTCCTATATCACGGTTTTATTTTTCGTGAAAAGGTATTGGCAGGAGTCGTATATCACAGGGGGCGAACGACGCAATGAACGTCATCTTTTCGCGTTTTGCGCGCAACACGGATGTATTGAATTGCCAATTAACAGCTCCACTGGTAATGGTGTTTAATTATTCGATATTTTGCATACGAACACATTTCTATGTTAATTACATCACATTTTCGTCCCCCTCCTTGCACGCTTTTATGGCGGATTCGGGTGCCTCCGAGATGCGAAAAAGGAGGCAATAAAACGCCATCTATACGTAAATAAGTAGCCGGCTTAAGTAGCATAATGTGTGGCGTATACTTGTCAACCGGCACATCTGCCGGTAATACTTCCATCTTGTTAAATATATTCATTAGTTCGACTCAAAGGGGTATTTTCGTTTACCAGACGGTAAACGAGCTCAGGCTATCAATCTGTTTACAAATATGTTTGCCGAACTAGGATACGAGAACTAAGTAAATATAAACGGTTCATACGATGTTGATATATACGGACGAAAAAAATCATTACGTCAAATCAAATTCAATTATATTAATATAAAAATAGTTTTTTTTACTTTTTTGAAATAAAATTATGAGTTATTGTTGAATACTGCAACATGTTTCGCCACACAGTGGCTTCATCAGGCAAAAGAATTTAATTGTGTAGTGTTCAACAATAAATGTGAAACCCTCTCAACTGTGTTGTTTTATTTCAATGTGTTATGGAGTTTTATCATGTAAACGCCTCGTCAATTCAATATCATAAACTTTTTTATCATAATCTGCCATCATATTTATTTTAATGTATTATAATTTATATAAATTTGTTACCGCACCGAAGCACCATTTTGTAAATAGTATTTCGGAAATATTAAATTTAAGTCTTCCCTTAAACAAAAGAAAATTTGCCATTATAAAATTCAAGAATCAGCAAGAAGCCATTTATTGTTCAACTGCGCTGATGAGATCTAAAACAGATAAAAACCGGTCGGTGGATGTTGTTAATGGGGAAGTCATTATTCTCACTTAATTTATTTGATTATTACACCTTCAATACTTAATTTAGTGTAGACAAAAATTTTTTTAACAGAACAAAATACATTCAAACTAGTGTTTATACGATGGTTGTGCTATTTGTAACAGCAAATTAATTTGTATAATTTTATACCTCTCGTTGTTTTTGTTAGAGTTAAGTGATTTGTTTAGTATTCGTAATAAGACTAATTGTTGTAGATTTAAAAAATGTTTACATATTTTTAATTTATTACAAAAATTATGCTTATAAGAATATTTTTTTCATAAATAAACAACAAAACTCTTTCTAAATAAATGTACACCATTTAAAATCTTTGGAGAATGCTTTACTGTTTGGAGGGTGGGATAGAGGCCACCCACCCACCCTACAAATGCATTTGATTTCAACTAAAGTCACTCGTCTATTATAAAAAAAGCAATATGAATATTGTTGACGTTTCAAAAATTAAAATTATAATTTTAGCTTAAGATTATGTGTACTTATAAAATAGGTGGGCGTCTATTATTTTATACACTACCAATTATTTTTATATAATCGACGATTATTCTAAAACGATATACAACAAGAATATTAAATTTATTTAAATCAATAGAATACATTTTTCTAATTTAAATTTATTAGCAAAAGTTTGGATACTGTTTAATTAATTGGAGGGTGGATAGAGGCCACCCACCCACCCTACATATACATTTGATTTTAATGAACGTTAAGTGAGTGTGACTAAAAAACAACAACAATGTAAGAGGTGTCAATGTTCTAAAAATCAAAATTAAGGTTCTAGTTTAAGTTTAAATGTACTTGTAGGGTAGGTGGGTGCCCATAATTATACACGTCAAGTTTATATAATCGATGGTTATTAAAACAATATACAAAAAGAATATGTAATTAAAAAAAAAAAGTATAAATTATCATTAAAACTTTGAATGGTTTTTGGAGGGTAAATAAAGGACACCCATCCACCTCAAAAAATAAATTCATTAGTAAAGGTACCCACCCTACACAAGCACTTGATTTATAATCAGTATGATTATATATCGTTAATTATGTACAAAAATCAGCTGCAAGTGTTGACGACGTTTCAAAAATTAAAATTATAATACTAGCTTAAATTTATATATACTTGTAGATTAGGTGGGTGTCTATTATTACAGCGGCGTCTAATTATATTTATATAAACGACGATTCTTCTAAAAAAATGTACGAAGAAATGTTTAATTATAAAGTATCGTCTGCATCATTTAGCAATTAAAATTTTTGAAAATGTTTTACTGATTGGAGGATGGATAGAGGCCAGCCACCCACCCTACATAAGCATTTGATTTTAATCAATGCTAAGCGTTAATTGTCTAAAAAAACAATAACAATGTTAGGTTAGGTTAGGTTAGGTTAGGTTAGGTTTCCCGCAGGGGTGGTTGACGTGCACAGCCATTTGGGAGTAGCGACCCCACGTACCCGAGCCGTTCATTGCACACACACGCACATCTCACACACACACACACACACACACAACGACACTGACACCCCGTGATGTTATGCCTGATGGCGGTTCCGCGGGGTGTCACACACACACACACACACACATACACACACACACTCATCATACAAACGCACACATCACCGACACAGACGACACCCTACACCCCGTGAAGTAATGCCAAACGGCGGTTCCGCGGGGTGTCAGGGTCGACTTGGGGAGGTGGTTTTTAGTGGGTATACCAGTATAGTTCTGGGGACTCCCACACTCAGTCTTTAAAAGATTTTCCACCTCCTAGGCACAAAAAAAAAAAAAAAGGTTAGGTTAGGTTAGGTTAGGTCCTACACCCAGTGAAGTAATGCCAGATGGCGGTTCCGCGGGGTGTCAGGACGACTTGGCGGAGTGGTTTTTAGTGGGTATAAGATTTTCCACCTCCCGGCCACAAAAAAAAGGTTAGGTTAGGTTGATTATTTTTACTATTATTATAATTTTTGTTAAAGTATATATGTATTTATAGAATTAGTGGATGTCACCTATTACATCCTTAAATTATTAAGGATTAAATAAACAGCATCTTTTAAAAAAATATTTAAGAAAATAGGATATAAATATTTTTGTAATTAAAATTTATTATAAAAACTATGGAGAATGCTTTACTGATTGGAGGGTGGATAGAGGCCACCCACCCACCCGACATACACATTTATATTAAGCCACTGACACTTGTTTAGTATCTAAGGAACAACAAAATTGTAAGTGTTAATGACGTCCCAAAAATAAATGCAGTGTCCTAATTTAGGATTATATGTATATGTAGGAAGGGTGGGTGTCTTCTATCCACCCTATAATTACTAAAACATACTCATAGGTTTTAATAAATGAATTTTATATCGGTAACCATTTGTAATAATTCAGTAATTATACAATATTTTATAATATGTATTTTGCAATTGTTTAGGTTTATGTGTGGGTGGATAGGTGGCCTCTATCCACCCTCCTAACACTATGATATACCCATATGTTTTATTAAAATAAATAAACATCTTTATGTAATTAAAATTTATTATAAAACTTCGGAGAATGTTCTACTGATTGGAGGGTGGATAGAGGCCACCCACCCACCCTATATATGCATTTATTTAAAGCCGCTTGCATTGGTTTAATATGCAGGAAACAACTACAATGTAGGTGTAGATTATGTTCTAAAAATATAAAAGTTTATATGTATACGTAGGGTGGGTGGGTGTCTTATATCCAAACTCCAACTACTACTACTACTAAGATACTCATAGTTTTTAATAAATAATTTTACGTTAATAAGTTTATTACTTTATTAATAAGGGACAGTTAAAATGAAAATGTTGATTAAATTCCAAAAATAAAAAGAGTTATTCTTATTTGGGTTTATATATACATGTAAGTTGGATGGGTGGCCTCTATCCACCCTCTATTCACTAAGATATACTTAAATGTTTCAATAAAATCAAGTAAACATATTTTTGTAATTAAAATTTATTATTAGAACTTTGGAGAATGTTTTACTGATTGGAGGGTGGATAGAGGCCACCCACCCTACATATGCATTTATTTTCAACAGCTTTCATAGCTTTAATATGCAGAAAACAAGAACAGTGTAAGTGTAGATTATGTACTAAAAATAAAAAGCAATATTCTAATTTAAGTTTATATGTGAATGTAGGGTGGGTGGGTGGCCACTATCCACCCTCCAACTACTAGAAGATACTCATAGTTTTTAATAAATGAATTTTACGTTAAGAAGTTTATTACTTTATTAATATGTTTTATCAAAAGGGACAGCTACATTGTAAGTATTGATTAGGTTCCAAAATTAAGAAGCAATGTTCTTGTTTAGGTTTATATATACATGTAAAGTGAATGGGTGAATGGGTGGTCTCTATCTACCCTCCAATCACTAAGATATACTTAAATGTTTCAATAAAAGCAAGTAAACATCTTTTTGTAATTAAAATTTATTATGAAAACTTTGGGGAATGTTTTACTGATTGGAGGGTGGATAGAGGCCACCCTACCCACCCTACATATGTATTTATTTTAAACCGTTTTCACTGGTTTAATATGCAGGAAACAACTACAGTGAAAGTGTAGATTATGTTCCAAAAATAAAAAACAATTTTCTAATTTAAGTTTATATGTATATGTAGGGCAAGTGGGTGGCCTCTATCCACCCTCCAACTACTAACAGATACTCATAGTTTTTAATAAATTAATTTTACATTAGTAATTAATTTAATACTTGATTAATAGTTTTTATTAAAAGGGACAGCTACATTGTAAGTATTGATTAAGTTCTAAAAATAAAAAGCAATATTCTTATTTAGGCTTATGGTCTCTATACACCCTCCAATCACTAAGATATACTTATATGTTTTAATCAAATCAAGTAGACTTCTTTTTGTATTTGAAATTTATTATTAAAACTTCGGAGAATGTTCTACTGATTGGAGGGTGGATAGAGGCCACCCACCCACCCTACATATGCATTCATTTTACGCTGCTTTCATTCGTTGAATACCCAGGAAAAAACAACAGTGTAAGTGTAGATTATGTTCCAAAAATATAAAGCAAAATTCTAGTTTAAGTTTCTATGTGTATGTAGGGTGGGTGCTTGGTCTCTATCCACCCTCTAACTACTGAACGATACTCATAATTTTACGTTAGTAATAAGTTTAATACTTTATTAATATATTTATTAAAAGGAACAGCTACATTGTAAGTATTGATTAGGTTCCAAAAATAATTATTAGGTTTTGTTAGGTTACGGTTTCTATCCACCCTCCAATCACTAAGATATACTTATATGTTTTAATAAAATCAAGTAGACTTCTTTTTGTAATTGAAATTTATTATTAAAACTTTGGGGAATGTTTTACTGATTGGAGGGTGGATAGAGGCCACCCACCCACCATACATATGCATTTACTTTAAGCCACATTCACTGGTTTAACACGCAGGAAACAACTACATTGTAAGTGTAGATTATGTTCTAAAAATATAACGCAATATTCTAATTTAAGTTTATATGTATATTGTAGGGTGGGTGGGTGGTCTCTATCCACCCTCCAATTACTAAAAGATACTCATAGGTTTTAATAAGTGAATTTTACATCGGTAATAAGTTAAACTTTATTTTTTTTATTCCCCTTTTATGCCCTATTCACCCTCTACACTCATAGTCTTTAATAATTGAATTTAATGAATTGTACATTAGTAATAAGTTATAATTCATTTTTTTATTATTTAAAAGAACATCTACAGTACAAGTGTTGATTAAATTCCAAAAATAAGAAGCACTTAAGTTTATATATATATATATATATATATATATATACATGTAAGATGGATGGGTGGCCGCTATCCACCCTCCAATCATTAAGATATACTTATATATATTAATAAAATCAAGTAAACATCTTTTTGTGGTTAAAATGTCTTATTAAAACTTCGGAGAATGTTCTACTGATTGACGGTGGATAGAGGCCACCCACCCATTATTAATTTAAATTTATTTTAAACTGCTTTCACTGGTTTATTATGCAGAAAACCACTACAGTGTAAGTGTAGAATATGTTCCAAAAATAAAAAAGCGCTGTACTAGTTTAGGATTTTATGTATATGTAGGGTGGGTGGGTGGCCCCTATCCACTATCCAAACACTGAAATATACTCGTAGGTTTGATGAATTAATTTTGGATTTACAACAATTATACAACATTAATTTTAAAATATTTTTCTAACAAGGGTAATAAAATAGAGCAAAACTTTTAAGAATGTTTTAATGATTGGAGGGTGAATACAGCCCACCCATTCAGCGTGTATACCCATTTGTATTAAGCCACTACTAGTCGTTAAATATTCAAGAAAAAAACTACAGTGTACGTGGTGATGATATTCCAAAAATAGAAAGCAAGGTTTTAATGTAAATTTATATGTATATGTAGGGTGGGTGGGTGGCCTCTATCCACCCTCTAACTACTAAAATATACTCACAGGTTTTATTAAATGAATTTTATATTGAGAATAAGTTAGACATTATTATTTCTTATTAAAAGGAACAGCTTCAGTATAAGTTTTGATTAAGTTCCAAAAATGCAAAGCAATTTTTTTGTTTAGGTTTATATATACATGTAAGGAGGATGGGTGGCCTCTATCCACCCTTCAATCACTAAGATATACTTATATGTTTTAATAAAATCAAGCACACAACTGTTTGTATTTAAAATTTATTATTAAATCTTTGGAGAATGTCGTACTGATTGGAAGGTAGATAGAGGCCACCCACCCACCCTACATATATATCCGTATTAAACCACTGTCACTTGTTTAATATCCAAGAAACAACTACAATTTAAGAGATGATGGTGTTCCAAAAATACAAAGCAATATTCTAAATTAAGTTTATATGTATATGTAGGGTGGGTGGGTGGCCTCTATTCACCCTCCAATCAGTAAAACATACTCATAGGTATTAATAAATTAATTATATATTATTAATAAATTATAGATTTTTTATTAATAGTAACTACAGTGTAAATGATGATGATCCAAAAATAAAAAGGCAGGGTTATAATTTAAATTTACGTGTACATGTAGGGTGGGTAGGTGGTTTCTCTCACACCCTTCAACTACTAAAAAGATTCATACGCTATAATAAATGAGTTTTACATTGGTAATAAGTTAAACTTTATTATTATTTTTTTAAAAAGGAAAAACTACAATATAAGTGTTGATTAAGTTACAAAAATAAGAAGCGATGTTCTTGTTTATGTTTATATTTATATGTAAGATAGATGGATGGCCTCTATTTACCCTCTAATCACTAAGATATAGTTATATGTTTTTAATAAAATATAGTAAACATCTTTTTGTATTTAAAATTTATTATTAAAAATTTGAAGAATGTTCTACTGATTGGAAGGTGGATAGAGGCCACCCACCCACCCTACATATAAATTGATTTTAAGGTACAGCCACTCGTTTAATATCCAAGAAACAACTACAGTGCAAGTGTTGATGATGTTTCAAAAATAAAAAAAAGCCCTGTCTTTGTTAAGGCATGTATGTATATTTAGGGTGGGTGGGTGGCCTCTATCCACCCTCCAATCACTAAAATATACGCATAGGTTTTAGTGAACGAAATTTATATTGGTAGAAATTATAATCAATGTCAATAGTTTATTATAATATAAAACACAATTGTTATTTAATTATTGACGATTTTAAAGAAACAATTGCTATTACGAAAATTATATTGATAGTTCTGATTTAAGTATATATGTATTCATAGGGTGAATTAATGTTTATTATTACACTCTTCAATTATTCAATTATCATTATACAAATTATAGAAGAGTGTTTATTTTAGAAACTTAAATAGACATCTGTTTTTAGGGATGTAGTGAAGATATAGATTATTGAAACACAGTGAAATTCCTTTATTCGCAAGATTATTTGTTAGATAGATACACATTTCTAGTAGAAAGTTCACATTATCAATAGCTTAACTAAAAGCAAATGAATATAAATGTGTTCCATTAGTGATATTTTTGTATTTTTGTACAAAATTATTCATAAAACTATAGATAATGTTTAATTAATTGGAGGGTGGATAGAGACCACCCTACATATGAAATTATATTAAGCCCCAGACACTCGTTTTATGTCAAAATAAAGACTACAGTGTAAGTGGTGATTATATAAAAATAAAGAACAATATTGTGATTTAAGTCTATATGTATATGTAGGGTGGGTGGGTGGCCTCTATCCACCCTCCGACCACCAAAAAAAAAACAAAGATTTCAGTGAATGAATTTTGCGTCGGTTATAATTTATATTTTTCATTAATAAAATCAACTACAGTGTAAGTGTTGATGTGATAAAAATAAAAAGCAGTATCCTAATTTAAGGTGGGTGGCCTACATCCACTCTCAAATTATTAAATATATTAAATGCTTTTAATTAAATTAAATAAAGTAAATATCCTTTGGTAATTCCTGACATTCAACGAAACGTGATGATTTTAACTCCATTCCAAAAGAAGCTTTTTTGAAAAGTGTATATTAGACCTAAGGGGTGCATAGTTATGGGAGGTAACTATTACGAAGGTAACTTTCGTTAACATTTCATCTACCTTAATTTTACAGGACTATTCACCGAACTTTATTGTCTGAGGTTGTATATGAAGCTACTACAAACTCCTTTAATATCCAAGCAAAAACTACAGTGTAAGTATTGATGATGATCCAAAAATAAAAAGTAGTGTTGTAATTTAAGTTTATATGTATATGTAGGGTGGGTGGGTGGCCTCTATCCACCCTCCAATCTCTAAAATATACTCATAGGTTTTGATGAATGAATTTTACATCGCCAACAAATTATACAATATTAATTATACAATATTCTAGAACGAGGTTTTTGATGATAGGTTTTAATGTTGCATTAATTAAGAAGAGGGATTAAGTGCATCACATCATCCTACATATACATATAAATTTGAACTAGATTCACACTGATTCTAATTGTTGAAATATCATCACTAAGTGCATTGGTGGTTTTCAATCATAAAGTTCTTCTATTGGAGATTTGGAAAATCAAATGATGGAATATCATCAAACAGTATATCATCAACGAAGTTAAACTGGACAAGAGTGAATTATCATTCAAGTATGAACTAAGCCTTTTCCATATAACTTTCTTTTGGAAACTGTATGTAAACGTATTGGGCCAATAAATACGATTACTAAAGAAGTAATTAATTATCTCTGTAGAGTAAGTATAGCCCTTCAATTAATCTTGTATTAGATGATTGTGATTTAAATTTATGATATTTTTACCATTCTTTTTGTATGTGGGCGCAGGTTCTCTACATTATTCGCAATAGTTTCGGTGCTATGCACACATTATGTGTTGCTTATGCAGTACATATTCCTCTAAATATTATCGACAGAATATCAGTGCGCATTGCCCCATTACCCTGCATTGCATTCCATATATCGGAGTGGCTAAAGCTCCTGTGCATTATTAGGTAGGATTTTGGTATCACGGCAATTTTTTCATTCATAATCCATATATAGTACCAGAGGAGTTAAGTAGATAGTTTTTGAAGGAATCATATTAGATGGATGAATGAAAGCGGGCTTAGATTGGGCATGTTCCATTCAATCACTCAGTAGTAACCCCCATTACTTAAATTAATGAAGCAAAATTATTTCTAAGGAACTAGTAGTCACTACTAACTAGTGAATTAATTATAGCTGGTATGATAATAACATATCTTTTAAAGATTTAAATGCATACGTATTATAAAATTTTCTTTTGAAAATAAACATGGATTACAGATGGCATCACTTCTCGAGAAATATACCGGGAACTGCACGCCCTCATGAAAATTTCATACACAATTTTGAAAGTCAGAATATTTTCTCGACGGCGCCCGCCCCCTGCCTCTCGCCACCCGTTGTACCGCGGAAACTGGCACTTCGGTCTGCGTGTGCAGAAAAGATTTTCAATCGCATCCCATTTACGATACCGCCATGGATACCATGGAAAATGGACGGGAGGATTATAATTGCATTGTTGCCCATTACGAAGATCATACGCGGAAAATCCTCATTTTGTTTGAGTAGTACATCACGGAATTATATGTTAACAATTGTGTTATTGTGCATTATCTACGTTCCACTCAGATAATTCCCGTTTCGTTGGAGCAATATCGGATAGATTTGGTTACTGCCGGGCGAAGCCTCGCGATACCGTGGACAATGAGGAGACAATTTCATCGGATTTCCACGTTGATACGTGATAACTCTGCGTAATTACGTTTCATGTTTAAAAATGTGCCAACCCCTTCGGACCCTATATTTTCATTACCAAACATCATCAAACAAAGAACATATTTGATGATGTTTGGTTAAGCTACGCGACCAACCACAATCATAAATTAGTTATTCAGCTTTTATTTTAATTTTAGAATAACAAACATTTTGAACTTACTTATTATCAGGATTGGAATAGCAGTAAATCTCACCTGAAATAAAACGTAATATTAATTCAGTAATCACGATAATTGCAGACATTAGATCCGCCCCAGTTAGTATCGTCAAAAGGCAATAAGTTTACGTCTCCGTCGTGTTAAGCGATGCGGCATTCTTTGTTTAGATCACAAGAACTGGAGGAACATTGTCCCAAAATGCTCGGCTATGAATAGACTTTAATTCAAATGATGTTAAAATAAGTACAAGTGCATGTCATCTATTTTCGGAACGTGCTCGCAGTTTGATGGTGCACTAAAGTTTCAGTTTAATTCTCCGACGATTGAGACAGGTAAATTCAGTAAATCAGTGTTAAATATAAATTCTACACCAGCTACGCACATTGTTAATTGCGATTCCGTGTAATTAGTAAATTAAGCCGCCCAATAAAAATAAAACTTGTTCCGCATAAATCAAACGCCGATGTTATTTTTAAGTTCGGAATTAGTCTCAGGATTTTAATTAATAACGTGCCGGTGTTCTGTTTGTAACAGTAGATTTATATGGTGATGCATTAATTTGCTTTCTTTTAAGGTCTAATCAACGTGTGGATATGATAATTTCTTGTAACATAATCATTACTTAAATTAATAGGCATTACTATAAATAAATGTATTTTAGATCTTATAGTATTCTGTTCTCTTGTCTACAACGGCGATGAGATCTGAAATATGACTTCCCTATTAATAACAGTCATGGACCAGTTTCGATGGTCTATGATTGTTGTTAATAGGGAAGTAATAATTGGACAGATAAAATATTCCATAAGACTTAACAGTACTGATACTACCAATGCATAAAAAAGAGATAAAAGAGTCTGTGATAGTTACAGAAGGATGACGCTGCTGATAGTTAGAAATGATCGAAACACGTGTCAGTCAACTGATAATAAACCTATATAACATAACAAGTGTCTTACTTCACCAAATTTACTTACTTTGATACCTAAATATCAATTATTTAAGCATCTATTGATTTACTTTTTTCGTACACAATCAATTACAGCAAGGTAAAATCATTACAATGATTATAAAGTGTGGAAGGTCCACATGGTTAATAGCCAAACAATATTACTACTGATTATAAACCATCACCTCAATTGCTATACTAATATTAGTATGTAAACAAATATGTCATCTAAAAATGAACAGCTGGCGGTTTTTACGCGGAGTGTGATATATAAAATTAAAGCTGAATGACTTAATTCAATTTGTAAAACTGCTGGGGCATCTTGCGGCCGTGCCAACCGACACGGCAGAATTCTTGGCTCCCGGCTTATGGCTTATGGTCAGAGTCAAATTTTATTTGTAGATTTGTTGGTCAATTGAGGCGCCGTTTGTTTGTCACTCACGTGACGTACACAAAACTCGCCGCGATAAACGTCAGGATGAATCACGGCCGTTATTTTGAAATCTTCAGGACGCCTCCGGTTTTAGACTCTTGACGACGACCAAACAATAGGAATGGGAATAGAGTGATGCCCAAGATTATGCTTGGATTCGATTCTTATTTTAGGATTAAAAATGTTTAAGCATGTAAGTCATTAATTGTTTTCAGTTATTTGTACCTCAATAAAAATTATGGTAACGACCATTACTCTGTGGTAGTTCATTTACCCTTTTAATACTAGTATTATAAGTTTTGTTAAATTCTTGGCGTTAATTTTATGGTACATTTTTAAATATTAAAATTAAATTGGTTATCTTTATTTTAATGAAGTCCTTTTTTCTTTAGAATGATTTCCGTAATATTATTTTTGGGAAATTCCAAGAGCAGCATTTAAAACGTGATTAGGAATTCTAAAGGCACGCAGTATGGCATTAATTGCTCTTTGCGGAAATTTCGCTCATCAGCTTCAATTAAATATATCTCGGTATCATTTATGAATAGGACACGTGTTTATCAGTTGCAGGCTGCCACAAGACAGCTTACCGGGCCCGGAATAATCGATACTGCGACTTGTTAAAATATTTACTTCCGCTGAATAACGCCGCCTGAAAACTTAGAAATTACAGCATTAGTTGACACCCGGATTTATCTTCGTTTATCTAAAAGATTTAAGGAAATGATGTAATATTTATAGAGGATTGTCCGAACATTATGTGACATATATTCGATCCCATGTAAAAATAATAATAGTTGGTGATAGTTTAGGATCCCTCCTTGAAACCTGCTGCGACCCCTGCCACCATAAGCTGACTTTATATATATAAATTCCCCTATCCACGTAACATCCTGCCGAGGATCCTATGTATCCGTTGTTGAATATGTCATTCATTGTTCAGATAGCGAAACCAGATGTCGCCTAGTGGATATTTATTCATTATAATTGAGGATACACAAAGTTCATATCCGTATAAAATCTAAATTATGTGAAATTATTAGAGCAATGTTTAATTAGAGCAGCATGGCGCAGAATAACGCCTTGCAGGATTATAAGTAAAATTAAAACTTAGTATTAGACACTTAGCGTGGTGTTTGATTGATATTTAATTATTCCGCATCGAGAGGAGAAGAACAGAACCGAACGATGTCGAGCCTAATTTGAGATGAAAGTTGCTGGTAGTGATGTTAAGTGCGAGCATTAATGCAAGAAGGAAAGTTCTTCGCGAGCGGTTCGGAAACTTGAAGTAAAACTGTTTTCCGATATAATTTCCTTATAATTAATTTAGAATAGAAATGGAATATTGTTCCTGCGCGTGTTTTCCTTTCTCAACGCAATACCCCGACGGTGTGGGAATAATGTTTACTGCAGCCACCCAATACAAGAAATGGGATAAATTATGTTCATAATTAAAATGTTACTTCAGGAAATGCTAAGTGTATTTAAAAGCACTCAAATTATTAGTTATAGTTGAGTAAGTTCCGCGAGCTAATATAGGCGCTCCGTAATATTAGCCGAGAGCCGAGTGGATAGTACTGCAAGTCAGGCAGTTAGAATCTTTAGTACTCGGTACTAGGTTAAACTATCTATATCTGCAGCAAGTATCTATCTACTATGAAACTTTGTAATCAGTTTAAGTAGAAAAGCGGCATCTTAGCCAGTTGCATATCTCGCAATCCGGGAATCCTGGCATCCCACTCTGACACTACCACTCACACTACCACTCTCCCGCATCATCCCACTCTATGCTCGGCCCATAATGCCACTCCTGAAGCTTGTTATTACAACGGCCACCGACAAGACAAATTTGATGTCCGCGAACACATCCTATTTAAATGCAAATTACAAACACTTTAATGCCCCTATTATATTAACGTAAAAATATAAAACGTCCACACACATCATGTTTCACAAATATATTTATTAAAATAATCTGCTATAACTAATTCCCTGTCAATATTTGAAAATCACTAACACATGCCACGCATTAGTTGTACCTTAGGGAGGTTAATAAGGGCGAGCATGCACCGCCGGTGCTAATATACGTGAGCACGTGTTTCTTTTTGAGTATTCTTTTAAGATAGAGGACGTGCATGAAAATAATCCTACGTGAACAAAATACAATCGTCGGGAACAATTCCGGAATACTTTATGCCCCCGCATCCGCAAAACGCTGAATATTAGCAACATATTCCATCCAGATTTCAATTAACAAATTAAACTGGTAACGCATTAATAATTAACAATCCCACCTTTCCGGCGCACTTTAATCGGGCGTTAATTAAACAACGTCCACTCATTACATTAAATTGACATTTTCGGTAAATAGGAAAAGTCCAATTTTACTACCAATAAACAAACACATTTATTTATTTTTTACACGGCGGTTTAATTAAATTAACAACGCATTTGATTAGCGGGATAATTATATATTTATACATTCATTGCTGCTTCTGTTGGCGCTTTAATTTCGTCTGCGCACGTTCATTCCTGCTATCTACCGCACACATGAAACCATTCTGTACGCTCGAAATGCATAAAATATCGCCAATATTTCATCCGTCGTTATGCATGCCATTTTCGAAATGCTGCAAAAATCATCGCTGATTTTATCCAGATGCGGATATTATAGTAGAATCGGCGGTTTATTATTCCAACGTAAATTTTACTAGCCCAAATCAAATAGATGATTCAATTTTACCTCTTCAAAAATAAAAATTTAAAGGTAAATTCAAAATATCTCACATTAAAAGTATTCAACAGTTTTTTCCAACAATTTTCCATTATTTCTTGCTTTATCTTATCTGAGTTTTCCAGTAATTAATGTTATATTTTATCAGTCATCACAAATCTTTACTCTGATTAGGATTTTTTCTTCCAATTTGTACTTTTTTTCAAGGGTTTTAAAAATTTTCAAAAATTGTTGTTCTAGATTTTCAGATTGTTTCAACATTTCTTATTCAATTGAAAATTTTCAGCACTTTCATTTCCTTTTTTTCAGATTTCTAAAGCTATTCTTGAGAATTCTAGATTTTTTCAGCAATTTTCGTTGAATTTTTCAGGAATTTTCGTTTAATTTTTTGTGACTTATTGCTTCATATTATAAGAATTTTCTAGCAATTTTTGTTTTATATTATGGGAGATTTCCAAATTTTTACACTAATGTTTCGAGAAATTTGTGAGATTTTTTTTATCAAACAATTGTTCTTCCAAATTTTACATTTTTTTAGTATTTCTTGCTTTATTCAAACAAATTTTTTAGCACTTTATTTTCTAGTTTGTTTTTATTTGGCTTCAATCGTCAGAATTTTACAGTATTTTTTTCTTATTTGACTTTTCGAGTCAATTTTCTAAAATTTAAAAAAATTCCTTGAGAAACTTCCAATTTCTGGAATTTACATTTGGTGGGTTCTAGAATTTTTTAACATTTTTCTTCTAGATCTTTATATTTTTTACAAAATTTTGTTGTTTTCCAATTTGTCGCAATATTTTTCGACAATTTTTCAACATTTTTATATTCTTTAGCATTTCTTACTTCATTCTATCAACACTTTAGTGTTCTTGTATTTTTCAAATTTGTTTGTTTTTCGAGAACTTTTTTTCAAATGTTTTCAACAATTTTCATCCAGATTTTTAAAACTTCTTGCTTTATTCTATGGCAAATTTTAAATTCTTTACCAGTTTTCAAAATTTTTATTTTTGCAGCATTTTCTTTCACATTTACTAAACTTCGAGAATTCTAAATTTTTCCATTAATTTTTCTTTTTCTTTGAGAATTTTTCATCACTTCTGGATTCACGCCATCCGAATTTTCTGTTCTTTCATTTTTTTAGAATTTTCAGCATTTTTCGTTTTATTCGAACACTTTTCTCTTCCAGTTTTAAAACAAACATTAACGAAAAATTCTAGAATTCTTAAGAAAACTTTTAGAAATAAGAATACGAACATTTTCGGCACTGTCTCTTCCAGTTTTCAAACAAACATTACCGAAAAATTCTAGAATTCTCAAGAAAACTTTTAGAAAATGCAGATTTTTGAAGCATTTTCTTCTAGATTTATCAAGGTTTTCTTAAAAATTCTGAAATTTGTCGCAATATTTTTCGACAATTTTTCAACACTTTTATATTCTTCAGCATTTCTTATTTCATTCTATCAACACTTTCAGTTTTCTTGTATTTTTCTAATTTTTTGTAATTTCTGTTCTTCCAAATGTTTTCATCCAGATTTTCCAGATTTTCTTGCTTTATTCTATGGCAAATTTTAAATTCGTTACCAGTTTTCAAAATTTTTATTTTTACAGCATTTTCTTTCACATTTCCTAAACTTTTTTTTGAGAATTCTAAATTTTTACATTAATTTTTGAGAATTTTTCGTCACTTCTGGATTCAGGCCATCAGAATTATTTGTTCTTTCATTTTTTAGAATTTTCAGCATTTCTCGTTTTATTCGAACATATTCAGCATCTTCTCTTTTCAAACAAATATTGGCGAAAAATTCTAGAATTCTCGAGAAAACTTTTACAAATCTGGAAGAAAATGAAGATTTTTGAAGCATTTTCATTCGTATTTCTAAAGGTTTTCTTAAGATTCTATATTTTTTCGCTTCAGTTCATTCTATCAACACTTTAATTTTTTTTTTTGATTTTTTTGAGTGAACTTAATTAATAAAGCACTAAAGCCTTTCTTCACAAATTTTATTTAAAATAAAAATCAAAATATATATTCAAAATAATATTAAATCAAATTTCTGAAGAAAGGTTTTTAGTTCTTTATTAATTAACTTTCAGATTTCTTGAATTTTTTGAAGTAATTTCTGTTTAATTTTCCCAGAACTTATCTTTGCTTCACTTCATCGGAATTTTCCAATTATTTTTGTTTTATTCTATAAGAGATGTTCAAATCTTTACACAAATTTGCGAGAATTTTTTTCTAAAGGTTCTAAAATTGTCTAACAATTTTTTATCTAGATTTTTAGAACCGCTTGTTTTATTCTATCGAAAATTTTAAACACTTTCTTTACCAGTTTTTAAAAATTTTGCAGCATTCACTACTACATTACCAAAACTCTTTTCGAGAATTTTAAATCTTTCCATTAATTTCTGTTAAACTTTTCGAGAATTTTTCATCACAATCAGAATTTTCCAATTATTTTTGTTTTGTTTGATTTCGATAACTTATTCTGATTTTCCAAAAAATTTCCAATTTCTTGGAACTTTTTTTCATCGATTCTAGAATTTATCAACAATTGTTCTTTCAGATTTTTAGAAATTTTTAGCATTTCTTGTTTTATTGAAACATATTCAGCACTTTCTCTTCCAGTTTACAAACAAACATCAGCGAAAAATTTTAGAATCCTTAAAAAAACTTTCAGAAATCTGGAAGAAAATGCTTCAAAAGCTGCATTTTCTAAAAGTTTTCTTGAGAATTCTAGAATTTTTCGGTAATGTTTGTTTGAAAACTGAAAGAGAAAGTACTCTAAATGTTCGAATTTCGATTTCTAAAAGTTTTCTTAGGAATTCTAGAATTTTCCATTAATTTTTGTTTAATTTCCGAAGAAAACTTCTTGCTTTACATCATCGAAACTTTTCAATTATATTTGTTTTATTTTATGGAATAATTACTAAATAACTCTTTTTTTTTTTTAATTTTCCAATTGGTGGGAATTTCAAAGCTTCTAAAATTTTAAAACATTTTTTCTTCTAGATTTTTATTAAATGGAAAACGTTTAGAACTTTTTCCCAGTTTTCTAGAATTTACCAGCACTTTCTTGCGAATTCTAGAATTTTCTAGAAATTTTTGTTATCGATAATGTTTCACTTTGTTGTTCATAAAGTTTCCAATTTGTTGCAACTTGTCTTCGTAGGTTCTAGAACTTTTCAACAATTGTTCTTTCAGATTTTTAGAATATTTCTTGTTTTATTCTAACATATTCAGCACTTTCATTTACAGTTTTTGAAGCATTTTCTTTCGCTAATGTTTGTTTGAAAACTAGAAGAGAAAATGCTGTAAATGTTCGAATTTCGATTTCTAAAAGTTTTCTTAAGAATTCTAGAATTTTAGAAGAAAACGTTTTGCTTTACATCATCTGAATTTTTCAATTAATTTTGTTTTATATACTGCAATATTTACAAAACAACATTTTTTTTTATTTTCCAATTGATGAGAATTTTAAATTTTAAAACATTTTTTCTTCTGGATTTTTAAAAGTTGCAGCATTTTATTAAATGGTAAATTTTTAACACTCTTTCCTACTTTTATATAATTTAGCTGCACTTTCTTCCACCTTTCTTGTGAATTCTAGAATTTCTAGTAATTTTTGTTTAATTTTTCACTTTTTTGTACATATAAGAAATTTCCTAACTAATTTTGTTTTATTTTATTGGAGATTTCCAAAACTTTACTCTGATTTTTTGACAATTTTCCAATATGTGGGATTTTTTCCTGATTTCTAGATTTTTTTAAGAAAGTTTCTTCCTGATTTTTATCATTTTTAAATATTTTTTGTTTTAAACATTTTAAATATTAGAAAATAATAAGCTTAGAGACTTCTATAATTAAAGCATATTATTAAGAAAAAAATAGATAGACTTGATGCATCAGTAAATCTCAATTGTTATGATTTTTAATTTTGATTTTAAGCACATTTATGTCCAGTTTTCTAAAGTTTTACAGCATTTTCTTGTACATTTCTAAAACTTTTCGTAAGAATTCTAAATTTTTCAAATGTTTGGTATATTTTATCAAAAATATTGATCAAAATTTGTCAATTTGTGGGATTGTTCTTAACTAGATTTTTTTAAATCATTTGTTTTATCCTATTGAAACTTCTACTACTTCCGTTTCCCGTTTTCTACTGTTTTATAGCATTTTCTTCTAGATTTCTAAAACTATTTCTAAACAAAAATTCTAGAATTTTAGAATTTTTTTTATATAATTTATCAAAAATGTTTATCATTTTTTGTTCAAAGTTTACCATCAATTCTTACTTTATTTTATCAAAGATTTACAAAACTACTCTATTTATTCCAAAAATTATCAATTAATGATTTTTTTTCGAGTGCTCTAGAATTTTTCAACAATTGTTCTTCAAGTTTTTTTTTTAATTATTCAGTATTTATTTTTGTATTACATCGCCAATTTCACCGCTTCCAGATGTCTAAAACTTTTCTTAGAAATTCTAAAAGTTTATAGTAACTATTATTTAATGTTTCAAGAATTTTTCGTCACTTATTACTTCACATCATCGGAAATTTCCAACGATTTTTGTTACAATCTATCGAATAATAACTTTGACGTAAATTAAATAACAAATTGTTCAAGCGCATTTTTGACCTACCCCAATAAATTATTTATAGTCATAGCGTAATTTTGATTTAGGCCATTATATTATTATTATTCATTATCCTAGCGTATTCTTAACCTATTCAAATAAACTATTTAACCACTATCCGCCAGAGATATCACGCGACACTACTTTTAAAATATAATTGTGTAACTCTAGAATTTTCTAGCAATTTTTGTTTAATTTTTCGATAATTCTTCACTTTATTTCCAACTTATTGGAACTTTTCTTCGTAGGTTTTAGAACTTTTCAACAATTGTTCTTTCAGATTTTTAGAATATTCAGCATTTCTTTATTATATTATTTATTTGAACATATTCAGCACTTTCTCTTGCAATTTTGAAGCACTTTCTTTCAGATTTCTAAAAGTTTTCTTGAGAATTGTACAATTTCTCGGTAACGTTTGTTTGAAAACTGGAAGAGAGTGCTCTAAATGTTGGAATTTCGATTTCTAAAAGTTTTCTTAAGAATTCAAGAATATTCCATTAACTTCTTGCCTTACATCATCAGATTTTTTTAATTAATTTTGTTTTACATACTGCATTATTTACAAAACAACACTAATATTCCAATTGGTGAGAATTTTAAAGCTTCTAAAATTTTTAAACAATTTTTCTCCCAGAATATGAAAATTTTCACCATTTTATTAAATCGAAAAATTTTAACACTTTTTCCCAGTTTTCTAGAATTTACCAGCACTTTTTTCCAACTTTCTTATGAATTCTAGAATTTCTACTAATTTTTGTTTAATTTTTCGATAATGTTTCCCTTTTTTTGTTCATATCATAAGAATTTTCCTAACCATTTTTGTTTTATTTTATTGGAGAATTCCAGAACTTTACTCTGACTTTTTGACAATTTTCTAATTTCTGGGAATTTTTTTCTAGAGTTCTAGATTTTTTTAAAGATTTTCTTCTTCCAGTTTTTTATAATTTTTAAACATTTTTTTTGTTTTATCCTTTTCAAAATGTTTATCACGTTTATTTTCAGTTTTCTAGAGTTTTATAGCATTTCCTTCTAGGTTTCTAAAACTTTTCATAAGAATTCCACAATTTTAAAAGTTTTGATATATTTTATCAAAAATATTGATCAAAATTTCTTTTTTCTCGGCTCTAAACTTTTTAAAATTTGTTATAATTTTTAAACATTTTTTGTTTTATCCTATTGAAAATTTTGTTTCCTGTTTTCTAGAGTGTGAAAGCATTTTCTTCTAGATTTCCAAAACTTTTCCTAAGAATTCTAGAATTTTCGAAATTTTAATATAATTTATCAAAAATATTTATCATTCTTTGTTCAAAAATTGCCGTCAATTCTTACTTTATTTTATCAAAGATTTCCAAAACTGCTCTAATTATTCCAAAAATTATCAATTAATGATATTTTTTTTTCGAGTGCTCTAGAATTTTTCAACAATTGTTCTTCAAGTTCTTTTTAGAATTATTCAGCATTCAATCACACCATTTATGTAATAAAAAATAAAACAAAATTAAAATTTAAGTTTGAATATAAATGACTTTCTATAACTAATCTTATTAAATTTAGATTTAAAGTCTGCCCACCCATCATGCATCAAATTTTTACTAATTTACTCACTAAAAAATTTTACCTTTTTAATTTTTTCTATTCAAAAAGTTTTGTAATTATTTATATTGGAAACCGCGAGACAATGAGGAATTAAAGTTTATATGTATATGTAGGGTGGGTGGGAGGCCTCTATCCCACCCTCCAATAAGTAAAACATCATCAAAAATTATTTTTAAAATTTGTATGAATACATCAATTAAAATATGTAATTATTTTGTTTGTTTACATTTTACAACTTTTAACTAAAACCCTCGCTTATGTTTTACTGATTGGAGGGTGGATAGAGTCCACCCACCCACCCTACATATATATGTTGACTTCAATTGCGACTCGTTGATGATTTTGCTGCTAAAAACAATAAAACCCTTTATGTAATAAAAAAATTAAACAAAATTAAAATTTAAGTTAAAATATAAATGACTTTCTATAGCTAATCTTATTAAATTTAGATTTAAAGTCGGCCCACCCATCATGCATCAAATTTTTACTAATTTACACACTCAAAAATTTTACCTTTTAAATTTTTTTTGTTCAAAAAGTTTTGTAATTAATTTTATAGGAAACCGCGAGACTATAAGGAATTAAAGTTTATATGTATATGTAGTGTGGGTGGGCGGCCTCTATCCCATCCTCCAATCAGTAAAACATCGTCAAAAATTATTTGAATTTTTTTTTAGAATAATTGTTATAAAATTTGCAATAATGTTATCTTTATTTACTTTTTACAACTTTTCATTAAAACCCTCGCTTATGTTTCACTGATTGAAGGATGGGTTACATGCATGGTAACTTTAATTACTAATTGTTGATGGATTATACATATTTTTACTTTCCCGTATAGAACTTGAAAAATATTACATAACTATTTAAACAAAACTTAAAGGGAATGAGAAACTGAACAAGTTTTATTAACATATTTTTTATAAAGTTTCGAGAAAAAAATAGAAATTCAAAAATTTTTTGCTTATTGCTAATAAATTATAGGAGTTACATGAAATTTATATAACAAGTAATTGTAAAGAAAACCAAATAATTAAGAATAACTATTTCGTGTAAACCTTATAGTTTTCGAGAGAAACACTATGATGGCCACATCACCATTTTTAAAGGTGTGATAGTGAAGGAAAGCACAATCTACAGATTGGGTGTGTGGATGGCCTTTATTCCACCCACAGACATGAATTATTTATAATATAAACAGCATTTTGAACAACCGAGTATTTTCAGTCGCTTAATCGAGGTTAAAAGAAAACAAAGGAATACACAAGTCAGCTTACCTCTTATAAAACTCCAAGAATTAGCAGGATTACTACTGTTCTAATCAATGCACATAATTCACCTGCTTTCTATGCACATGCACATTTAACAAAATTACAATTGTGGATCTCAAAAATTAACACCTCAGAGTTTTTTAAATTAATTTGGAAACACCACACCGCTTCGAGCCTGCTTAAACACTAACGGCGCACTTGTTCGAGTTATCATACGCAAAACACGTCAGAGAGGGAGGGAGGTATCATGTGATTTGAGGTAAGGCAACAAAAAATGATATCAGTTCATATTGAATGTATTGATACTAGGATCTTTTATTCACTTATTTTAACGGATTTAATTTATTAGCAGGGGTTTAATAACCTCCCATATTCTATTGCCTTAAATTACATTATGTTATTAATTAAATGTACACTTATTTATTAACTGGTTAATATTTAATAATTAAAAAAACGTGTTTTTCTAATTATTAAAATTAACTTTCTACAACGTAAAGGACTTTAATACATTTTTATAATTAATATTTCTTTATAAGTAAATCATTAATTTTTATATAATATACAGAAGCATATTTTCAATTTAGGTTTAATTAAGTTTAAAAAAATCAATCAAGAAGTTATATAGATTAAAAAGATTAATTGTCTTAGTGTTGTCAGGTAGTGTTACACATATCAAACGCACCCACCAAAAGGTCGTTCTTAATAACGTGTCCCTGCGGGGCCAGGATGTGTTTGATAAGAAAAAATTCGCTTCTGCGGGGTCTCCTAATTGATAAAAAGAACCTGTACGCGTCCCGGTTCGGTTAATCTAATAAATTTCGAGCGCAATGAGTTGATTAGTAGTTTTCCTTTGAGCTCAACAAATGCTCGGGTCTGAAAAGAACGCCGGAAAATTAAGATATTAATAAAAAGTTTGCGGTTGAAACTATGTTACACAGAGTGTGTATTTACACAGCGAGGAATTGTAGAGTGCACCTACCCAAGATAAAGCATTTTATTTAATTATAAGACGGAGAGGAAGGAGAGTATTCTTTCAATTATACAGCTTCGAGCTTCGCCATTGTGCCCGGCCAAGGAGACGGGCTGCGTCAAATCAAAGAATTACCCGGCCGTGCCGGATTTTTCAATTATTTAATGCATGAAAACATAGAAATAAATACGTAATAAACGGTAAACTCACGTCTGCGCGACTTTACTTTATTTCCCATTCAATTTATTAACCTCATTTCCAAGCCGGCTGTCGCCGTAAATTATTTTCGCTTGGGATTTGAGATACCCCAGCTAACTAATCGCGTTACGTAATATATAATTATTGTTTTGTTTCTCCAACTATTTGGGATTTTAGACCTATTTCGGTTACAAATTACACTTTGCGTTGTGTAAGACGGAGAGGCGTAAGAATTGGAAGGGAGAATGCAATTATCAAAATGAAATGAAAGTTTTTCTTACAAAGATAAATTCTATGGATGAGATTTATATTTTTTTTTAAATTTTATGTCGTCAATTATCTGGCGCATTAACGCAGGATTAAATACTTAAAAACGCTAAGTTTAATCCATTGCAAGTAGCATATTTTATAGCGGTATAAACGACACTGTGGAGCTGAAGCATTATGTAAACCGCGACAATAGAAACTGCAATACATGGGTTTAGTGGAATACTTATGGCATGCGAATTTATTCTGATTGAGGAAATAAGCGCAATTTCATTGTGTTAAATTAATTTACGTGCATTCAAATGAAAATTGTTTCGAAAAAAAAATCAACAAAACAATAAAGTGGTAGACAACAACCTAATTTTTTGATTACTCGTAACAGGCGTAAGAGTTACGAGATAAATTTTCGAAAATCGCCTGTGGAAATTGATTTTTGTTGTTGTTGTTGTATAATCATAAATATGGCCGTGTAACTACAATGTACACTCGTGCAACAGCGAACACGAACGTAACAAATGATAAAGATCAATTTAGAAAATACACCGATGCATTGTACATAAATTATATACTTTGCAAATAGACATAATCTCGAATCAAAACAAAACCAGCGCATGATTGCTACAGGTAACAGGCATGTACTAATTCCCCACGATGGAAGATAATTTTAGAGGAATAAATCAAGCGCCGGACTGAATGGATATTTTTCAAGTCGCCGTTATGTGTATATGTATACATTTTTTTTATCTAGATTACATATTTTATTTTAATGCACACAAATATTATTAAAAACCTACCTCATTTATTTTTCTTTTTGATAAGAACTAATAAGCTTTTTTAACTAGTAAAATTAATGTTGCTTCATGTGTGTTTAATTTTATTCACTCATATTCAAATTTTATTATATATTAAGGCACGTAAACTGTATTTTGATCATAGGATTTCTACCTTCAAAATCTTCTTCTAGTTAAATTTAAACATTCAGTACAATTAAGAAATAAGTATAATGATATGTATGGGAGGTGGCAGGTATATGGAAGGGTACCGGAATATTTGATAGAGAGGGGATGGAGTAGAGAAGATAGAGTGATTGTGGCGAGGGCGAGGTGTGGATCGGAGGAGAGAGGAAGGAAGATGTGGATGGGGGAAGAGTATGGAAGGTGTGTATTGTGTGAGCATGGGAAGGATACGTGGAGACACTTGGCGGAGGAATGCGTGGGGGTGAAGGAGGAATGGATGGGGGCGAAAGGGAGTAGAAGGGTGATGGAGTGGATGAGAGAGGATG